>JAJHJA010000004.1:0-344042 GCA_021202915.1 Heliconius himera | reverse complement strand
TGATTTCTATAGGTATGCTGATGATGTTTATCATTAAATAATTAAAAAATACTTATTAAGAAAACGTATAAAAATTTGAACGCAGCGGAACCTGCTCTGACCAACTAAACCATACGTTCTCATTGAGCTACATCGAAATTCTAATACCCTTGTTACAGCTTATTTTTGTTGTTACTATCTCTGTAGGGAGATTTTTACAAACTTCCCCTACCCAAAGATAATTAATTACTTATAATTATCGTTTGACAAGAGAGAATACAATTTTTTAAACATTTATATACATTTTTAAAGTGTTATTCCACACATAGGAAAGAAAAATACTTATTAAGAAAACATATAAAAAATATTTATTTACGGTAGTAAAATAAAAAAAATATTAAAAAAAATTAACCATATTATATAAAAAAAATCATTACAATACTTTTTTATAAAGTGAAGTGATATCTATATTAAAATTGAATTCAAAATTACATCTATTTAAATTCAAAATTATTATAAATTAAATAAAACTAATAAATTCATATTTCCAAACTAACGTTGACGTAAAGTAGAGATAATTAATAAAAGTAAGCTAATTAAAAAAACAGAAATGTCACTGTCAAAATGTTTTTTTAAGTAAAATAAAACGTGCACAAAACGCGATCTAAATGCCTTCCACCGGAATACTGAAACAACCCACCATCATGGAGGAGACCAGCGCATCGTTGAGGAAACGACACTCCGTTATATCTGGGAGGAGTGATTTTTGTAAGTTTATTTATTTTATACCGTGAGTAAAATGTTTGGTAAACAAATATGTAAATGTATTTTGTCCAATTTCGACACTAAAAATAAAAATCTAAATAAATCAGCTTCACGCTCTATCCCGCACACTGTATGGTAGGCAGAGGGAACCTAGTGTTAAGATGCTCCGTTCCTTACCTTCTGCCGAATTCAGGAGGCATTAAGTGTTGAGTGGCAGAACTCAACGCCGTGCTTGTCATCGACACTAGAGCCAATAAATGGAAATATAAATTTAAGTAAATATTTCATCTCCTCGAGTGGGGATCGAACCCACAACCAGTCGGTTTAACAGTCACACTTTGTGCCCCTGCGCTACGACTGACCTCTTACATTAAAAATGCTTATATTTTAAATTATTTTCGTTTTGGTTGCCTGTTTTTTTTGCGCTGCCTCGTACATACAGTATGATAGGCGGAGGGATACTACTGTAAAGATGATACTTTGAGATTAATTAAGACAAGATAAGAAAAGGTGCCTTTAATACAGAGTACCTTTAGTATAAAGTACAATTACCGTTTGAGACATTGCCTGTTTAGTGGTGAAACTCAACGCCGCCTTTTGTTTTACCAGAATGGGGAAATGAAAATAGTTCACTACCCCGAGTGGGAATAGAAAATAGTAATTATTATATGTATATTGTTATATACGAGTATAAACCCTATATAAAAAAAATTAAAGCTTTCGAGGACATTATTTCTTACCCGGACCTTCATTAAGATAAAATTTTTAGACAATTTCAATTCTGTACCTATACGTTTATTAAAGACTAGCATTTACCTGCGGCTTCACCTCTAGCATGTTGGAAATAAGTAAGAATTATTTATGACAATATTTATGACAAGCTAAGTGCCAGAGGTAACTCTGAGATGTAGTGGGTTACTTCAACATGATAAACCTGATATAACATTGCCAATATTTGACACATGGATAATGCAATACAAATATATTTTTAAAATTTGATTTAATATTAATCGTTTCTAAGATTAGCGTGCTTAACCGGACTTACAATATTAGTATAGATTTGCAAAATTTTGTACATATTTTTAATGAAGGAACTACTCTATTTCAGGGTCATCCTCCGACGAAGACGAAGGTGTACAGCCCCACGAAAAGGCAATAGCAGCAGGACAACCAAACCCACCACACTGTGTTCGTAACGTCGACCAGCATGCGTTTGGGAGACGGGAGATAGAGATCGCTGAACAAGAAATGCCGGGAATAATGGCATTGAGAGCCCGCGCCAAGGATGATAAGCCTTTGAAGGACGCCAAGGTAATTTTGGAGATTGAACGCTATTTTTTTTCAGTATCGAGCGGTATCCCGCAGGGTAGGTGGAGGGAACCTAGTATTAATACACTTCTCATGAATTTCGTGAAAAGTTAGAACGGAAGTATTTTAATAGAGAACAGAGTGTTTTAATACTCCGTTCTCAGGGCACTGTTTCCAGGTTTCCTCTGCCCACCCTGCTATGTGCAGGATACAGTGTGGGACTAAAAAAAATTAAATATAGTCAACCATAAGGTACCTTTGAGTGCAAGTACAGGGGGTTACATCGTAATGATTTATAATAGCAGTTCCTAAGATTACCACCTTCAACTAAACAAAGTAAAGCTAAATTTTAAAACATTTGGTTGTATGCAGGTTGGAAGAGGCAGCGCTCCATTTACGGAAATAGAATATAGGGTAAAATATTTCAAACCTATACCTAAAAAAATTAATCAAGATGCCTCAACAATTTGGACGTAGGATTTTTTTTTCATTTCACGATTTTTATCCATACCTGTATTTCGTGTGACGCGATTACGTATAGATCCCAATAACATAAACACTTACTACTACAAAAATACTACTAAAGGTTAAACAACTTTGAACTTTATCGCCAATACATATGACTCGATTTCGAAATGAGGCGTGTGCGGCGGTGTTCCTTTGATAGGTTTATGTGTGCGTGCGTCATCCTTACAAATGGCGTTTTGTTTTAAAATGACAATTTTATTATTTATTTTGTTTGAAGAAAAAAACTTTTTCATTTTTGGGAATTTATTTTTTTCTGAATTATATTAGGCTTTTATAGAGTAGTTAAAACTGTGGTTTCATTTAATGTGGTGCTGACACTTCCACCCTGTATATGTAACATTTATAGGTATATGCAAAAACGCGCTGTAGTATACTTAATACGGACCGTTTTTTTCTTCATTGGTTTCAACTCCCGACCATCTTGATCATTCAGATTTTAGATACGTTTTTATAATTCCAACAGACACAACATTTCAGTACATTCATACAATTCAATATTGGCAAAATATGTTTTTGTTTGGGCTAAAACGAAGATTTTATCATTCACAAATAGGACTGTATTATCAGTTTTTATTTTCGTTATCAATATAAATGTCGCAGAAAAGGGAAACCTTTTCAAATTATAGATTTAGGTCATCCATTTAAAACCTTTACTCTTTGTAACGAATATAGAATGAAATCGATCAGAATGATATATGGGTTGCGTGATTTCTAGCCACGTTGTTCTATGACTGATGTACCTTTGATACTAATAAAACTAGAATTTGATAGAAATATAGATATATATGATAAGAATAGAAATAGTATTTGAATATAGTGTATAAATTTTATCTATATTGTCTTAAGGTATATTTCTTTGGTAAGCTGTACTTTATGTAAGCAGTATTTATTTGGAAGGGAGGGGAACCTGAGAATGTAGTGTTTCACCTTTCGCACAACACATTTCCGTTCCCATTAAGACTATTCCGTTGAATTCTGAATTTGTCATTGCGTGTTGAGTGGCAGAGCTACGCATTGCTACGTCCGTGCCAGAGCAAGGAAATGAATATATTAATTTTTTTTCGTTTCCTCTAGTCAGAATCGAATTCAGTCACGGCGCAGGGTCACTGTCCCTGTGCCATGTCTGGTTCAATCATTTTTTCATTATTTATTTCTACTGTTTATCAGCTTTACGCTTTTTCCCATATCACAGAGTACGTGGAACGAACCTAATTTCAAAACACTCCGTTCTTTACTACGAAACGAAAATAAATAAATGATATGTAATCCCATATCCCCGGTTTGGAATAGAATCTATCAATTATCGCGTCTACAATCACATTTAAAATTAAAATTTTATAAACACAAAATCGTTTTTTCCCAGATCGTAGGCTGCACACATATAAATGCTCAAACTGCAGTACTAATAGAGACATTAGCTGCTCTAGGCGCTACTGTGCGCTGGGCTGCATGTAACATTTACAGTACACAGAATGAAGTTGCTGCAGCTTTGGCGCATGCTGGTAAGTAGAAATTGGGAGGGTAGGCAAAAACATCTTGGTAATGAAGGATTAATAATGTTTTTTATCTTCACCTGTATCCTACCCATAGCAGGGTAGGCAGAGGGAACCTGGGGGTCTAGTTCTAAGATACTCCATTCCCATTAAGACGGGCTGCGGCGCCCAATCCACCTGTAGCTCCTCTGGTGTTGGACGGGGTCGTGGACGGCGGTAGTCACTTACTATCAGGTGACCCGAACGCTCGTTTGTTTTGTCATTTTCATAAAAAAAAAGTCGCACGCTCGTGCCCCGTACCACAACATGCTTTTGTTAATAATAATGTTTGAGGATTAGAGGGAAAGATATATGTACGTATAATTAAAAAAAAATATCTTCGGATTAAATTTAACAATGGTGTGTCTTGATAATTTTCACCTGACCCATAGTGATGTAAATATGTAAACTGCAACTTAGTAGTTATGTAGTTTAAACTTTATAAATAGGTAACTAGAAACATTTATGAATAAATTTAAACAATTTACGTATGATATACGTATGATATACGTATAGCACAGTCATAATCATAGACTATGAATAAAAAAATAAACTAAAACAAAAACATATTTATTAAAATATCTATTTAATTGTTTTCCATTACTCTCCAGGTTACGCAATTTTCGCGTGGCGTGGCGAAAGCGAAGAAGCTTTCTGGTGGTGCATAGACCAATGCTGCACTCCCACTGGAACGTGGCAACCAAATATGATACTAGATGATGGTGGTGATGCAACGCATCTGATGCTGAAGAAACATCCTAATACGTTCAAACAGATTAAAGGTACTTGTAATTAGTGTTCGTTTTGTTGATTTTTGTTATTTCGAGTTGATTTGGGCCGATCTGAGTGAATTTTGTTTAATTTGACTTCATTTTAATTGATTAGATTGAGTTGAATATTGTACGACCAATGTTTAACTACACTTCCTCTGGTACTGGGAAACCAAATATGATATTAGATGGCGGCGGCGACGTAACTTCTGTTACTGAAGACACATCCAAGCACATTTTAACAGATTAAAATTATATTAATGTTGCTTCTTTTGAGTTATTGATTCATTATTTTTTATTGATTGATTTGAGTTGGCTTCTGTTTGATTCAGCGGTGCGTGACTTACAAGTGAATTGATAATATATTTTTAGGCCGTCGTGGCGGTTGTGTGTTTCTATTCCCACTCGGGGGAAAGAAATATTTAAGTTTTTCATTGTCTTGCTCTTTCTGTTGAGAATTCAGCGGAAAGTAAGAAGCTAAATGTCTTAACAGTAGGGGTTCCTTCTTAGTGAAGCTGAAATTAGAAACAAAATGTTAATAATATTATTTACAGGTATTGTAGAAGAAAGCGAAACGGGAGTGCACAGACTATATCAACTGAGTAAAGCTGGTAAATTATGTGTACCAGCGATGAACGTCAACGACTCAGTCACTAAAACTAAGTTTGATAATTTTTATTCTTGTAGGTGAGTGTGTTCCCATTTTTCATAATTTGATTTTGACTTAATTTTATATATTTTTTTAATTAAATATTTTAGAATTTCTAGAAGATAATTTTAATTAAAGTAGGCAAAATCGTGATTTATTATCAGGTTGTCCCTTTTCCCACAAAATCTGAATTGATATACTTAAAAATGATATTTTTCCGATATTGTTTATGGCATGAGTACTATTACAGCCCACAGCCCAAATTAAATTGAAAACTTAATTATTTAGTTCGTAATTTCCGGTTTTATCGTTCAAAGAACATTCTCCGACTTAAGGACATCCCCTTTTATATCAAAACCTCTATATTTCTACCCTCATACTGTGTACTACTGTCGTGAAGTTTTAATTTAAATAACCATACAATGCGGTGGGGGTCATGGTCGCCCTTAAATCAGCTGTGGATGACTGAGCAGCAGCAGCTTAAAATGTCTTTTTATCTTTTTTCTATTTTCTTTCCTCTTCTTTCTATTTTCTTCACGAGTGAGAGTGTACACTCCGCAAAAGTTCAGAAAACTTTACTTCAGAGCGTCCACGACTCTTCGACCGTGCTTTATTAAGGATTTCCTTTAAAGTAACTGTAAAAGTTGGGCCAAGCCAAGTGTGACTGTAAACGGGGGTTCTGGATGCGATTCCCTCTTAGGAGAATGAATTATCTGATTCTCAACACACAATGCCTTAAGAATTGTGCGGTGGGTAAAGAACGGAGTGTTTTTTTTCTCTAGGTTTGATCTGTGTAACATATTGTTTCGGGACACAGTGTGAAGTTAATAAAAATAAACAATTAGTTTTTTTTTTCTGTCTTTTCCAGGGAAAGTATAATAGATGCTCTAAAACGCAGTACAGATCTAATGTTCGGCGGTAAGCAGCTAGTTGTCTGCGGTTACGGCGAAGTTGGCAAGGGATGCTGTCAAGCACTGAAGGCGTTGGGATGTGTTGTATGTGTTATTTTGTTTTTTTTTTATTTAAATAGGTTTTTAAAAGATGTATTTTTAATTTTGAAAAAAATAGAAAAAAAATCATGTTTTCATCATTTTATGAGGATCTGAATTTGCACCATAAAATAGGAAATTGTTTCTCGTTGAATTTCTGTGGGTTCGATTCCTACTTGCGGGAATTATTTATTCATAATTCCTTGGCTCTTGTCATTGTTGTGTCAGATCTAGACACGAAACTCCCTCTGCGACTCTGCATATATGCAGGATACAACGTGAAAACGGAAAAAAATAAAATATCTATGCATTTTCAGGTATATGTAACAGAAATCGATCCAATATGCGCATTACAAGCCGCCATGGATGGCTTTAGAGTTGTCAAGTTAAATGAGGTAAATATTATTTTCTTATATTATGCTACACTAACTTTATTATATATTGTATTAAATATATAATAAATGTGAAAAGTTTTTTGCCTTTTCCACTTTCATACATACTACTGACTGTTCAGTAGTTTATGTGTAAAATTAAGATAAAACTTTACATTACTATGGCTTATACATCAGAATAACATAGGCTATAATTTATCCAAAGTAAGTTGGCGCCACAGCTTCATGCTGTATAACGCACACAGTAGGGTAAGCAGATGGTACCTAGTGTTAAGACACTCCGTTCCCCACTTTCCGCCAAGTTTTGGAGGCATTGCGTGTTGAGTGGCGGAACTCAACGCCGCGCTTTGCCTCGACACCAGAGCGAAGAAATAAAAATATAAATGTAAATAAATATTTAATTTCTTGTTGTGGGGATCGAACCCACAACTAGTCGATTTTACAGTCATACTTTGTACTGCCGGCCTCATACGCAAGTAGTATTTATTTGAATTTGACCATTCAAGCGAAGCCATTGGTAAAAACTATTTTCTTAAAAATATTTTTGATATAGATCGAATTATTTAGAAATAAAATCATTACAATATTATATTCTTTAAAGGTAATCCGTCAAGTCGACTTAGTGATAACAGCTACCGGTAACAAAGGTGTAGTAACGCGGGAACATATGGAAAGAATGAAAAATGGCTGCGTCGTGTGTAACATGGGACACAGTAACACTGAGATCGACGTGCACTCGCTTCGAACTCCCGACCTATTGTGGGAGAGGGTTAGAAATCAGGTAACTAAGCTTTTCATATTATAATTTAAACATTTTTCCTAAAACCATATTTTTACTATTAAAATTACTATTTTAATAGGGAAAAATATAAATAAATGAATGAACTTTATATGTTTATTTATATTTTTATTTGTTACTTTTATGAAAACCAAGCAACTTTTATATAACATATAAGAATAATATTTAAATTATAAAAAATTACGGAGTCAGAAAAATAGATCTTATTGTTTAGATCATCTAGAAGTGCGAATTCAAATCCAGCTTTTCCTAACTAAACTATTTTAGTTCAGTTCCATAGATGCAGTTTTCCAAGTTCAATATATTGAAAAAATAATATAAAAATGACATAAGCTGTCAACTTGACAGGGGCTTGTCAAACTTTTAACATGTCTAATGAGTCATGTCAAAACAGTTTGAATTAATATTTTTGTTTCTACCTTTCAGAAAAGAATAATAATATAAAAAAAAATGTTAATATATTTATCATTCATAAAAATCATCTTTATAGTCCAAAACAGTACATTTTTATATACAAGTATGATAGAAAAAGAATATTTCTATTTGAAAATATATGTATTTATTACAATTTATAAGTATTTTATTATATAAGTAATATTTATAATTTATATTAAGCTGGACACACCGGCAGTTGTAAGTCAGAACGTAGTAAATGTTATTTTTATAAACAAACTATGGCATACGTTGTAGCATGTTCTTATATCCGCGCAGCCATTTTAAATGTATGAATATTATTTAAGTCTATTATTGTTTTCCACTAACTTTCTGATAGCTACCTTCTTCAAACAAAATGTTTTTGCTTAACACACTTTATATATGTGAAAATGTTAAACTTAGATTTTCAATAAAAAAATATATATATAGAAATATGTATATATATATGTATGTATATGCATGAAAGCTTTTAATTATGTATTTTAAAAGTAATAATAATATATATATTTAAATTGTTGGAATTACTGTTATTATTTTCGCTATAGAAAAAGTTTAAATAACACAATAACTAACACTACTTATAAAAGTTGATATGAATACTATATTCAATTATAAATGAATATTAGAGTGTGGTAACCAATTTTCACAAAGGCTTGTCAATTTTTTTAAGTAAAGTTTATAAAAATACATGCATTTTACTATGATTTTTCCTACTTCTGGTATTCATTTTATTAAAAAAGAAATGCTACATATTGTTAAATATACATATGATAAAAAAAAATACTTGCATGAATCAATGTAAAAAAATGGCGTTTTCCTAAAAAAAATCTACATATATACCGTTTTCTTAAAAGGTGGACCACATAATATGGGGCAACGGTAAACGTATAGTCCTCCTGGCCGAGGGCCGCCTCGCCAACCTCTGCTGCTCCTCGCTGCCCTCGTTCGTGGTGTCCGTGACGGCGGCCACGCAGGCGCTCGCGCTCATCGAGCTTTATAATGCACCGCAACATCGGTATAAGGTAAGAGTTAAAGAGAGAGAAAAGTTTCAGAGTAAGAGATTTCGATATAAGGTAAGATCAGGGGTATCAGTAATGGTTGTGTGTTTGATTTAAACACAATTCTTTTTAAGTATTTGTGCGTATAGTGTTGCAGATGCGTGAAATTAGTCACTTCTTACAATATATTTTATAAACAAAGAAAATAAAAAAATCAATTATTTTTTTCTTTTATTTGCATATGATGCATCGAATCCTGCTCCGGGCAATGTTGACAAAAAAGTTTTATAACTTAATGTTTATACATTAAGTTATACAACTTTTTTGTTTTATTCTCCACGTTTGGTCTAATTGAATAATATGCACCTAGTATTGAGCAACAACATATAGTGTTCTGCAACTATATACTAAATATCTTTTGTATATTTTTATAGTGGAAAAACAATAATAGAAATTTGTTTTGTTTTCAGGCCGACGTTTACCTACTACCAAAGAAAATGGACGAATACGTAGCAAGCTTACATTTGCCCACTTTCGACGCACATTTGACTGAACTAACCGATGAGCAGGCTAAATACCTAGGTCTCAACAAAGTAGGGCCGTTCAAACCTAACTATTACAGATACTAGCCTTGAATTTAGGCCGACAATTCGGCAGCTTTTTAGTGAAAAAGCTTAGACTTATATAGTACGGTTGACGAGCTGTGGCCGCCCTGAAATTAGGCTACGATCTTTTGCGCAATGTCCACTCGCGCTCAGAAAGAATATAATCAAAAGTAAGAAAAATCCTAAAATCATATCTGCGCAGCCATCTACAGGGCGGCTACGACTCCGAAACCCTACTGTATGTTTGTATAATGATTTTTTTTTTATTTTGTCAGTTACTGTATTATTAATGCTTGTAGTTGTAAATTGTTAGGTGTTATTTTCGTTTATCTGTATATATATAATTATAATTACAGGTAATATTGTTTTTATTATTATGAAGTAACCATTTTTTTGGCTAAACATTATTTATATAGAGAATTACGGTATTATGTATTGCTCTTATGATTGGTTTTTTTTATATACAATACAGTTAGGCTTTCTGGCCTTTTTGCATTGGGAAGGAAATAATAAAAAGCAAGAAAAATTCACGATCCTGCGCACAAGCCAGCGACTGTGACGCGATAGGTTTTGGGAAAAAAACAAAAGTGTCGTAATCGGAATGGATTGTCTTAACACTAGGTTTTGAGCTGAGATGTGAACCAGTTTCCCAGTCGGGACCTCAAATTCGTTAAAACTCGCCGGCACATCGCTCATGGAATAGCGACCATCTCGCGTTTTAGGGCCGGTCAATCGTCGTCGGCTTACTGGCGTAAACGTGACTCTTGAGGTTATCTCTAGAGAAAAAATGACGTGACGTCTGGGCTCCGGAGAGGCCACGGAATGTTCCCTCGAGGTGATACCAGTTTTCCAAACATAACATCCCATATATATATATTTTTTCATCATTGCAAATGAAAAAATCAGCTTCACGCTGTATCCCGCACACAGCATGGTAGGCAGAAGGAACTAAATATTAAGACACTCTGTTCCCTATTTTCCTACGAATTTTTGAGGCATTGCATATTGGGTGGCTTGCTTTGCCTCGAGACCAGAGCGAAGAAATTAAAATATAAATTTATATTAATATTTCATTTCTTCTAGTTGGGATAAAACCCACAATCACGATTGGCCTCTAAATAAATGAATGTCAAATGCAATCTTTACAACTGCTAAAAGCTCCTTGGATGTATGGGATGTCGTCTTATTGAAACCAAGTCCTGTCATTGTAGACTTCAAAATTGCGCACAGTTGCGGAAAGAAAAAAAACGGAACAAAGCTATGTTACGATTCAAATTTAATCTTTAAACTGTAGATCGCTTACGGTACGGACCCCGAAAACTTATTGACCATGGAATGCTGGTATTTGATTCAGTGTCGAGCCAGTACTTTCGAATTTTCTAATCAACGACCTAATTACAGTTTCACTCAGGCATAGATTTAGATCGTGTAAATTAAATTCAGAGAAAAATTAAAAAGCATTTACACAGAACGCACCACCCAGCTTGGCGTCAAAACGCTTCTAAATTTCGGAGAACCAAGCTAGTTATCCCGGCCCTATCCGGGCCCGGTCCCGCGTACCGGTTGCACGACGAGCAACGTTGATTTGAAATTCATACGCCTTTCTGGCGCACCTGTATAAGGCTGTGGCTTTTGCACCTACATCTCTTCTTTTTTTTTAATAACTACAAATATATACCATATTTTTGGCAAAAAAATTTTGGCGATTACCGCATTAGTATTTTTTAGTCACAAATGAATTTAAAGATATTTATTTTTTTTAAAATGGAATTATATTTTTCTGCTACAAATAATATAATACGCTTGCTTAAATTTTAAATATATTTTCTTAATTATGTGACAAAGTAAAAGTTGTTGTCATATTTTATTTAATTATATATCTTTTTTATTATTGATGATTGTGTTATTTATTTTTCTTTTAGTAGGTTCTCAATAATATAATATGGGGCCATCGTGTCGCAGAGGAATAGTCTGATTGCAAACGCAATGGTGGAGGTTTGATACCCACCAACGCTAGGTTCCCTCTGCCTGCCATTCTATATAAAAATATATATATTTATTTGATTCCGTACAAATGCTAATATCATTTATAATAAGGTATGAAATAACAGAAAACTCGCAATTTTAGTTTTATTTATAAAAAGATTTTTTTTTAAATAATTAATGTCATAGTCGTAATCATAGCTTAGTTTTTTTGTATTTAAGTAAGTATTAGTGATGTGCTGTATCGAATATTTACATAGATTGTACGTTATATTATTTTGTTATTTTTGTTTTATCGCAGATATTCGAATATTTTTCTTGCTATATAAATATTATTTTATTTTAATATCTTTTTTTCTTATAATATTATAATTGGAAGATTTTTTTTCGAAGTATTAAGTTATTTTAGTACTGTCTTTTATTTTTTTATGTTTACATTTGTTGTTTGAAAATAATAAAAAAAAATGTTGAAATGTCAGTTTTTTATTAATGTTTTCTGTGTTTAATCATTATATATTGCTTTTACAAGCTTTTATTTGACTTACCGTGCTAGTACGTGTATGTGAAATCTAGCAAGCTCAATTTGACCCCATTGAGCTGACATTTGGATTATGACTTCAATTCTGATGATAATGAAATTAAAAATCAATATTGTTGTTAATGCAATAATCCACCTAATATGGCTATTAAATGAATGGTCTTGATTGTCACAATACAATACACCACGAACTAACATTTTTTTTATATTTTAATTACATTTCTATGTATCTATGTATTATAGTGAATGACGTTTACGTCAAATAAATCTAAAAAAAGATAAATATTTAAAAATATAAAACTTTTTACGTATCAGGATTCGAACTAGCACTTTTTCGAAACCGTTCAACAAAAAATATGTTGTAACCGCACATAAAAAAACTATGGCGTAATTGATGGCGCTTGGATGGTCAACAAGATGCACGGATTTGAATCCTGTCACTTTCTAATTTTTATAATTCTCTAAATATTATAATTTGTGTACCAGTAGAAAACATTTTTAATTATCTCATTAATTTATACCTACTTCTTTTTAAATGAAAATTACTATATAAAAGTATATAGAAACAACATTTCTAGTATTACTTATAAACTTTTAGTTACTTTTAGTTTAATTACACTATAATTGTAACATCATACTTTTTATGTACATAATTTATGGACTATTAGTTTTAAAAACCTTGCTTTATGATGATGAAATATTTACTTATATTATAGTCTAAAATTCAATAAGTTATAATATTTGCTTTTGCTTTGCTTTGCTGTTTTTTTTAATACAAATAAAATAAAGATTTTATACTCTATGTTCGGATGTATATTTTTTGTTTCATGTATGAAAAAAAAATATCAAAGAATAGAAATCAAAATGCCTAAAAAGATGTAATTAGTAGTTGAATAAGATTGTTGCCATGTTTTATTAAATAAATCTGTGAATATGTCTTTTATTTTTCCCATGTGTGAAGTAAAATATTTAATTTAATTTAGAGCCGTCTTAGCACAGTAATACCTAATGTAGGACTAAGTCTGTCTATAAAAGCAATGATTGCGATGTTCACTCGGGAGTATCAGAGATTATGCGTGGTGTTGATTGAGATTGGTGTTGAACCACTCAACGTAATATATCAAATCAAGACTCAAAACGGTGTACAGAATATTTCGACGCTATGTCCTCCGACTAACCTGCTATATGTGGGATACAGCGTAAAGATGAAAAGAACCAAATTTTGTTTTAACTTATTTTGATAAAAGCTATTGGATTGTTTAATTTTAAGCTTCACGCCGTATCCCGCACATATCAAGATAGGCAGGGGTAACCTGGGAACATAGTTTTAACACACTAGGTTCCCAATCAGACACTTCTGTGCCCCACTTTTCGCCAAATTCTGGAGGCTGTGCGTGCTCCAGTGGCATTCAAACCCACAACCTGTCGCCTTTTTGAAACCCAGATGTTATCTACCTGGAAACACTGCCGCAGGCAGTTCATTCCACAGTTGCGTGGCGCGTGGTGGGAAGTTCCTACAAAACCGCAAAGTAGTGGAGTGCCACGTATCCAGATGGTGCGGATGATACTTAAGTTTTTGACGTACTGTGCGGTTAGAAAATTCGGCGGCAAGTAACATTTCAAATAGTTCTCCAGAACACCCCTTGATAAATGCGGTAGAGAATGCACAGCAAGGATACATTAACTCTACGCAAAGCCAATGTGTCAAGCCCTGCACAGATTACTGGGTCCTCAACGATTCGAACAGCTCGACACAGCGCAGATGTAGAGAAGTACTGTCTCTCCCTGTTGTGTTTTGGAAGACTGGCGATACGACAAATGGTTTTTTTTTGTGGTTAATGATGATGCTCTCCATGACTCTTAAGAGTAGGGAGGTAATAGCAATAGGCCTGTAGTTAGATGGATCGGAGCCATGGCTTTTCTTCGCGATCGGGTGGATAAGAGAGCTCTTTCATGAGTCTGGGACTACACTGCGTGCGAGAATTTGAATGAAAATTGATCTCTTAAATTGCATGCAATCATAGCAAGTAGGTAGTGGCGCAGCTCAACTCCACGCTTTGTCTATTAGAGGTGATGAAATTAGAATAAATTATATTTAATCATTTCCCGAGTGAAGGACAAAAAAATACGAGTAAAGTAATAGGGGTTTGATGATTATGATAATTTTATTAAATAGGTATAATTTGTTACAAGATAATAATCTGAAACATTGTAACTATTTGTAATTACCTGGAAATCTAAAGCAAATCGAATAAACCTTTTATTATCTAATATCTAATAGACAAAACGACATTTAGTTTGGAAATTGAAATGATAAAAAAAAATGTAATAACACACAGTGGTAAAACGAAGGCTCGATTTCCACTCCTGGGAACGAATTATGTATATAAATTTTTGTTTCCTCGCCCTGGTAACAAAATAAACAACTGCCACTCAAAATATCATGTCGGTGGCAAGTGGGTAACGGAGTGTCCTAACACTAGATTGCCTATATATATATATATATATATATATATATATATATATATATATAAATTTATATATCACTATTTCACTGTGACTGAAAGTGAGGCTCAACCGTAGTGTTTACAGTTAGAGACCCAAAATTTTGGATAAAAATAATACAATCATGGTAAAAACTATTAATTAGAAACCAGTGCAGGTTTCCATATTATCCTGCTTGACCCTTTAAGCACAACCATGAAATATAAGATTTAAAATTAAATATTTAACGAATTACGCCCTACGAGAGATATATCCTGGTAAACTCTTCGAGGAGGGCAGTACGTGCCCTTTCTATGAAGGCATCAGTGGCATAAAGCCACTACTTCACGCCGGTTTTAAATGTTGGGGGTGGTAAAGATCCGGTCGAATCTGCCCATGTGTGTTGCCATTGCTGGCGACGTGACTCTACCACACGTACTTTAGTCGCCTCTTACGACACCACCAGTACCAGGATGATCCTATTCTAGGCCGGGATCACACGGTCTATGGTGATTCTTTTTCTGTTAAAGGTGCGGTCCTTTGGAATACACTCCCGCGCGGGCTGCGTCAATCCAAATCAGTTCACATTTTTAAACGTCAAGTTAGAACCTATTTCTTATCGCTATAAAGTATGTATGTATGTAATTGTATATTTATCTATGTAAGTTTATTGAATTATATATTTATTTATCAATAGATGTATGTATTTTATATTATTTTATTTTATAAAGATATCTACGTAAATTAGTATGTATTTTTTTGATGTAGGTATATTATATTAGAATTACATATTATATCATTTGTACACCAGCCAATATCCATATATTCTTCGATCTTTTTAATGGTAAGGGTTGCCTGGTAGAAATCACAGATAAGGCCGCCTTCACACCATATTTTTCCTTTGTTTTCCTTGTATATTTTTATTAGTAAGTTGGTGTAATGCAGTAATAATTAAATAAATCTTTATCAATAACTTTCCTAAGAGTCCGTAATCAACAGAAAATGCACGTTTGGTTTATGTTTTCAAAACCATCAACCATCCATCCATCAAAACTCAAAACCTTCAAAAGAATCGAAATTGCCACCATATTTAACAAACATTTTCGGCAGTCCGTTTTACTATTGCACCAAACCCATCTGGAGCTCCCTTGCCGTGGCCGGATTCCTAATAATTCCAAGTCACGTTACTTATATACTTGTAAAGTCTTATGTGCAATAAAGTGTTATTTATTATTATTATTATTATATTTTAACATAAACATGTCAATAATAAGCGGTGAACTGTGATGAACTTTGTAATTAATGTATATTAAAATTATTTATTTCATTCCAAAACCTGTTCATGGCCATACCTCAAAATTTTGCAGAGAAAGGATAGTATTGAAGTGGAGATCAATAAAGAAATCAATCATTTCCTATGATATAATTGTTATTAATTGTAGCAGACGTTAAATATTAGTATAAGGTAATAAATTAATTTTTAACAAAAAAAAACCGACTTCTAATAATAAATTAAAAAGTAAAAAATAAATTTACTTTGATTTTATTAAACAAAAATAATTAAAGAAAGACTTTATAATTTTGAAGGCGGTGCCAAGCTTATGCTACAAAAACCTTACTACAATATCAAAATTACTAAGCCTGTTTGTTATACTTGGCACCGACTTTAAAATTATGAAATCTTTCTATTTTTATTTGACAAAATCATACATTGATTTTGTTTGTTTGAAGTCGGTTTTTTTTTGTTAATGGTGATGGGTAGACCTTAAAAGGATGCTTCTCAAACGAGTAGGTAGTGGTTGTCCCATGTAAAACTTCAATCTTAATTAGGTATTATTTTTGTGCAAATTAACATTTTGGCATATTGACAAGAAAAAAATATTTGGACGAATTTGGAACCTCCATTTTTTGAAAGTGGTTGAAAAGAAATGCAACGATGAGGAATCTCATAAATATGTACTCTTATTTCAAAAACAATTTAAGCGTGGATGGTAATGATTTTTATCGTTTGACAATTTAATTCATGCAGCATTATCAGAATAATTTACCTTTTATTCTGATAATGCTGCATGAATTAAATTGTTTAGTCAGATTAATCGATAGTTTAGAACTTAAACTTTAATATCATATATTAATTAAAACAGTTATTTCGAATGCACGTAAACTAGTAGTAACATTCTTGCCGAGGTCCGTGCTTGGAAAAGGATGGTAATGAATATTAGCACAGTTTCTTTATTTTCCTGAAAAATATATTTCATAATAATGTAATATAAACACCTCTTAAAGCGACTTAATAGTGTAATACACTATGTTTTGCTGTGTAAATAATTAAAAGCAAATCATAAGTTGACAAGTGGTTAGCCATTTTGTACGAAAAGGAACGACCCTAATCAATGGTATAAGGGTTTCAGCCCGTTTAAAATCTTTTAATACACTCAATACAAATCCTAAAATAAATCTTAAAATCCTAATCTCATATTTCACTTAATCTAGTCACTCAATTATCTTCGAGCTTATAGATGACAGAAAAATAATATAAATGTGATATAACATTTTCTAGGACAAAGAATGACATCGAAAAAGAAAGATAATTTTACTTTCTACAAAAAAGAGAGGTTTGAAGTAAAAAATCTCTCATGTGATTTATAGCTCTGAGCACATTCTTTAGCACTTGGTGTAGAAAAGCGTTTTTTTGTTTTTTTTTTTAAGTATTATTAAGCTTAGTTGAATACTAACAAAAGTTATGTGCTCTAATAATATTATGTATAGATAATTAATAAAAGCCATTGCAAAAATGTCAATCATACATTTATATATCTACCTTTAAAAAAGATAATCTTTTTGATAAACAGATTCTTAGAAAAAAAGAGTACGTCATTTTTCACAACTACGTTTTTTATTTTGTAATATTATACCTATTAAATTTAAAAATATGAAAAGATTAAATCATTCTTGTTTTTATTGCCTTGATATTGAGTCTTTGCTGAATCTGTTTTCTAAATCCAAAATACCCTTCTAAATTATCATTTTAAAACTACTGAGTTATTTAATAATTAAATAAATATTTACAGTAGCGTGAGTAATATTTTTACATTAAAATATTAAATATTTCATTCTACCGAGTGCGAATCGAGCCCACAACCGTTACTATTATTTACAGTCCCATGCTTGTGCCCCTGCGCCATGAAAGCAATTTTAATATTTTTTTTCTTTTAATAATATTCTTATAATTTTATAAAATGGACGAATATATAAATAATAGTCACAATGAGATAGAAAAACATCAAAAAATAATCTATTAGGATTTAGAAAACAGATACAGCAGACTCAATATTATGACAATAAAAACAAGCATGATATCATTTTTATATTCTTTTCTGTAGGTATTTAATATGTCTAAAATTATCATTTTACAGATAGACTATTAGAGTAAAGCTTGTCTAACTATATTACATGATTTTTTTTTCAAACATAAAGCAGCCAAAATGGGAAAAATTCTTCAAATGATGGCAGTTATTTTACAAGCAACCATTTGTTATAGTGTTGAGAAAAGAATAAACTTTGATTTGATATACAGGGTGGAAGAGGCAGCGCTCCATTTACGGAAACAGCATATAGGGCAAAATATGTCAAACCCATACCTAAAGAAATTAATCAAGATGCCTCAACAGTTTGGACTTAGGATTTTTTTTTCATTTTACGATTTTTATCCATCCTGTATTTCGTTTGACGCGATTACGTATAGATCCCAATAGCGTAAACACTTACTATTACAAAAATACTATTAAAGGTTAAACAACTTTGAACTTTATCGCCAACACCTACGACTCGATTTCGGAATGAGTCGTGTGCAGCGGTGTTCCTTTGATAGGTTTATGTGAACGT
This sequence comes from Heliconius himera, assembly GCA_021202915.1. NCBI lineage: Eukaryota > Metazoa > Arthropoda > Insecta > Lepidoptera > Nymphalidae > Heliconius > Heliconius himera. The sequence continues at coordinate 325,403 of JAJHJA010000004.1, read as the reverse complement.
GCGTAGTCCTTACAAATGGCGTTTTATTTTAAAACGACAATTTTATTATTTATTTTGTTTGAAAAAAAAAAACTTTTTCATTTTTGGATTTTTTTTTCTGATTTATGTTAGGCTTCTAGAGAGTAGTTAAAACTGTGATTTCATTTAAAGTGGTGCTTACACTTCCACTCTGTATAATTCATTTGAAAAATACCTGGGTGTAAACAATCAACATTTTGTCAACTGTATAATTTTGACAACACAGTGGTTGCGGCTGACTGTGAGGTGGCAACCATTTTGTTTTTAATTCCTTGTGCGATTGAGGAAGTTAATTTTTGTATTATAAATTACAAAAACAATGTTGTTGGAATTAAATGGAAAGTCAGCTGACATAATACATTACATATAAATGTATAATGTACACGAATTTTACGTATACATCGCCAGCTTTAACTAATCCCGACAAAACACCCACTATTTTCATATTTTCTAACGTCACCATTACATCATTGTTGCCGTTTCAAAATTTTTTATTTATATATATTTATATAGTATTTTTTAATATTTCAAGTAAATTAACTTTTTTGGTTTATATACTCTACTTACATTGAGTACTACGATATAATGAACACTGGCTTCGAAGCTCTGAGGCTATTTTTAATTTTAATAATCACCAAGTTGCTAGTATGTTCAATAGAGAAAAAACTATTCGCGGTGGCTCTTTAATAATTTTGAATAAATCTTATAAATTTAAAGAACGTAAAGATATTGTGAGCCTCTCTGTTGAGCAGACTATTGAAATGGCCTGTGTTGAGCTAGAGCATTTCATTGTTGTAAGTGTATACAGACCTCCCTCTGGGTTATATGAACACTTTGAAATAATTTTAGAACAAGTACTTGTAAAGTTATCTGGGTCTAAGAAATTAATAGTTGTATGTGGTGATTTTAATATTAATTTACTAGAAAATTCCACCATTTGCACTAGATTCAGGTCACTACTTAATTCATATAACCTAGACAATCTATTTCTAGAGCCAACAAGAATCACTCATTGTACCGCTACTTGCATTGATAATATTTTTACAAACTCTGTGCCTTGTAAAAAATCAATAATTAATATGTTAAGTTCAGATCATTGCGGACAGTTGGCTTCCTTTCACCTTGGTAAAAAATAAATGATAAAAATAAAAAAATTGTTTGTATACCGATGACAACTAGTCGTATAGAAAAGTTCAGAAGTAATATAATAACAAAACTTAAATATTTAAAACATAATAATAAGCCCAATTTACTATATGAGAATTTTTTCAATGTTATACAGAGTGAGTTCAAAGCTATATTTACTTCTAGAACAGTCAATTCCAGGAGCTTCTTGTCAAAAGGTTATATGAACTTTATAGTGAGAAAATGTATAACCATAGTGAAACATTTATTAATTATGTTAAATCTTATTCTAAATTATTTAAAAAAGTGTGTTCCATGGCAAAATCGTTACATATTAAAAACAAGATTAAAAACTCTTTTAATAAAATTAAAATGACATGGGACATAATAAATTGTGAAAAGCCAGGGATTGCAATTATGAATTTAAATTAAGAATTGACAATGGGTTAACCAGCTCGGACCAAGAAGTTGCCAGTGTTTTTGAAAAATTCTTTGCTGATATTCCAGTTTCCACAACCAAAACACTTATATCTTCCACGACAGTCGCTGAATCTTTACTTAAGGAGAACGTAAACAAATGTGATATAGATTTCAAATTTAAAGTGGTCAACTCAAGAGACATTGTTAAGACATTCAAGTCCCTAGACATTAAGAAAACATCAGATATATGGGGAATTTCTGTTAAATTAATTAGTCATATAATAGACGCTGTTGCTCCTTACCTCGCGACTGTATTTAATAGTTGTATAGAGTATGGTGTGTTTCCTGACTTAATGAAATTTAGTAAAGTCATACCTATATTTAAATCGGGTAGTACATCTGATCCCAACAATTTCAGACCTGTATCTATACTACCCTCATTTAGTAAAATCTTTGAGAAAATTATTTTAAATCAAATGCTGATGCACTTTGACTCACATCAGCTTTTGCATGATAAACAGTATGGCTTTACTAAAGGTCGCTCGACTACTGATGCTGGTGTAGGACTTATAAAAAGTATATTTGAGGCTTGGGAGGGATCGCAGGATGCTCTTGGTATGTTCTGTGATCTGTCTAAGGCCTTTGATTGCGTTCAGCACTCTACATTGGTCATGAAGCTACATCATTACGGCATAAGAGGACGTGCACTCAATCTTCTGACCTCTTATTTAGCTAACAGAATTCAGAGGGTTGATGTAAATGGCAAGAAATCTCCTGGATCATTTGTCAGTATGGGGGTCCCACAAGGGTCTATTCTTGGTCCTTTTCTGTTTTTAATATACATAAATGATTTGCCATTTTTAGTGGGAAAGAACCATGATATAGTATTGTTTGCTGATGATACTTCATTGATTTTTAAAATAAAACGACGACAAAACATATATGACGATGTAAACAATGCTCTATCGAAAGTAGTACATTGGTTTAGTGTTAATAACTTACTATTGAATAGTAAAAAAACTAAATGTATAATCTTCAGAACACCTAACACAAAATTTGTTAAAGCTGATGTACTCTTGAATGGTGAAGCCGTGGAACCTGTCGATTCTACGGTGTTTCTCGGTATCACCGTTGACTCTAAATTGCAGTGGGGACCTCATATCGATGGATTGGCGAATAGACTTAGCTCAGCAGCTTTTGCGGTTAAAAAAATCAGACGATTAACGGATGTGGAAACGGCTCGCCTTGTTTACTTTAGCTACTTTCATAGTATTATGTCCTACGGCATTCTACTTTGGGGTAATGCAGCCGGTATTAAATCAATTTTTGTCTTGCAGAAGCGAGCTATTCGCGCAATCTATAATTTAGGCCCAAAAGAATCGTTAAGGCAAAAATTTAAAGAAATAAATATTTTGACAGTTGCATCTCAATACATTTTTGAAAATGTTATGTATATTAAGAAGAATATTAAAGATTTTGCCAAAATTGGTGATGTACATAATATCAATATTAGAATAGGAGTAAACTAATTGCACCTGTGACCCGATTACATCGGGTCCGTAATTCTTTTATGGGACAATGTGTACGCTTTTACAATAGGATCCCAGAAAACGTCCGAGAATGTTCTATATCACAATTTAAAAGAGTTGTGAAAAGACATTTGTGTGTTAAAGGTTATTACCAAATTAATGATTATATAAATGATAACACGCCTTGGGAATGAAATGCTCGCTCCAGTCTATTTCAAAGTATCATTGTCAGAAACGCTGAAATGTGATTTTGTATAATTGATTTTAAAAAAAATAAGTCCCGCTGAGTTTCTTGCGCCGGTTCTTCACAGGTCTGAGGCACTAATTTTAGTGAACTGGTGGTAAATTATTTGACGTTCAAAAAATGAAGCATGTAATCTAAAAAATGCAAAATAAAAAGCACCTCCAGATGCTAAGCTATTGCATTCCAGTAGATTTTAGCGTGATTCGCGAACAAAATAACAGACAGACAAAAATTCTGTTGAGTGATTTTTTAGCTTCCGTTATCGATATATTAACCGGGCCAATTAATATACTTATATTTTCCATGTATTGGAACTATCCATAAACGCATGTCGCAAGCAAACATGCAGAAGCTAGTCTTAAATACGGAACAAATTCCTTAATATCCCACAATCTGTATTTGAAGTGTATAATTTATTACCGACATTCATATGTGTAACAATAGGCGTGACGAAATGAGACTGCTATTCGCTGAAAAACATTTTTTCATATCTTGGGTTACATTGTAGTTGTAGTTAATTATATTAAGAACAGTATAGGTGATATAGTGTGAAGTGCAAACATATAATAAAAAGTTAGCTCATGAATATAAGGAACGAAGAGATAGTTTCACATTTCAGTTTCAAGTGAAGAACAATTTATATATATTATGGATTTATATATATTATGAATTCCTTTGTGTTTTCTATTTAAAGAAATACTTTAAAATAATAAGTTTTTAGTTTCGCTTAAATGTTTCAAATAAAATCACGTTACTGAATACATCGAGATATTAATTTTCAACTGTGCACTGCTAAAAGTTTAGAAATAAAGTTACTGTGACATACTGACGGACAGGCATGAAAAGTACATAAAGGTTCCGTTATTCGCCATTCGGCTACGGAACCTTAAAAAAAGATAATTTGAATTAAAAATCAACACAAAAATTATTATGATGCTAATAGCTAGCTAGCTACAATAAATGATAAGAGTTTTCGTACAACATTATACATAGGTATATACAGTGTTGTGTTATCAAAGAAAAATATATAAATAATCAATAGATATTAATTAACGAAATTAACATGTGTCGTATATCGATATCTTGGGCAAAAATCACAGAATCGATATAATTTATATTTGTGATGTTACATTATTTACGACAGTTACGAAAGTGTTGTGATGTTGAAATAGTGAGTGAAAAAAATAAATGAAAAATACTTTCGCATTTAAAAAATACATTCGATTAATGATTTGGTAAGTTATTTGGATAACTTTCATTATATTCATAATATATATTTTGGTGAAGTTGCAAATACAAGGTACCATTTCATAATGATTTAAACACGTATTTATAAAACAGTCTCAACTTTGAGATCGATAGTTGAGGGCGACTTATAAATACGGACCTTAAGATGATTATCGCGTACTTACAAATATGAACAAACTGAAATCCCATAAAAAAAATCATATAAAAATTTGAAACTTGATCCCGTTTTTTAGGTTACAAAAAATTTTGGCCAATTAATTTTCGAATTTTCTTTGAAGTTGCATTTTCGAGGAGTTGATACATATCAAGATATATATAGTAGTACGTACCTTGAATAGAGGCTCTCCGACCGACCTTGTCTTGATAATAGTGTTATACGGAAACGGAAAATTATAATTATTATCTTTATTTGTCGAAAGAGAGAAAATATTTTGTGACTTGTGACCAAATGTAAAAAAATAGGAGTAGAGTTACAGAAAATCTATGAATATGAGAGGGAATATTTATAATGTGGATGATCTCTAAAGATTATATAGTATAATTATAGTAAATCGAAGAAAAGAAATAATTGAAATAGTAATCAAATTAAAAAAATAAAATTAAATTAGCTTCACGCTGTATCCCGCACACAGCAGGGTAGGCAGAGGGAACCTAGTGTTAAGACACTCCGTTCCCCACTTTCTGCCGAATTGTGGAGGCATTGCGTGTTGAGTGGCAGAACTCAACGCCGCGCTTAACCTCGACACCAGAACGAAGAAATGGAAATATACATTTAAGTAAATATTTCATCTCCTCGAGTGGGGATCGAACCCACAACCAGTCGGTTTTGCAGTCACACCTCGTGCCGCTGCGCCACGACCGGCCGGCGGAAATAGTAATCAATATAACATTAATTTAATTATATAGAAGAAAGACTATCTAAATATTGTGTAAGACTATCTAAATATTGTAGGAATAAAATCACAGGTATGATATAGTTGAGAACGTCGTAATTTGAACTTCAAGGCAGTATGTGATTTGGGAAATTTAATGTCACTATGAATCAGACGTTTGGTCCCGTTACGTGACCATCTTGAACTTCTTGGTATTACTTTCTCATCAACTTCTAACTTTGGCTCTTACTTCGGATCCAAAGGTCAATTAGGTGCTAAGAAACTTGGCATCCTCTCCAAAGTGAGACAGTACTTAACACTTCAATATCTTTTTACATTGTTTAATGTACAAGTAAGATGCTCGATACACGGGTATCGAGTACTGCTCTCACATATGGGATAGCTCTGTCAAGTACCAATTACAGCCTTTGGAGTCGATTGAGAGACGAATCAAAAGAATAATCAAAGGCCAGACCCTTGTTGATAGTAGATTGCAGAGCTTGAGCCGCCGGCATAGAGTTGCCTCGTTGTTTATGTTTTTGCGTATATATTTCGAATAATGTGCCCTGGAATTGCACAACCTAATTCCTTCTGACCCTTTTTTACCATAAAACCTCTAGGAATACAGCTTAGGCCATCCCTACATAGCATAAATTCCTACCTTGAAAACGAAACACTTTGAGACTGCATTCGCATAGTAATTCTCTCAATGGTACTCATTGTCAGCGTCTGTATTTTCTATGACATAAAAATTTATCTTAACTTAGCTTCACGGTTTATCCCTAGCAGGATAGTTAGAGAGACGAGAGCGCCAAATATGACATAGAAGATAAGAATTTTTTAAAGGCAGGCAGAGTAAGTAGACAGAAGGAATCCAGTGTTAATACATTTCGTTTCTCTATTTGCCGCCGAATTTTCGTGATATTGCGTGCTTTATCTTGTTACCAGAGCGAGAAAATGAAAATATTTCAACCACAGAGTGGGATACAAATCTACTATTAAATAATTCTTTAAACATTTTTACAATAAAAATATTTTACTGACAATGTTTTTTAACAAACTCTTAAAAAATAAAATGGTTGGTTTGATAAGTTTGTATGTGGTATTCTGGAATTTATATATTTTTGGTAATCAATGGTTTATTGAAGCCAGTCATAGCGCAGGGCCACAAGCATGCTTGTGTGTAAACGGGACAGGTTGTAGGTTCAATTCCTACTCAAGAAAAAAATAAATAAATTTATATTTTCATTTCTTCGCTCTGGTGTCGAGGTAAAGGGTGACGTTGAGTTCCACTACTTAACACGCAATGTCTCCAGAATTAGATGGAAAGTGGGAAACGAATTATCTTAACACTAGGCTTCCTTTGCCTTTCCTGCTGTGTGCGGGGCACAACGTGAAACTGATTTAACTTTTTTTTTAATAAACCAATGAAATGAGAGTTCGTCTCTCATATGGAGGGTTCCGTCCCAATTTCTGGATTGTATTGATATACGAGAAGTACAATTTGAAGTTGACAAACTTAAGTTTGTACTCATTTTGTACGAAATGAACTACAATTATAAGCTTGCAATGAATTGAGAGTTCAGTACTTTTTAAGGAAAAAAGGAAATTACTTTGTTGTATGTCCATCTGCCTGCCTATCTCAGGACCGCTTGGAGCTATCGAGTTGATTTTCAAACCAAATATTGAGTCTGTGTATGCAGATGTCCGTGGGACCGTCCTTTGATTTCCAGATAAATCGTATTTCTACATTTATTTTAAAAAAAGATATTTTTTTTTAGCTTCACGCTGTATCCCTCACACAGCAGGGTAGGCAGAGGGAACCTAGTGTTAAGACACTCCGTTCCCCACTTTCTGCCGAATTCTGGAGGCATTGCGTGTTGAGAGGCAGAACTCAATGCCGCGCTTTGCCTCGAGACCAGAGCGAAGAAATGGAAATATAAATTTAAATGAATATTTCATTTCCGCGAGTGGGGATCGAACTCACAACCAGTCGGTTTTACAGTAACACTTTGTGTCGCTGCGCCACGACTGGCCTCTAAAAAAAAGATATGGTATATAAAATTTCTATTAAATTTATAGGGTATTTCCGGTTAATCTAGAATTATGAAATTTGGAAATCTACAGATAGTACTAGTACAGAAGAAATTCTGAAAACTACACATTTGTGGTTAAATTTTAAAAAATAATAGTCGCCAGTTCAAGAGAGGTATCATATGAAAGGGCTCTGTCTAAGCTAAGAATGAATTTCAGGAAAAGCTCTTCAATTTTTGTACGGAACCTTCGGTGGGCGAGCCCGACTCACGCTTGTCTTTTTTCTATGAAATATCTATAAATTTTCACTTTTTGTAATTGTTCCTAAATTTATACTGCAAGACATCCCTTCTTGCCAAAATTTGTAACTGTAGGTCCACGGATCCTGTAGGTTTAGATTCTCTTGTGAATTTAAAATAAATTGCGGAAATTTGCGGCATAAACTATCTTTTGATTGCGTTGGTTTAGAAGTTAGATTTTTTCACAGCTCCAAGGGATTGTAGACCTGAGCAATTGATATATATATATATTCAAGCTTGACACCTCCAGACGGGCGGACGGACAGACAAAAGACATGTATTCTAAGTAAAGTGTTAATGTATTTTATTTTTCCACAAATTTTTCGTTAATTTCTCGTTATATCGTGATGATGATCTATTTTGTTTTAAATATTGTATTGTTAAAAATCGGCAATGGTTAAAGGTTTAAAAAAAAACACTATAAAAACACACACCGTCTATACGTTTCTAAACTATTTGGAAAGGGATACTGTGTTATTGCAATAAGTGATATGTATCATCTAATAACAATACTTCACATTAGTATCCTAGTAATAAAGGCCATTGCCTACAAGCAACTGCTCCCGATTGACACAATTCCACTGCTTTTATTTTCACCTAAATCTACCCTCTTTTACACGAGTTCGCTAACAGTATTAATATTTCAAAGTTAGAGAACAGTCAAGTCATCAAAATGATTTATTGATTTATTTTCAATCACTTTAAAAGAAAACAAACGTAAATAAGAACAGGAACTTAGGTAATTGGCAGATAATTCGAATCGTACTTAACTTAGAACACTGTTGTGGCACAGAGGTACAAGCATGCAAATATAAACGCGACGATTGTGGGGTTCGCACACGGAAGAATGATATATTTAATAATTTCACTCTTTCGCTCTGGGCATCGCTCCAGCGAGGCACGGCACGGTGTTGAATTCCGACACTCAGCAGGCAATGCCTCAAGAATTCAGCGGAAAGTGAGGGACGGAGTTGCCTCAAAATATAGATTTAAAAAAATATTTCATTTCCTCGAGTGGGGATCGAATCGACTACAGTCACACTTTGCGCCCCTGCGCCACGACTGGTATCGATCTGACCACTGCAGTGTGAAGCTGTAATAAAATATTAATAGGCAGATAACATTATGGCCAACTTGTTTTCCACTTTCCGCCGAATTCTATGGCATTCCGTGTTGAGTGGCGGAACTCAACACCGCGCTTTGCCTCGCTGGAGCGATGCCCAGAGCGAAAGAGTGAAATTAGAATATAAATTTGTATAAATGTTTCATTTGTTCGAGTGGGGATCGAACTCACAATCAGTAAAGTCACACTTTGTGCTCCTGCGCCATGACTGGCCTCTGGGGATGTAATCGGATGTAGTTGATGCAGTATGCTTTAAATCAGTTGTTAAGTGTCTTAACACTAGGCCGGCTATATGCGGGATACAACGTGAAACTAAAAAAAACATGGTATAAATAACTATGTGTTTCTGTTAACAAAGTTATTATCCATTTAATATCATAGATAAAGTATTTTGTGGATTAAATGATAATTTTCGTACAATAATCCATATCGTGGAAAAATCGTTACGTATCTTTAAAAAAATGCTTGATATTATTGCCTCCTAAAGGCCGAGTTCAAGGTGACAGTATATACATATTTCTACGCATTTTTTCAGTTATTGGAATTTCTTGTATTTAAAAATGTACATTTCAGAGGAATTATTGGAATTTCTTGTATTTAAAAATATATAGGGTGGAAGTGTCAGCACCACTTTAGATGAAACCATAGTTTTAACTACTCCATAAAAGCCTAATACAATTATTTTTTTTCCCAAAAATGAAAGAAAATAAATAATAAAATTGTCGTTTTAAAATAAAACGTTATTTGTCAAGAACGACGCACGCACACATAAACCTATCAAAGGGAAACCGCCGCATACCCCTCATTCCGAAATCGAGTCGTAGGTTTCGGCGGCAAAATTCAAAGTTGTTAAACAACTTAAAAAATACAACCTTTAGTAGTATTTTTGTAGTAGTATGCGTTTACGTTATTCGGATCCTTGCGTAAATGCGTCACACGAAATACGGGTATGGATAAACATCGTGTAATGAAAAAAAAATCCTATGTCTAAACTGTTGAGTTATCTTGATTAATTTCTTTAGATATGGGTTTAAAATATTAAGCATTGCGGGTTGAGTAGGGAAAATCAACGCCCCGCTTTGCCTGGTTACCAGCGAGTAAATGAAATTATGAAATATTTCAATTCTTCTATTGGGAATCGAACCCACAACCTATTGCGTTTACAGTCGCACGCTTGCACCTGCGCCTCGACTGGCTTCGACAACAGTTTATATACAAGGTTTTTTAGCTCTCTAAAAGAAACTAGAAATCAAGATACTTCTCCATTTATTGCTGCAGTTTCCACCTTATTATGAGACATTCCTTTTCGATAGATGAAAAATAAACAAATTCGACTTCTCTTGGAATAATTAAAAACTACGCGGGTAAAGCCAGCGCTTTGACTCGAGCGAAGAAATGGAAATATGATCGAACAGGCATCCAGTCGCGTTTACAGTCACACTTTGGGCCCGGGCTACGTAGCATTATTTAAAAGTATTTTTAAATTTACTTTGATTATAATAGTAGTATTCCGTCGAATTCTGGAGGCATTGCGTGCACAGTCAAGTCAAGATGGGCAATGTAATCTGCTTCTTCCCCCAACGTTTCTTATTCCCAATCTGATCCATTTACTTCTTTATTCGTCCCTCCATCTATCCCAACATTTTAATTTTGCTGAAATGAACCCCACTAAAAATATTTACGCGTAAAATGTTGTCAAGACGTTGTTTTGCACTGTCAAAAACTTATCAGATTTCATGTAGAGCCATATTTCTAATTCTACATGCACTACCTCCATGGACAAGTCTAAGCGTCACAAATTCGACACTTTCACTTCAACCATCCAAGTATGGGCTTGGCTGGGCCATTACGTTATAATTAACATTGGATGAAGTTTTCACCTTCCGCTCATGTGACGGTATTAAGCGACTAAGCTAAAGCTAGAGTGTGACACTAAGATGTAGTTTTCGAAGTCAATAGGGCCTGTATTGTTATGTATTTTTTTAAATTTAGAGCGACTAACCCCACCATGGCGCAAAAATGTGCTACCGTAATAGTGACGGTTGTGTGTTTCTTTACCACTCGAAGGAATGAAATATTTAATATTTTCATTTCTTCGGTCTGGTCAGTAGGTAAAAGGCGGCGTTGAGTTCTGCAACTTATCGCGCAATTCGGCGGAAGTAGTGGAGACAGAAGTGATTTAAAGGAAATGTTCAAAGAAAAGATTCCAGGGTTCACTCTGCCTGGGTACATGGCAAGTACAAGGAACATGGCAGGGTTGAGATACACCGTGAAGATACAATAAAAGGCCGGCAACGCACCTGTAGCTCTTCTGGTGTTGCACGGGTTCGTGGGCGGCGATGATCACTTACCATCAGGTGACTCGGATGCTCGGTTGCCTTGTCTTTTTCATAAAAAAATAATCGCTACGCTTCGCGGTGTCGAGTCGCGCTTCTCAACGCAGTGTTTCGAATTCTTATCCTTAGAATAATATTTTCCAAAAAACAAAAGACATTAATAACGGCATTATATGTATTAATTATTATAGGCATTTCTGAAACATGACACAAACATGCAATCTGTTTGATAATCTTAACTTTTAGTAACATGCCGCCCACTGCCTTATCTTTTCGGAGACCTTTGAATTTTGCGACTAAGACTGCGAATAGTTATCGAATGATTATTGTAAGTTTTCCATTCAAATATATGTATTTAAATTCGGAGGTGAGAATGAAGAAGAACGTGCTCAGCTGGTTTGGACACGTCAAACGAATGAGTGATGAAAGAATGGCAAAAAATATTTATGATGGAAAAGTGAGTGGTAAGAGAGATAGGGGAAACCTCGGTTGACCTTCGAAAACGCAGTATCAAAGATACTGGAGGAAAGTCACATAAAAAGCATGAGGACCTCCCGAAGGGCATGTATGAAGAGGTTGATGACAGTGGACAAGGCGAAAGAGGTATGTAGAGACCGTAGCCTTTAGCGCACCATTCTCTCTGATTATCCCGGTAGGGATAAAGCGTGAAGCTAAGTTAAGTTAAGTTAAATTCGGAGGTACATGAAAGCTGTCGTGGCCCGAAGAGTGTGAATGTAAACGCGACGATTGTGAGTTCGATTCCCACTCGAAAGAATTAAATATTTAATATTTTCTTTTTGTTTCTAAGGGGAGTAACAAGGTAAAGCGCTGCATTGAGTTCCGCCATTCAGCAGGCAATAACTCGAGAATTCTACTAAAAGTGAAGAACGAAAGATAATATGTTCTATATTATTAAGTTAACTTAAACTTGGATTCTCTTTATAAAAAAATGCTTAAAATGTCTAAACTAAAAAGATATAATTTTCAACATTTACAAAAGAGTATTCAAGTTTTTTTTAGCTTCACGCGGTATCCAGCAGTAGGATAGGCAGAAGGAACCTAGTGCTAAGATACTCTGTTTCCAACGTCTAGCATTATTATCGAGACTTTGCAAGTTGAATAGCGGAATACAACGCCGTGCCTTGTCTATTAGAGCTGGAAAATAAAAACAAATTAAATATTTGAATAATTAATTAATTATTTTTGTTTATATGATTTTATAAAAATAAATACGAAGAAAAATATTAGTTAGTCATAATTATATTATAATGAGTGCAATCTTGATCACTATATATTTATTGCTGTAGCAGATATGTATAATCAGACGGGAAAGAACCCAATGAGGCCAGTTGTGACGCAGGGGCATAAGTGTGTGACTGTAAGCGCGACTGGTTGTGAGTTCGATCCCCATTCGAGGAAATGAAATATTTATTCAAATTTATATTGTCATTTCTTCGCTTTGGTGTCGAGGCAATGCGCGGTGTTGGGTTCCGCCATTCAACACGCAATGTCTACGGAATGCGGTGGAAAATGGGGAAGGTAGACACAAGGTTTCCTGATTTAATATTAATTATTTTAAAGAACCCAATTTTTCGATATCCATTTACGTATGTATCATCGAGATTCTCTGACGATGTAGCCAGGACCTAATTAGCAGAAATCTTCAGAGGTTACCAGTAAACCACTCGAGTTTACTTTAGTGCACGGTAGAAGCGAGTATTTTAGTTGTTTTATAACTACTTGTATAATGTTTCATACGCTTTATGCTGAATATACCAGAATAGGCGGGAAGAAATTAGTAGAGTAGCGGGCTTTGTATTACCATAGTTGAAAAATCAAACCCATCAACAACCCAGGAAATCGAACCCACAACCGTTTACAGTCAAACGCAATCCTATACCACGACGGCCTCAAACAATAGTGATAACTTTTTTTTAGCTTCACGCACATGTATCCTGCACATAGCAGAGTAGGCAGAGGAAACCTAGTGACAAAGACACCTTCGTACCCGTCCACTTTCCGCCGAATTGTCAAGGTATTGCGTGTTTAGTAACGTAACTTAATGCCGCGCTGTGCCTATTTGCCAGAACCGGGAAATGAAAATAATAAATATTTCGCTCCGTCAAATGGGAATCGAACCCACAACCGTCGCTTTCACAGTCGCATGCATAAGCTCTTGCGCCATGACTGCCCGAATGATAGATATCTATAGGTAAAATAATAATTTGTTATTAAATCATATTGTTTCTAAGAATATTTTTTATAAAAATCTTATCAACGATTTTAATCTTAAGTGTGTAATGTTACAACTTGTATGTACAAGGTGTTTTAATTACATATTGTAAATTTTAATAGATAAAAAGAATTAATTATATTTGCAGCGTAATAGTCTTTTTTGTTTTTGTACATTGGTAACTGAGTCGTAGCTGTGCAGTTCCATTTCTGGTTGAAGCAAATATTCTCTCGTAGTAGTATAGTAATAGTGTGATATTTTATAATATATTTCCAAATATTGTTTATAGTTAGCACAGCGTATCGTTAATATAGATTAAAATATAGAATAAAAAAACATATAAAATTAGTATATCAAAAGACGGTCGTGGTCCAGTTGCGTAGCGTCTGACTGTAAAGGCTGATTGATGGCTTTGAATGCCATGTAAAGGAATTAACTTTTATTTATTTCCTTGGTGTGGTGACAAGGGAAAGCGTGGCGTAGAGTTCCGCTATTCAAAATGCTATGTCTCGAAATTGGAGGATTGTGGGTAATGGAGTCATAACATAAGGTTCTCTTTGCCTATCCAGGTTTAAGCATATACCTATGCAGCATAACTGTTTTTTTTTTGCATTACCTATGAGGCGAAGGAAGGACTGCAGTTTGATTTCTAGTTAAGGTATATTTAGTTTAGTTCTGCCGTTCAACACGCTATATTTTGAATCCGGGTGAAATATAATTATAACAGAACAGAACTAAAAAACCGGACACGCGCGAGTCAGCCTCACACACCGAGGGTTTCGTACAAAAATTGGAGGTCTTGAGCTCTATCTGAAATTCAGGCTTAGCTTTCAGAAAAAGCACGATTCGCCCTTGTCTGGTTTATTATTTTTCAAGCTATTGAAATTGAGCGATTGAAAATTCCATCTCTCGGAATACGGCACTGAAAGAAATTATTAAATCTACCAAATTTTGTGCAGCAATCAAGCAGAGAGTGTTTAGCACCAGTATTTACCCTGTCTGACCTATTGATGTGAAACCTGGTCACTTTCAAACCACCACAGTAACAGAAAACAAGACAATAAGAAATATAACTATAACGACCAAAGCTCAAGCAACAGACATCCTTACAAAAATAGACTAACTAAAGTAGGCATACACTAAGAAGTAAACAGGGCAAATGGAGCAAAATTGTAACTGATTGGTACCTAAAATGAGTAGGGGACGATGGCGGAGAAGATGGGAAGATGAAATCAAATTAACAGAAGGTCTCAACTGGAGCAGGGTCGCTAGGGATAGAGAATAAATATTAGAAGAGGCTTTTGCCAACAGACACACTGAGCTTAGATATATAGTGTTACAGAGATATAACAAGGAATGCTTCACTTGTAGTGTTGATGGTGAATAATAAAAGTCTACTCACGTTTAGCACTGAGTTTAATCAACACCACTTTAAATGTACATACAGTGATAACACAAATGGCAAAATCACAATTATACACGGTACAGTATATAAGAAAGTCAACCACAAACATATATATATATATATATATATATATATATATATATATATATATATATATATATATAACAGAACACGAAAGATACGAAGTTGAAATAAAATACTATATAAAACAAAGGAACGTATAGAAAGCGCATCGAGTGGCAAGCAACGACTGTGAGAATAAAATATGCCGTCGACAAGGGGGTAGGCGTGAATGTTGAACGCCTTACCGGTTCGGTCGACGGCAGCGAGCGCTTTCATATAAATATACTAAATACGAATACTTACTATAAAATATATAAATCCTATTAAATGTATGTATGATTTTACGTGTGTATATAAATGATAAATAAATAAATTATAATATTGAAATATATAAATGACATATATTAAATAAACTATAAATATAAATAATAGTTCCCTACACACTTTCCGCCGAATTCTAAAAGCATTGCATATTGAATGGTGGAATTTAACGCCGCGCTTTGCCTCGTAACCAGAGAGTTAAATAATAAATTTAATAATAAATTTCCTCGAGTCAAACCCACAACCAGTCGCGTTTACAATACACGCTTGTACCCCTGCGCCATGACTCGCTTTAATAATCAAATATATTTAATTATTTATAAATTTATAATCTGCACTTAAAATCTAACGGCATCATTGCCGTCGTGCTGTCTGATACGTACAAAAAAGATTAAGCGATAGGTACTAGATTTTAGCGAATACTACGAAAATTATTTGCTTAATTTCATTCAAAGTCGTGATGTAATATATGGTTGTTGCTCTAATCAGATCAGTACCAGAGTAGGTATCTACAGATATTAAAACATATGAGGCCAGTCGTGGCGCAGCGGCACAAAGTGTGACTGTAAATCGACTGGTTGTGGGTTCTATCCCCACTCGAGGAGATTGAAATATTTACTTAAATTTATATTTCCATTTCTTCGCTCTGGTGTCGAGGCAAAGCGCGGCGTTGAGTTCTGCCACTCAACACGCAATGCCTCCAGAATTCGACAGAAAGTGGGGAACGGAGTGTCTTAACACTACGTTCCCTCTGCCTACCCTACTGTGTGCGGGATACAGCGTGAAGTTGATTAAAACATATGTAGACAGATCCAAACATATCTTTGTATTTAAACAAGTATCACCACAAAAAATTGTTAAATGTTTAGTGTTGATTTGAAAAAATAAATTGTTTCGTACATAGATATGAAGCAATGAGATCAAGAGACGCATCCTATATGCTGTAGTAATAAAGTTTTAATAACAAAATTCCATGGTCTACTCAATCAAAGAATTTGGACAAATCACAAAACACTCCAATGGCATTCTGACCTCTCTCATGTCTCACAAATATACTTTTAAAGTATGTGTGCAGCACCCGCATAGTTGACTTGCCTTTGGTGAAACCATATTGCTCACTAGGGAGAGCATTATTACGAAATAAAAATCAGCTTCACGTTTTATCCCGCACACAACACGGTAGGCAGAGGGAACCTAATGTTAAGTAAGACACTCCGTTCGCCACTTTCTGCCGAATTCTGGAGGCATTGCGTGTTGAGTGGCAGAACTCAACGCCGCGCTTAGCCTCGACACCAGAGGGAAGAAATGGAAATATAAATTTAAGCACATATTTCATCTCCTCGAGTGGGGATCGAACGCACAACCAGTCGGTTTTACAGTCACACGTCGTCGTCGCTGCGCCATGACTGGCCTCAAGTCTAGTCTACGTAAGACTTTTGAAAAACTAACGTAACATTTGTCCTCTTTCTCAGAAAAGAAAAAAATATACAAGCTACTTTTTTACTATTCACAGATGATGAAACATTCGCTAAACGAAGTCTCCAATATTTATTAAGCTGTAGTCTAATTCCATTTCGTAGTCTTCATACGCACAGGTATCAGTATCTTCATTCTCTTCACAGTAAATTGTCACTTCCTCCTCTGATTCCAAATGTATTTTTGAGTCAGTTTCTTGTGAAGAAAAGTTCTTACATATAATAATATTCAAAACTGCCCCCTTTATTTTGTTCAAAGCTGCCTCAGTGGTATTAGAAAAATTATAAACGTTTTTTTTTTTCAGTAAAAGTTAAAAAATTGTAGTAATTTCTAGTTTATTGCATGATATATGAAACATTCTAACTAAAAGAGGAAAAAATAAAACCATATACCTTGAATTGGATTCCTGCGATCCTTACGCGTTTATTTAAAAATGCATAAAATTTTACTCAAAATCCACACTCCTCGTAACTCAACAACTGGCTCTCATATATCAGCGGTGACAAGTGACACGTGTGCAGATTAGTGCTGCCACTACTCAAAAAAAATCTAGCAAAATTTCTTTTTAAAATAGCTCTGTTAACACATATTTTCAAAGGCGCCCCTGTTCTAAGCTACCCCTCTATAGAGTACCAAGCAATTTAACAGACATGTGCCATAAATCATCAGTTTTTTTCAAAGTAAGGCTTTTAAACACTTTAATAATTTTCTGTGGTGATACATGCTTTGAATACAAATCAGTCTTTATTAAAGTTTTTAATAAAATTAACAATAAAATCGTAACCTCAAAACTTTGCTTAAAAGTTTGAATCAAACTGCAACCGTCATTGCTATCCTCCTTGCACAACTCACTGGATAAAGTGAATAGGATCAAAAACCGCAAACTCAATAGTTGTTCTTTTGTATAACATTAATGTCAGATATAGAAAGGGCAGCGGCACAATCGTGTGACTCACACGAATGGTTGTAAGTTCTATCCCCACTAGAGGAAGTGAAATATTTGCTGTCGCGGTAAGGCGCGGCGTAAAGTTCCGCCACTTAACACGAAAAGCTTCCCGAATTCGGCTGAAAATGGAGAACGAAGTGTCTTAACATTAGGCTCCCTCTGCCTACCCTGATTATTTTTGATTTAATTTGAATTTAAAATTGTTAAGTTGGTGGACGGCTCTTCAGAGTATATCTGTTCTCCGAGCCAGTCTGCGTTGGTAGCGACATGTTTATTTGGTGATACGTGAGAAACTATTGCAATATTTTAAATTCGAATTTGGTGACAATTTTATATTGTCAGAACATGAATCTACTTTTTTCAGGGAAATATATTTCGTATATTAATTTTGTTTAAATTGTTTGTTGTTATTTTCATTATATGTATATATTTATCATTATATTTAGTGCTAAACATAAGTACTAAATATAATAAGAAATAATAATTCTATTTTATACATTTCAACCATTTGAAATAACTTTACGTTGAGGCTTGGGGGTGGATATAGCTAATAGCGCGCTTTGTCTCACCAAATTCTTCGAAATTTCTCTTATCTTTCGAATGCGAAGATGTGACATTCTAAGATCTGCACTAGCGGCCCGAACGCGGCTTCACCCGCTTATACTTATTGTGTAATTTAGTCAAATTATAGATTTTTTTTACATAAATTGTAGCCTATCTGCCCAATTTTCGAGACATTGCGTATAATAAATAAATAAGACATTGCGTATAAGGTGGTGAAACTAAGTGGCGAATTGAATCCGTAATCTTTTGTTCTGTTTATTCATTTATTTTCTTGCCGCTTTCTTTATCAGAGGGATGAAATGAAAATAAGTTATTCCCCCGAACGAGGATCGATCCCACAACCATGACGTTTATAGTTGTACGTTGTCTTACTGTACGACTAGATTTAGAAGTGATGACCAAAATGATAATTATATTAGATAATAAAATTAATTTTATGATCTAATATAATTATCATTTTGAAGACAATATCATTACATTGAAAACTAAAGCTTTCGCCTATTCAACAAACCACTTATTTTGTAACAATATTGTCTCATGCAATACTTAATATTGATATATTTTCTTTTATTTATGAATCGATTTCATTAAAAAGAACACTAAATGTTAAGGGAATTTTTCCAAATACAACATTTTAAACTGCATTTAAATCGGTTAAGCCATTACTGCGATTAGCGTGAACAAGCGCACAGACAAACAAACAGACAAGCGGACAAAAAAAAGTTAAAAATCATTGTTTTAGATTCTATAACGTTTATAAATGTTGAATGTCCCCAAAAATAGATCTTTTGATATATCTTCCACGTGTAACGAGCCACTATTTTATTGTATATATACATACATACGTATTTAAATGACGTTATAATTTATATATGACTCATGTGTAGATAGTAATGGCTGCTTACATTGTGGGTGGAGCTTAAAAGATGAAAAGGCGCAAATTTTGTTTTAAATTAGCCTATTATAGCTGTTTATTTGATTATTTAATTATTATTAATTTAAGGTTGATATTTCAAAGTAGATTATTTAGTTGTTTTTAATTACATTAATCTATGTTTATGTTTTTAAAAGGCTGAATCACTATTTGAAAGCGACCACAAAAGTAAGTAACAAAGTGTTGTTTTTTTTTCTTTACGCTGTATCACGTATGTAGCATAGTACGCAAAGTGGGCAGCGGAAGTATCTCATTAAGATACCGGAAGTATCTTAATGAGATACTTCCGCTGCCTCTACTTCTCCTCTACTCCTCTACTTTTGAGAAAAGGTTTTTTTTTCATTTATTTATGTACCACACAAGAAAAAAAGTACAGAAAACATATAATAACTGAAAGAATTTGTACAACGGATAACTTATCTCTATTAGGGATCTCTACCAGAAAACCTTGAATGTATGAGATATTAAGAGAAACGATTCTATATATAACTAAACCTACATAAATATATAAACTCTATGTAAACATATAAAAATATAAATATATACAATAACATAAAGAAGAGAATTATTTATTAGTTATACATATAAGCTTCACGCTGTATCTCACACTCAGCAGGATGGGCAGAGAGGAAACCTAGTCTTAAGGCACCACTTTCCACCGAATTCTAGAGGCATTGTGTGTTGAGTTGCGGAACTCCACATCGCGTTTTGCCTTGTTACTTGAGCGAGGGCATGGAAATATTCAATATTTAATATTTCTTCTCCTAGAGTGGGAATCGAAAGCACAGCGCTTCGCGTTTATAGTCGCATGCTTGTGCTTTAACGGAAATATGGAGACGGAGTGTCTTAACACAAGGTTACCAGATTCCCAATGTTTTCCAGTTACACTGGAGCTCTTTACATAACAAGCAGTTAAAATAGAAAAGTCTACATTTTTTTTAGATTCACACTTTATCCCTAGTGGGGTAGATAGGGTAAACGGAGCGCCTCTGCACACCTTATTTGTCTCGTAAACTGTCGTCTACTTTTTTGCCATTATTTTATCATTCATTCTCTCGACGTACCAAAAACCACCTGAGCATGTTCTTCTCTATATATTTAGTAATTTTGACTGAAATGGATAGAGGGACACTTAAAAAGAACAATAGAAAGCAAAAAGATTTTTTTTGAATTTCTTGTCTGTCTGTCTGTGTGTCTGTCTGTCTGTCGACATATTTTTGTCCGCATTTTTCTCTGAAAATACTGAACCGATTTACTTAAAAGTTTCACCAATTGCTTTGTTTTAACTCAACTTAAGTACTAAAGTTTGGTTCATCAAAATCGGTTCATTAAAAAAAAAGTTATCGTCATTTAAATGAACTCAAGGCATTAGCTTGCCTGCGAATATTATATAGCAATCGCGCTGGTATGACCCTGGCTAAAGAATGACGTACGAAACGTCTGGGTTATATGACTGTTGATAAAAATATATATTTTTGAAGCACTATTACATAATATTTTATACAATAAAGTAAACAAAATTGAATTGTTAGTGGAGATTACCTTCATAAATCATAACAGTTAAGTTTAAGTCGTAATTAATTCAACACAGAGATAAAGAAAGATCTTGAAAAAAATATCAAGTAAATACAAAGATTTTTTGGTTGGTTCGTTCATATAATATATGTAACTAATTTAAAAATTGTACACGAGTTAATATGCAATTATTACAGTTATTTTACAAAGAATATTATGAATCCTTCAAATCAATAATTTCACATTTAAGGCTGTTTCTGAATGAGTAAATTAAATTATTCACTGACATCAGCACATTTAACAGAGTATATTATATAGGTAAAAAGAACATAAAGTTACAAAAATATATACGTGTAATAAATAATTAGCTTTATGTGAGTGTATTTCAGAAAAAATGACCCTAGCAAAATTAGACTGTCCCACAACTTTAAGCATTTTTATTTCTAATTTATTATATGGATCATGTGGAAATTATATTTTATATGGTTAAAGAAAATGTTTTTATGTCGACTTAAATTAAAAAGTACCATAAAAAGCGGATAACTATTTTTATATTTAAAAGAAAGCAAAATACGAGGCAACGATTTCGGCTGTCCCACGGTGCTCTTGCCGATTTCAAAAACGTCTTACTTGTAATATATTAGACTTTGAATATGTTTTAGTGTTTAAATACATTCACAGATATTTTTTAAGTATTTTTTCAGTTCTTATGTGATAAATTTACAGTAATTTTAAATAATATCACTATTTTAATCTTGTCCTACGAAAACTGTAGTACCGGAAAATCGTAATTAGTCACGGTGAATTTGATAACTTACACAAGTAAAATTTACTAATTTCTATTTTTTCTGTCTTCCTAGCACCATTGTAATAATATTTGTAATATCACTATTATTATACTAGAGTTAGTTTCGACAAAAACTGTGACGGAAGTTTCTGTGTCTTCGGGGTGCAGAAAAAAATTCCCAGGTAGTGACGATTTTAAACACAGATTAATTTGTATTCTTTTCTTTATCACGTAGTAATTCAACAAAAATTTTACTTATATAAGATTACTACAGCCAAAAACAAGATAATTTAATTAAATGCTAGTTATTTTTAACTTGAAAAGTTTTTTGGGATGAAAACGTCACTTCCTGTGCGTTACGTGACATATTACCGGAACAAAGCTGTGACTAATAGGAATGGTAAAGCTTAGTGCACAAGGAAATATTTTAAAAGTTTACTTTATTATTCATGTAGATATTTGGAAGTTACGGAGAGATCAAAAGTATAATTTACATAATTTAAAATTAATTCACGCAGCCATAGGGAATGTCAAGGTTTATGGGTAAATATTCATTTATTAATCGGAGATCCTCCAGATAACCATCAAGAGCTGGCTATTTATACATATGCTGTCCATAATTTTAAAAAGCAAAGTCGTGATAGTGATTGAGCCTGCAGTTAGATCAGACCTATCGCCTTCCTTCGGGAATGAGTGCATTAAATCAATCTTCTACGAGTCTGGGATTACACTAACTGAGTAAAGATGCTGCAACAAACAGCGTTGGAGCCCGACATTACGTAATGTGAAATATTGTGAGAAAAATGTAATACTTATATCCGGTTTTAAATACCGAAATCTGCAATCTGGTCGAATCCACCCTTAAATTTTTCAATTTCTAGCGATGCAACTTCCACACGTACTTTAGTCGCCTCTTACAATATTATTACACACAACAAGGTGATTCGATTCTATTTAATTCCGGAATCATTAGGCGAAAAGCTAGTGATTTCCGAGGTAGTTGGCTAGTAATAAGTTGTAGAATGAAAGGGCGCCCCTTTTTATTCCAAAGACGTTGAAATGTTAACAGAACCGCCACATGTTTTACAACGATAGGCTTCAGCTGAAAGGTTTATAGAATTCATTCTCTTTTGAGATTTATGAATCTAAGGTAATGATAAGTAACACTAAGCATTGCAACACTAAGTCTTGATGTAGCCGATGGTAAAGTTGACATGAAAAATGATGAAATGTGGTAAATCACCGCACCATCGTTTCATTAGCTTGCCAATCTATTCTGGAGAAGAATGCAAGAAAGAGCCGATAGGCTGTGGCAGGCCAAATTAAACTTTAGAACTAAAAAAGCATATGGATGCAATATTTTCACTCCGCGTGCAGAGTGAAACAATTCAACAAAGACCCAATGTTGGTTGTAACGTTAACATTTTTTTGTGGTTTTGTGGACTTAATAATGCATTTTACTAAATTGTGAGAATTAAATAATGCGAGATACTATGCCGGTACAAGGTGAGTGGCCTCTTGCTCCAATCTATAAAGTCTCTTAAAAGAGATCACTCAGCTTGTGTGGGTGCACGATCTGGCATGTCGCCTTGGTTTGACATCAAATCGAGAGTTAAACAAGGCTGCGTTTTGTTATGTTGGTTGTTCTATCTGCATTTGGACAGGTGTCTGTAAGGCATGTAAACAGTGACATGAGAAATTAAAGCCTTAGCTGCATTGATGATGGTGAAACGTCAGCATAGCTACACACATTGTAGTTCTGTTATCGACGCTTTATATGCTTCTAAAACGTGGATATTACAGAAAAAAAATAATAGAAGAGTAACTGCTGTAGAGATGTCATCTCTTCGTTCGATATGCCTGTTTTGCCAAGCCATTTTGCTGACCGAATCCGCATATTAAACAAAGTAGGTTAGTAGGTTATATAACCGTGCCCAAACCGAGCACGTCGAGAGAACGAGTGATGAAAGAATGGCAAAAAAATAGAGAAAGGAATAGCAGCACTTCATAAGACAATCAGACGAGAACCTCGGTTGACCTACGAAAACACAGCATCGGTGATACTGGAAAAAGATCCCCTGGAGAACATATGTGAAGAGGATGATGTCAGTGGACAAGAGTAAAAGATGTAAAAAATAACGGTTCTTTGTTCTTTGAAATTTTACTTTCAAAGTGACAGTGTGACTATAGCCTAAATTTTCCTTTTAATCACGAAGGTTTCAAATTAGTCACTGTCCGACATATTAAATTGCACAAAATTTACTTTTTTAATATCTATTTAGCATTTTATAGTATTTATTTTGTGATTATTAATATTTTGTTATTGCCATGAATTGCTCACGTTGATTTTTTTTTTTATTTTGTAATAACTGTAATCAGCAATGAATACTTTTCTACTGTGAATTGTCCAAGAAGTGACGAACACGAATTTATTTCGCTAATTCGTTCGTAACGTGATAAAATTAAGCTATTTTTTTATTATTCTGGGAAAGAATATAAACATATCTGTTAGATAATAGAAATCGATTTTGTTTTAATACCTGTTTTTATTAGGTCTGGTAGATCATAGTCTGTGACGTAAAGGAATACTTTTCGCCATATGTTGAAAGAAAACTTAAATATTTTTAATATTTATGGTATAATTTTAATTTCAATAGTATATTTAGGTAGATAATAATATACTCTTTAATATCAGAGTAAATATAAGCAATTTTATGATATGCCAAAATAATATTTCTTATTCGTCACAGGGTCATTTTTTCTGAAATACACAGATGTATAATTTATAAATATCAAATATCAACAATGGTCGTATTTTTTTATTTAAAACAATCAAAAATTCTTTGACGATAATGTCGTAAAAAAATCATATTAGAAGTCATTATAGTTGTCAATCAATTGTACATATTAAATCAATAATCATGTATTTTAAACGGGCGAAGCCGTGGGCGAGCCGCTAGTCTTCATCTATGACATCATCGTTAGTACCATGCTGTTATGTTTACTTCTTCAATGCGGATTTGGCCATCTGAACTGACTCCGCATATCTTACGAAGATATCGCATTTCCACAGTATTCATTTTTCTTTCATTCTTCTTCTATAATATCCACGTTTCGACACTGTCAAACTGTGTCAAACTGCCTCTTGTACGGCAGTTATGCTGACGTTATATTATTCACATACAGGCAACTCAACATCTTGATAGACATCACACGTAATGATAAAATACATCATGCATTTCTAAACGAAAACAAATAATTTACTAATTTAAGTAATTGAAACTAAAACGTTGTAGATCTATCGATAAATAATCTTGTAATATAACATCGAAATTAATGTAAGTACAAAACATTATCATAATAGGTACGTGACGTATTTGATTCAAAGAAAATTATAATCACAGATAATATCAAGGTAAAAATTATCATTACTTTTACTAACTCATACTTTTTTAATAGTGATGTCTTAATATTTTTGGGTTATCTACTTTTCGAGTTTTTTTAAGCTAAAAACGAAATCTAAAAGCATAACGTCAATATATTTTAATATCTACACATATAATAAAATTGTTAGTGATCGCTGTCTGTATATAGAAGATATGCAAAAAAATCTTTTATCATTGATCACGGTAATAGTAGATGAAATAAAGACTTTTATTTTTATGTCTTGGCAAACTTGTCTTAACATTTAGCGCTTATTCTATATGGTCAGGTCATAAATAAAAAAATATATCAATAAATATATCAATAAAAAAGGTATTATATTCGACAAAATTACTATAATTAACGGTTTTACGCAATGCATCCGGAATTCGGCAGAAAGTTAGGAACGGTAGTGTCTTAATAGGAACGGAGTGTCTCATCACGAGGTTCCCAGGTTCCCTCTGCTTACCCTGTTTTGGGCACTATACAGCGTAAAGCTAAAAAAAATTTAAAATGTAACAAAATCAAGCACAACAGAGTTTGGAACGTAGAATTATGAAATTTGACAGCCAAGCATCTACAAGTGGTACTATTTTACGAAAAAATCCGAAAACTTTAGATTTGTAGTTAAATCCTAAAAAATAATAGCCTTAAAAATGGGGCAAAATTTGTTTTTAAAGTCGCTAGTTCAAGTGAGGTATCAGATGAAAGGGGTTAAGCTAACCCTGAATTTCAGAAAAAGCTCAAGACCTCCAATTTTTTACAGAACCCTTGTTGGGCGAGCCCGATTCGCACTTATCCAGTTTTTTTTAAATAAAATATCAAACATAAGTATTTTTCTTCTGTAAATAAAAAAAACATTAAAATTGACTATGTGTATTTCAGATATGACAATACTTATATTCCTACTGCTGCTCGGCTATGGTTGGGCAAGCGTTTTGCCCAACGGGTGTCCGTCGAACTCCCATATCAACATGCACCTCCCTCATGAGACCGACTGCGATAAATACTACCAGTGCGTCCACGGAAACAAAGTTCTTAGGGATTGTCCGAGAGGGACCCTCTTTAATGAAAGAACCCAGGTAAGATTTGTTAAAATTCTTCTAAATATCTAAATAAAAAGTAAAATTACTTTAGGGCATCGTGGCATAAATGCGACGATTCGATTCCCACCCGGAAGAATGGAATATTTTATATTTTCATTTCCTAGTTCTGGTCTCTTTACCAACATAGAGCGACTTTGAGTTCCGCCACTCAACAACTGTTTTAAGAATTCGGCGGAAAATTTAAAAACGGAAGTAGCTTAATGGGAATCGAAGTGTCTTGACACTATTTACTACTATTTATGTGCGGGATACAGTGTGAATTTAAAATAAGGCGTGAAGTTAAGAAGAAGTTCAATATCTGCTATGATGAAACGTGGTTTATTTGAAAAATTAAAACAAAATTGTTTTATGTGATAAGTCGCAGTCCAAGTCCTCATTTACGTTATTTAGCTTCTGAAAGAAGCCAAGGTATTTCATTGAAAAATATTTGGTATTTTTTCACTTAAGAAAATAAAGTCATTATATCGTATTTTTTTCATAATTAAAAATTTCATTCATAATGTACGTACAAAAAAAATAACAGTACAACGGAATAGCAACGAAGACTTTTTAAATACTAAAAGTTCAAGAAAAGAATTATTGGTCCCAGTGCATGGACTATAATAATAATAATTTTATTTAGTAAAATCTTCGGTAGGGTCAAGTCGCGAACGGCTTGAACCGACAGATAACGAAAGTGTGATTTATATTCTAACCAAAGGCGACAATTTGTTTAGATGGAATAGAAACTGACGCCAGAACTAGGATTCTCTGTGTTTCCGACCATACATTCTTAGTTGTTTGTATTATTAATATATATATATATATATATATATATATATATATATATATATATATATATATATATATATATATATATATATATATATATATATATTATTAATAAGAATTAAATTTACTGTTGTCAATGTTTACATAATTTTTTTTTAAGAACAAGATCTGCGTTTCTCTTAATTAAATAAATAGTAAAAAAAGAAACTTAAACTTATTTTATTTATAACAAAATTATACCACCAAGTACTTCACCCATGTAATATCATGAACATTAAAGACACCTTACTATAGATTATTTTTTACCTTATTATATACATTAACTATATTCAAGAATAGCGGGATCAAACTTTAAATTAGAAGAATTCTGAATAAATAAAAAAAATATTGCGGTCATCCCGATAAACTAATGTATCAAAATCAATATTCCATGTACATACACATTATATCTAGCACATTACACGCAGAACTGTCGATACATTTCAAAGATATATATAAATCTTATCAAAAAATCAAATCTAAAGCAAAAAAATCTAAAGTATTATAATTTGGTTAAACTTCAAAGGATGTAACAAAAACACCGAACAAAAAGGCAGATTGTTATCATTGACTTTTGTTTTATCTACATTGTAATTAGTGTAAATAATATAATGTCAAAAATGTAGTTTTTGATTACAAATGAACCAAAATTATTTGAAGGTACCGGTTTTAATTCGTACATTTAATAAATAATGATTATATACATTATGTGGATTGATTGGCTTAGTCTACTAAAACTTTTAGAAGCTTCATGCTGTTTCCCGCATATAAGAAAGTAGCCACTTAATTAGAGGGAACCTAGATAGAATACGTCGCGGTATATATTGTTATCCTATTGTATGATACGGCGTTAACCTAAAAAAATTAAGTGATAGTAGTAGCAGTTGAAGATGTAATAGTACCCTATGTATATCAATATTTACCTGGAAAATAAAGTAAATAATAATCATGTATTGCTTCTTTAATGTCATTGAGATACATTAACTTTTATACTCGGTTTTTATAAGTTAAACCGATGTAGGGAACTATTATTAACATTTATAGTTTGTTTAATATGTGTCATTTATATATCTCAATATTCTAATTTATTTATTTATCATGTATACATACATAAAATCATACATACATTTTATAGGATTTATATATTTTATAGTAAGTATTCGTATTTAGTATATTTATATGAAAGCGCTCGCTGCAGTCGACCGAACCACTAAGGAGTTGTCGTTTTCACATCTACCTCCTTGTCGACGGCAGATAACAGTTGAAGAGTTGTTCTTTTCCTAGGCAGATTACAGACCAATGTTGATGACGCCTATGTCGCCAAATTACACATGTCAAAGTCAATCAATCGATGTTACAGGCTTAAACAAGTCGATTTTTTAAAACCAGCATTTTTATTCTCAGCGAACTCTTTCATTACAGAGAGCATAAAAAAAACTTCAATAGTAATAATAATTTATATGTATATATTAAGGGTGATGCCACATTATTTTTCTAATTATTCTCGGCCAGCCCTTTCATTTGATATCCATATTCTAGAAGTACATTAAAAATAACTATTCCGCCATCTTGGATGGTCCGCCATATTGGATTTAGAATGAAGTCACACACTTTATCGTGCAGTCATCCAAACCAAAAGTGTATACAAAATTTCAGCTCGATCGGTTGAAGATATCTACTTTAAAATTGAGCTCAAAGATTTCACCTGAACTAACATATATACTCGTACAGTGCAGGTTAAATAAAAGCTTTTAATACGAGTAATTGTAAGTTTCAAGGTGATATTTCGCCGTTTTTTATTTTATGATATTGAAACTTACGAGTAAAAGATATTACATCATCAAGGAAATTTTATGAAGATAATCTTTGGTTTTTATAGCATTAGGAAGAATAGTTTTCGAGAAAATGAAATAAAAAAACACACAGCAGGGTAGGCAGAGGGAACCTAGTGTTAAGACACTCCGTTTCCCACTTTCTGCTGAATTCTGGAGGCATTGCGTGTTGAGTGGCAGAACTCAACGCCGCACTTTGCCTCGACACCAGAGCGAATAAATGAAATTATAAATTTGAGTAAATATTTCATCTCCTCGAGTGGGGATCGAATCCACAACCAACGGATTAACAGTCACTCTTTGTGCCCCTGCGCCACGACTGGCCTCAATATATTGGCCCACAATTTTCCGTCCATTTTATGCTAATTATTACCAGGAGTCTTTATATGTTCACATGTTTCAGGATTGTGATTGGCCAGCTAATGTAAAATGCTCGCAAAAGGAAGTGGTACAAGTTTTGGCCAATGGTTGTCCAGTTGATTTTCACGTACGCCGATTCTTGCCCCACGAGAGCGATTGTGGTCGGTACTATGAATGTGCGTTTGGCATGAAACTAGACAGGAGATGTTTTAATGGCATGCTGTTTAATGAACAAAAACAGGTATAATAATTTAAATAAATATGTTCTAATAGATTAGAATATATATTTTTATTCGGAGATTGATGATATTTAAATTATTTTCATTTGCATTAAGTTTCACCACTCAACAATATAGGTCATATCAGTAGTATCTTGAAAGTTAGGGGAAAAGTCTGGGACAAGGTCTTCAATATGTTTTCTCTGCCTGCCCTGTTACATTGGAAACAAATATATAGAGGCGATCGTGACACTACGGCACTACGTATGAAGCGACGTAGCTCTAAGCGACTGTTCATGAGGAATTAATTATTTTCCTTTTCCCTCTTTAGCAACAAGACAAAGCGTGCCGTTGAGTTTCGCCACTAAGAAATAATGTCTCGAAAAATACTTACCTTGCCATTCATTAGATAGATCGCGAAGCTAATTAGACAAATAGAATTTAATCTACTCCTCACTTTCTGCACAAAATGCGAGTATACAACATATATTTAAATTGTTACTTCAGGATTGTGACTCCCCACAAAATGTTGAATGTAACAGCAGCAATGGGGTGAGTACTGAAGGAAGTGCCACAAGAACTACAGAAAGAACCTCTGAAAAAAGTACCGAAGGAAGCACTGTAGGTATCACTCAAAAAGAAATTGAAGATAGTAATCAACCAGACTTCGAATCTTTACCAAACGGATGTCCGTTAGATTTCCATATACATCACTTACTTCCTCACGAAAGTGATTGTAGTAAATTTTATAATTGTGTACATGGAAGAAAAGTTGAAGAGAATTGTGCTCCTGGGACATTATTTAATTATAAAAAACAGGTTTGTAATTTGTTTTGCGATATCTTCGCCATCATGCAGTAAAGTGCATAATATCTAATGTAACACAAGAAATGTTTATTCTACTCCTACTGTTAGTTGATATTCTTGTCAACAAAATATTCTTTGTGAACTCAAGTTAAAATATATAAATCTTAAAGCACTTTTCACCTAAGAGCCGATAGCAGCCAGACCAGGCAGATTAGAAGGTCTGGCCCTATTGTTCTACTATTGGCTCTCTCTCTCTTACTCTCTATTAGTATTAATATTGTTTTTTGGAATATTGATCACCAGTAATTTAATTAAACCAAGGCATTTTTTTTTTGATCTTACTAAAATTTAATATTTAATTGTATTTATTATATACTTGTTTACATATTCTAGTACGTGCAAAATTTGTCGTTATGGGTTACTTGATAAATCAGTTAATAAAATTTAAATATATTTTATTTCAGGTTTGTGATTGGCCCTATAACGTTGAGTGTTCAGTAAATACTGAATTAACTACACAAGGAAGTACTGATGGAAGTACTAAAAGTACTGCTGGAATAAGTACTGAAAGAAGCACTACTCCTGTAACAAGCACTGAAGCTCCAACTGATAATAAATTAGAATTTGAAACTTTACCGAATGGATGTCCATCAGATTTCCATATACATCACCTACTTCCTCACGAAAGTGATTGTAGTAAATTTTATAATTGTGTACATGGAATAAAAGTTGAAGAGAATTGTCCTCATGGGACATTATTTAATTATAAAAAACAGGTTTGTAATTTGTTTTGTGATATCTTCACTATCATGCAGTAAAGTGCAAAATATCTAATGTAACACAAGAAATGTTTATTCTACTCCTACTGATAGTTGATATTCTTGTCAACAAAATATTCCTTGTGAACTCAACTTAAAATATATAAACCTTAAAGCACTTTTCACTTAAGAGCCGATAGTAGCCAGACCAGGCACATTAGAAGGTCTGACCCTACTGTTCTACTATTGGCTCTTTCTCTCTTACTCTCTATTAGTATTAATATTGTTTTTTAGAATATTGATCACCAGTAATGTAATTAAACCAAGGCATTTTTATTTTTGATCTTACTAAAATTTGATATTTAATTGTATTTATTATATATTTGTTTACATATTCTAGTACGTGCATAGTTTGTCGTTATGGGTTACTTGATAAATCAGTTAATAAAATTTAAATATATTTTATTTCAGGTTTGTGATTGGCCCTATAACGTTGAGTGTTCAGTAAATACTGAATTAACTACACAAGGAAGTACTGAAAGGAATACTGATGGAAGTACTAAAAGTACTGCTGGAATAAGTACTGAAAAAAGCACTACTCCTGTAACAAGCACTGAAGCTCCAACTGATAATAAATTAGAATTTGAAACTTTACCAAATGGATGTCCATCAGATTTCCATATACATCACCTACTTCCTCACGAAAGTGATTGTAGTAAATTTTATAATTGTGTACATGGAAGAAAAGTTGAAGAGAATTGTCCTCATGGGACATTATTTAATTTCAAAATACAGGTTTGTAATATTATTTTACAACATTTCATCATCATTCACTACTTGCTTTAGGTCTTAAATTGGAATGTCACTCCATTGAACTCGCTCTTATGTGGGATTCGTGGATTGGCAGTAGGCCGTCCGAATACCCACTAAAACCTCACGGTGCTCCTCCTCGAACGCCACTGGTTGTGAGACGCGGGGACTAGAGTCTTCCGAAAAGAAACGCAGTGGCAACCTGCGTGCACCTACTCGGGCCAGGTTAGTAGGCGATCAGCATCCCCAAGCTGACTGCCCTCTGGTTCATTAGGGAGGAAGGCGGCTATCGTGCGCCGCTCTCCGGTAACTCGGTCTCTTGCGGCGGATGGCGAGTTCGGCAAAAGCCTCCCTAGTCCATTCTGCCGACTCTTTCGCGACCAGCACTGCCTCGCAGAAGGATGAGACCGCAGCGGCCATGGCCTTGACTACGACCGGCAGGGAGTGGTCGTTCTCTATGAGTTGAGACTCCCAGGCTTCGCACACCTTCAACGTATGCTGGGCCGTCTCATCAATATCATAAGCTCAAAGTCGCTAGGGGAGCGATGGAGAGAGCTATATTTAGTATTTCTCTAAGCTACAAAATTAGAAGCGATGAAATCTGTAGATGAACGAAAGTTACAGACGTAGTTCTTAAAATGTAAAGCTGAAGTAGTAATAGGCACAGGCCATAATGTAAGGAGAACCAAAAACTGATGAGAAAAGTGAGATATATCAATATTACTCTTACCCTTTTTTTTTTCTTTCTTTGCTGGCCATCATTGTTTATGTCGAGTTAGTCTACAGTACAACACTAAATATTGGAGCGCGCGCTCTATGCTGATCGGATCGCTGGTCGAGATGACGGGGTGAAAGCAGCATATTAAGTTGATGATTTTCACTGTCAGTGCGTTAGGCCAAAAGGGGCTTGCCGTGATGTTTTGATGGGAAATATCTATAATTTTGATCATAAGTTAATATATATTTTTGATTCTGCAAAACTCTCACAAACAGTTGTATACAAATAATTACCTGCAGGATGGACAATTATTTTTTCCGCGTTAGTTTTCTTCGACTGCACTAGCTGATGCTCTCAGCTGGTGCGGACTAAGTAAACTAAGGCGGAGGTCCGATATAAGCTAGTGAAGGTGTTGAAAGATGTTAAATAAATAAAATAATTGTATATTCTAGGTTTGTGATTGGCCTCATAATGTTGACTGCAATATAAACACTGTAAAAACTACTCAAGGAAGTACTATGATGCCTACTAAAAGTACTGCTGGAATAAGTACTGAAAGATTTACTACTATTGAAGCAAGCACTGAATCTCAACCTGATAATCAACCAGACTTTGAGACTTTACCAAACGGGTGTCCGTCAGATTTCCATATTCATCACCTACTTCCACATGAAACTGACTGTAATAAATTTTATTATTGTGTACACGGACAAAAAGTTGAACGTAATTGCAATCCTGGGCTATATTTTGATCCAAAATTACAGGTATGATTTTATTTTTAGCTTGTGATTGATTTAAAAAAAGAGGTTTTTAATCCGACATATACGAAATTGTTACTTCGACGTATATTTTTTTTCGACGTATATTTGATGATAAAACAAAACAATGTTCTACAGTATTATAAAACGCATCAATATCTATAAAAAAAGTCCGCGATACCTTACATCCAACTACTGTAGCTATGCCAATATAAATACTTTTAAATATTTTATAAGTTGACAAAAGTGCCGACAATAATCAAATCATATTATTTATATCTCTACATTAATCCTTATCCCATTAAATTATATTTTATTAAAGAGAATTTCAATACCTGTAAACTACTTTTTAAATTAATAAAATAGGACCTTCTATTTAAAAGATATAACGAAATTAAAAATATCAATCTAAAGAAAATCATGTAATAATAAAAAATGCGGAGTGTGGTGCCTCGCGCACCGTAGCGGCGTGAGTCTGCGGGGGTGGGGGATAAGGTGCATCGATATCACTAAAATTATGAAAACAACCGATTAGATGTTTTGTTTCTTTATTTGAATTGAGCCCAAAAAAGCTATCATTTCTTTATGAGGATATAAATTAATCGTTATAAAGGTCAGTTATTTAATCATTACACCATCCATATATGACGAATATTACAATAAAAAGTATATAAAAACATTAAAACCGATTTTACCGCTCCCGCACCGCGCTCGCGTCTTCGCTTCTTACATCAGTTAAGCCGTTTCTGAGATAAGCGTCGACAAACAATTTTTTTAAATATCATTGTTTCTGGTTCTATTACTTTGTAAATTCCCCCAATAATATTTTTTCTAATGAAAATCGAATCGGTTATGGTTTTAATAATTTTCACTTTAGAAATCTTAATACATTATTTATTAAAACAGCAACGTAATTCCCTGTACTTAAACAAACAAATAACTCTCAAATTTTAGCGAGCGAAGCCAAAAAGCCAGAAAATCAAACAATTTTTTTACTTTTTTTACAATTTTTTTTGTGTATTATACCACATTTAGGAAAGAAAAATACTTATTTAAAGAAAACGTGTAAAAATTTCAAAGTTGCGGGATTCGAACCCGCTTCTAAGCCATTATCATTAGGTAGCGGTAACAACATCTCTGTAGGGAGATTTTTTGATGATTCCAAATTCAGTGACGCCAAAATAATTAATTAGTATCCATGTAAAATCTTAAACTCCTAGCACTTGTGGTAGCGAAGTTTCATTAAAACTATCAACCCCAAAAAAAACAAAGATCTAATTTGCCATATTCGACCCTTCTTAATGAGCACCTAAGTCCTATAAATAACGCTCATGCAAAATGTTAAACTCCTAGCACTTGTAGCTTTTGCGATCTTGTGATGAGTGAATAAGTGAGTGACTTTTCGCTTTGATGCATCAACAGTAGGCTATAAGAAGGGACCTCAATACTAAATACTTATCCAATTTTGCTATTTTCAGTGGTTCAACAGATATTAGGGAATTAGTGATTTTTTGAAAAAGACTGGATTCTTATTAACCAAGTTGGCAAATACAGCTCGACTGTTAAAACTGTCGGTCTATAAATATTGGAGATAAATTCAAAATATAAAAAAAAAATTAAAAAGTTACATTTTAGCAAAAACTTTTAGTAATTTTAAAAACTACTAATGCTTATGTAAAATAATCTCTACAAGTTTCATCAAGCTAGCTCAAAGACGATATTGTTAAAAATGTATTTGAAACGTGAACCACTAAAACTTTTTTCTCATTACAAGAATTAACTACTTTACATCGATTTTTTTATGCATTTAACCAAGTGTTCGCAATTTTCGCTGGTCAACTCATGCAAATAATGTTTGTAATTTGTATCTAGGTAATGTTTGTAGACTACAAATATTTTGATATTGTATAGCTATCTTGACACAAGCCGTGACGTGATTAAGGATGGTGATTAATACTTTAAGATGCTTTAGAAGAAATATATCACAAGTAAATTTTTTGTACCGTCTATTTGAATACCAACAAATAAATAGGAGGTATATATTCTGATAACGTGAGATAGAGTCAAATAGACTAGAGATATACTTGCAAAATTCAATGCCAGAGCTTCCTAGTATGAATTCATAAAAATACCAGGGTTGAAAATCAGGTTCCCCAGTATTTACAAGTATATGCCGTTTTATTTAAATTAAAAGACTCATTATATAAATTAATATTATATTTATAAATAGTTAATTTCAATACTGATACTACTACTTAAAAAACTAAAGTTTGAAAATATAAAAACATATTTAAATTTCAAATAAATATTACTAATACACTGATTTAAAACACAACAGGTTTGCAATTGGGCAAATGCAGTTCAATGTGGAACTCAGCAAAATTCAACAAAATTGCCATTGACCACAACAAGCGATAGCATTAAAACAACGACTACAGAACTCAACACTCAGAAAGTGACAACCGATTCGTCAGCAACGTCCACAATCTGGCCAGAAACCTCAACA
Source organism: Heliconius himera (assembly GCA_021202915.1). Lineage (NCBI taxonomy): Eukaryota > Metazoa > Arthropoda > Insecta > Lepidoptera > Nymphalidae > Heliconius > Heliconius himera. The sequence goes on along the minus strand of JAJHJA010000004.1, from coordinate 289,805 downwards.
ACAGACGTTGAAATTACGACCAGAAAAGCTTCTACGGATTATCCCGAAACGTCAACTATCGCAAGGGAAACAACGAGCACAGAGTATGACAAAAGCACTCAAGAAATTATAAACAATTCGTCAACGACGTCCACAACTTGGCCAGAAACCTCAATGTCAGACGTGGACACTACTACAATTGAAGCATCTACCGATTATCCTGAAACACCAACGACCACAAGAGATACAACAGGCCCAGGGTATGACAGCACCACTCAAAAATTGACAACCGATGCTTTAGCGACGTCCCAAACTTGGCCAGAAACATCAAACCCCGCCGTAGACACTACTACAATTAGGGCATCTACCGATTATCCTGAAACACCAACAACCGCAAGAGACACAACGAGCTCAGAATATGACAGCACCACTCAGAAAGTGACAACCGACTCTTCAGCGATCTCCACGAACTGGCCCGAAACATCAATGCCCGATGTAAAAACTACTACAAGTAAAGCATCTACAGATAATGTTGAAACACCGACGACCGCGAGACACACAACGAGCTCAGAAAATGAAATCACGACTCAGAAAGTGACAACCGATTCTTCAGTGACGTCCACAGCTTGGCCAGAAATCTCAATACCAGACGTAGAAATAACGACCAGAAAAGCTGCTACAGGTTCCCCTGAAACGTCATCGACTGCAAGTGACACAACGAGCCCAGAATATGACAGCACTACTCAGAAAGTGACAACTGATTCTTCAGTAACGTCCACAGTTTGGCCAGAAACCTCAACACGAGACGTAGAGACTACTACAATTGAAGCATCTACCGATTATCCTGAAACATCAACGACCGCAAGAGACACAACGAGCCCAGAGTATGACAGCACCACTCAGAGAGTGACAACCGACTCTTCAGCGATCTCCACGAACTGGCCCGAAACCTCAATCCCAGATGTAAAGACTACAACAAGTAAAGCATCTACAGATAATGTTGAAACGCCGACGACCGCGAGACACACAACGAGCTCAGAAAATGAAATCACTACTCAGAAAATGACAACCGATTCGTCAATTACGTCCACAGCTTGGCCAGAATCCTCAATACCAGACGTAGAAACTACGACCAGAAAAGATGCTACAAGTTACCCTGAAACGTCATCAACTGCAAGTGACACAACGAGCTCAGAGTATGACAGCACTACTCAGAAAGTGACAACCGATTCTTCAGTGACGTCCACAGTTTGGCCAGAAACCTCAACACGAGACGTAGAGACTACTACAATTAAAGCATCTACCGATTATCCTGAAACACCAACGACCGCAAGAAACACAACGAGCCCAGAGTATGACGGCACCACTCAGAAAGTGACAACCGACTCTTCAGCGATCTCCACGAACTGGCCTGAAACTTCAATGCCCGATGTAAAGACTACTACAAGTAAAGCATCTACAGATAATGTTGAAACGCCGACGACCACGAGACACACAACGAGCTCAGAAAATGAAATCACTACTCAGAAAGTGACAACCGATTCGTCAATGACGTCCACAGGTAGGCCAGAAACCTCAATACCAGACGTAGAAACTACGACCAGAAAAGATGCTACAGGTTACCCTGAAACGTCATCGACTGCAAGTGACACAACGAGCTCAGAGTATGACAGCACTACTCAGAAAGTGACAACCGATTCTTCAGTGACGTCCACAGTTTGGCCAGAAACCTCAACACGAGACGTAGAGACTACTACAATTAAAGCATCTACCGATTATCTTGAAACACCAACGACCGCAAGAGACACAACGAGCCCAGAGTATGACAGCACCACTCAGAAAGTGACAACCGACTCTTCAGCGATTTCCACGAACTGGCCCGAAACCTCAATCCCAGAAGTAAAGACTACAACAAGTAAAGCATCTACAGACAATGTTGAAACGCCGGGGACCACGAGACACACAACGAGCTCAGAAAATGAAATGACCACTCAGAAAGTGACAACCGATTCGTCAATAACGTCCACAGCTTGGCCAGAAACCTCAATACCAGACGTAGAAACTACGACCAGGAAAGCTGCTACAAGTTACCCTGAAACGTCATCAACTGCAAGTGACACAACGAGCCCAGAGTATGACAGCACCACTCAGAAAGTGACAACCGATTCCTCAGTGACGGCCACAGTTTGGCCAGAAACCTCAATACCAGACGTAGAGACTACTACAATTGAATCATCTACCGATTATCCTGAAACACCAACGACCACAAGAGACACAACAAGCTCAGAATATGACAGCACCACTCAGAAAGTGACAACCGACTCTTCAGCGATCTCCACAAACTGGCCCGAAACATCAATGCCCGACGTAAAAACTACTACAAGTAAAGCATCTACAGATAATGTTGAAACACCGACGACCGCGGGACACACAACGAGCTCAGAAAATGAAATCACTACTCAGAAAGTGACAACCGATTCTTCAGTGACGTCCACAGTTTGGCCAGAAACCTCAACACGAGACGTAGAGACTACTACAATTAAAGCATCTACCGATTATCCTGAAACACCAACGACCGCAAGAGACACAACGAGCCCAGAGTATGACAGCACCACTCAGAAAGTGACAACCGACTCTTCAGCGATCTCCACGAACTGGCCCGAAACCTCAATCCCAGAAGTAAAGACTACAACAATTAAAGCATCTACAGATAATGTTGAAACGCCGGGGACCACGAGACACACAACGAGCTCAGAAAATGAAATGACCACTCAGAAAGTGACAACCGATTCGTCTATGACGTCCACAGCTTGGCCAGAAACCTCAATACCAGACGTAGAAACTACGACCAGGAAAGCTGTTACAGGTTACCCTGAAACGTCATCAACTGCAAGTGACACAACGAGCCCAGAGTATGACAGCACCACTCAGAGTGTGACAACCGATTCCTCAGTGACGGCCACAGTTTGGCCAGAAACCTCAATACCAGACGTAGAGACTACTACAATTGAATCATCTACCGATTATCCTGAAACACCAACGACCACAAGAGACACAACAAGCTCAGAATATGACAGCACCACTCAGAAAGTGACAACTGACTCTTCAGCGATCTCCACAAACTGGCCCGAAACATCAATGCCCGACGTAAAAACTACTACAAGTAAAGCATCTACAGATAATGTTGAAACACCGACGACCGCGGGACACACAACGAGCTCAGAAAATGAAATCACTACTCAGAAAGTGACAACCGATTCTTCAGTGACGTCCACAGCTTGGCCAGAAACCTCAATACCAGACTTAGAAACTACGACCAGAAAAGATGCTACAGGTTACCCTGAAACGTCATCAACTGCAAGTGACACAACGACCTCAGAGTATGACAGCACTACTCAGAAAGTGACAACCGATCCTTCAGTGACGTCCACACTTTGGCCAGAAACCTCAACACGAGACGTAGAGACTACTACAATTAAAGCATCTACCGATTATCCTGAAACACCAACGACCGCAAGAGACACAACGAGCCCAGAGTATGACAGCACCACTCAGAAAGTGACAACCGACTCTTCAGCGATCTCCACAAACTGGCCCGAAACATCAATGCCCGATGTAAAGACTACTACAAGTAAAGCATCTACAGATAATGTTGAAACGCCGGGGACCACGAGACACACAACGAGCTCAGTAAATGAAATGACTACTCAGAAAGTGACAACCGATTCGTCAATGACGTCCACAGCTTGGCCAGAAACCTCAATACCAGACGTAGAAACTACGACCAGAAAAGATGCAACAGGTTACCCTGAAACGTCATCAACTGCAAGTGACACAACGAGCTCAGAGTATGACAGCACTACTCAGAAAGTGACAACCGATTCTTCAGTGACGTCCACAGTTTGGCCAGAAACCTCAACACGAGACGTAGAGACTACTACAATTAAAGCATCTACCGATTATCCTGAAACACCAACGACCGCAAGAGACACAACGAGCCCAGAGTATGACAGCACCACTCAGAAAGTGACAACCGACTCTTCAGCGATCTCCACGAACTGGCCCGAAACATCAATGCCCGACGTAAAAACTACTACAAGTAAAGCATCTACAGATAATGTTGAAACACCGACGACCGCGGGACACACAACGAGCTCAGAAAATGAAATGACTACTCAGAAAGTGACAACCGATTCGTCAATGACGTCCACAGCTTGGCCAGAAACCTCTATACCAGACGTAGAAACTACGACCAGGAAAGCTGCTACAGGTTACCCTGAAACGTCATCAACTGCAAGTGACACAACGAGCCCAGAGTATGACAGCACCACTCAGAAAGTGACAACCGACTCTTCAGCGATCTCCACGAACTGGCCCGAAACCTCAATCCCAGAAGTAAAGACTACAACAAGTAAAGCATCTACAGATAATGTTGAAACGCCGGAGACCACGAGACACACAACGAGCTCAGAAAATGAAATGACTACTCAGAAAGTGACAACCGATTCGTCTATGACGTCCACAGCTTGGCCAGAAACCTCAATACCAGACGTAGAAACTACGACCAGGAAAGCTGCTACAGGTTACCCTGAAACGTCATCAACTGCAAGTGACACAACGAGCCCAGAGTATGACAGCACCACTCAGAAAGTGACAACCGATTCCTCAGTGACGGCCACAGTTTGGCCAGAAACTTTAATACCAGACGTAGAGACTACTACAATTGAAGCATCTACCGATTATCCTGAAACACCAACGACCACAAGAGACACAACAAGCTCAGAATATGACAGCACCACTCAGAAAGTGACAACCGACTCTTCAGCGATCTCCACGAACTGGCCCGAAACATCAATGCCCGATGTAAAAACTACTACAAGTAAAGCATCTACAGATAATGTTGAAACACCGACGACCGCAGGACACACAACGAGCTCAGAAAATGAAATCACTACTCAGAAAGTGACAACCGATTCTTCAGTGACGTCCACAGTTTGGCCAGAAACCTCAACACGAGACGTAGAGACTACTACAATTAAAGCATCTACCGATTATCCTGAAACACCAACGACCGCAAGAGACACAACGAGCCCAGAGTATGACAGCACCACTCAGAAAGTGACAACCGACTCTTCAGCGATCTCCACGAACTGGCCCGAAACCTCAATCCCAGAAGTAAAGACTACAACAAGTAAAGCATCTACAGATAATGTTGAAACGCCGGGGACCACGAGACACACAACGAGCTCAGAAAATGAAATGACTACTCAGAAAGTGACAACCGATTCGTCTATGACGTCCACAGCTTGGCCAGAAACCTCAATACCAGACGTAGAAACTACGACCAGGAAAGCTGCTACAGGTTACCCTGAAACGTCATCAACTGCAAGTGACACAACGAGCCCAGAGTATGACAGCACCACTCAGAGTGTGACAACCGATTCCTCAGTGACGGCCACAGTTTGGCCAGAAACCTCAATACCAGACGTAGAGACTACTACAATTGAATCATCTACCGATTATCCTGAAACACCAACGACCACAAGAGACACAACAAGCTCAGAATATGACAGCACCACTCAGAAAGTGACAACCGACTCTTCAGCGATCTCCACAAACTGGCCCGAAACATCAATGCCCGACGTAAAAACTACTACAAGTAAAGCATCTACAGATAATGTTGAAACACCGACGACCGCGGGACACACAACGAGCTCAGAAAATGAAATCACTACTCAGAAAGTGACAACCGATTCTTCAGTGACGTCCACAGTTTGGCCAGAAACCTCAACACGAGACGTAGAGACTACTACAATTAAAGCATCTACCGATTATCCTGAAACACCAACGACCGCAAGAGACACAACGAGCCCAGAGTATGACAGCACCACTCAGAAAGTGACAACCGACTCTTCAGCGATCTCCACGAACTGGCCCGAAACCTCAATCCCAGAAGTAAAGACTACAACAAGTAAAGCATCTACAGATAATGTTGAAACGCCGGGGACCACGAGACACACAACGAGCTCAGAAAATGAAATGACTACTCAGAAAGTGACAACCGATTCGTCTATGACGTCCACAGCTTGGCCAGAAACCTCAATACCAGACGTAGAAACTACGACCAGGAAAGCTGCTACAGGTTACCCTGAAACGTCATCAACTGCAAGTGACACAACGAGCCCAGAGTATGACAGCACCACTCAGAGTGTGACAACCGATTCCTCAGTGACGGCCACAGTTTGGCCAGAAACCTCAATACCAGACGTAGAGACTACTACAATTGAATCATCTACCGATTATCCTGAAACACCAACGACCACAAGAGACACAACAAGCTCAGAATATGACAGCACCACTCAGAAAGTGACAACCGACTCTTCAGCGATCTCCACAAACTGGCCCGAAACATCAATGCCCGACGTAAAAACTACTACAAGTAAAGCATCTACAGATAATGTTGAAACACCGACGACCGCGGGACACACAACGAGCTCAGAAAATGAAATCACTACTCAGAAAGTGACAACCGATTCTTCAGTGACGTCCACAGTTTGGCCAGAAACCTCAACACGAGACGTAGAGACTACTACAATTAAAGCATCTACCGATTATCCTGAAACACCAACGACCGCAAGAGACACAACGAGCCCAGAGTATGACAGCACCACTCAGAAAGTGACAACCGACTCTTCAGCGATCTCCACGAACTGGCCCGAAACCTCAATCCCAGAAGTAAAGACTACAACAAGTAAAGCATCTACAGATAATGTTGAAACGCCGGGGACCACGAGACACACAACGAGCTCAGAAAATGAAATGACTACTCAGAAAGTGACAACCGATTCGTCTATGACGTCCACAGCTTGGCCAGAAACCTCAATACCAGACGTAGAAACTACGACCAGGAAAGCTGCTACAGGTTACCCTGAAACGTCATCAACTGCAAGTGACACAACGAGCCCAGAGTATGACAGCACCACTCAGAGTGTGACAACCGATTCCTCAGTGACGGCCACAGTTTGGCCAGAAACCTCAATACCAGACGTAGAGACTACTACAATTGAATCATCTACCGATTATCCTGAAACACCAACGACCACAAGAGACACAACAAGCTCAGAATATGACAGCACCACTCAGAAAGTGACAACCGACTCTTCAGCGATCTCCACAAACTGGCCCGAAACATCAATGCCCGACGTAAAAACTACTACAAGTAAAGCATCTACAGATAATGTTGAAACACCGACGACCGCGGGACACACAACGAGCTCAGAAAATGAAATCACTACTCAGAAAGTGACAACCGATTCTTCAGTGACGTCCACAGCTTGGCCAGAAACCTCAATACCAGACTTAGAAACTACGACCAGAAAAGATGCTACAGGTTACCCTGAAACGTCATCAACTGCAAGTGACACAACGACCTCAGAGTATGACAGCACTACTCAGAAAGTGACAACCGATCCTTCAGTGACGTCCACACTTTGGCCAGAAACCTCAACACGAGACGTAGAGACTACTACAATTAAAGCATCTACCGATTATCCTGAAACACCAACGACCGCAAGAGACACAACGAGCCCAGAGTATGACAGCACCACTCAGAAAGTGACAACCGACTCTTCAGCGATCTCCACGAACTGGCCCGAAACATCAATCCCAGAAGTAAAGACTACAACAAGTAAAGCATCTACAGATAATGTTGAAACGCCGGGGACCACGAGACACACAACGAGCTCAGAAAATGAAATGACTACTCAAAAAGTGACAACCGATTCGTCAATGACGTCCACAGCTTGGCCAGAAACCTCAATACCAGACGTAGAAACTACGACCAGAAAAGATGCAACAGGTTACCCTGAAACGTCATCAACTGCAAGTGACACAACGAGCTCAGAGTATGACAGCACTACTCAGAAAGTGACAACCGATTCTTCAGTGACGTCCACAGTTTGGCCAGAAACCTCAACACGAGACGTAGAGACTACTACAATTAAAGCATCTACCGATTATCCTGAAACACCAACGACCGCAAGAGACACAACGAGCCCAGAGTATGACAGCACCACTCAGAAAGTGACAACCGACTCTTCAGCGATCTCCACGAACTGGCCCGAAACATCAATCCCAGAAGTAAAGACTACAACAAGTAAAGCATCTACAGATAATGTTGAAACGCCGGGGACCACGAGACACACAACGAGCTCAGAAAATGAAATGACTACTCAGAAAGTGACAACCGATTCGTCAATGACGTCCACAGCTTGGCCAGAAACCTCTATACCAGACGTAGAAACTACGACCAGGAAAGCTGCTACAGGTTACCCTGAAACGTCATCAACTGCAAGTGACACAACGAGCCCAGAGTATGACAGCACCACTCAGAAAGTGACAACCGACTCTTCAGCGATCTCCACGAACTGGCCCGAAACCTCAATCCCAGAAGTAAAGACTACAACAAGTAAAGCATCTACAGATAATGTTGAAACACCGACGACCGCGGGACACACAACGAGCTCAGAAAATGAAATCACTACTCAGAAAGTGACAACTGATTCTTCAGTGACGTCCACAGCTTGGCCAGAAACCTCAATATCAGACTTAGAAACTACGACCAGAAAAGATGCTACAGGTTACCCTGAAACGTCATCAACTGCAAGTGACACAACGAGCTCAGAGTATGACAGCACTACTCAGAAAGTGACAACCGATTCTTCAGTGACGTCCACAGTTTGGCCAGAAACCTCAACACGAGACGTAGAGACTACTACAATTAAAGCATCTACCGATTATCCTGAAACACCAACGACCGCAAGAGACACAACGAGCCCAGAGTATGACAGCACCACTCAGAAAGTGACAACCGACTCTTCAGCGATCTCCACAAACTGGCCCGAAACATCAATGCCCGACGTAAAAACTACTACAAGTAAAGCATCTACAGATAATGTTGAAACACCGACGACCGCGGGACACACAACGAGCTCAGAAAATGAAATGACTACTCAGAAAGTGACAACCGATTCGTCAATGACGTCCACAGCTTGGCCAGAAACCTCAATACCAGACGTAGAAACTACGACCAGGAAAGCTGCTACAGGTTACCCTGAAACGTCATCAACTGCAAGTGACACAACGAGCTCAGAGTATGACAGCACCACTCAGAAAGTGACAACCGTCTCTTCAGCGATCTCCACGAACTGGCCCGAAACCTCAATCCCAGAAGTAAAGACTACAACAAGTAAAGCATTTACAGATAATGTTGAAACGCCGGAGACCACGAGACACACAACGAGCTCAGAAAATGAAATCACTACTCAGAAAGTGACAACCGATTCGTCAATGACGTCCACGGCTTGGCCAGAAACCTCAATACCAGACGCAGAAACTACGACCAGGAAAGCTGCTACAGGTTACCCTGAAACGTCATCAACTGCAAGTGACACAACGAGCTCAGAGTATGGCAGCACTACTCAGAAAGTGACAACCGATTCTTCAGTGACGTCCACAGTTTGGCCAGAAACCTCAACACGAGACGTAGAGACTACTACAATTGAAGCATCTACCGATTATCCTAAAACATCAACGACCGCAAGATACACAACGAGCCCAGAGTATGACAGCACCACTCAGAAAGTGACAACCGACTCTTCAGCGATCTCCACGAACTGGCCCGAAACCTCAATCCCAGAAGTAAAGACTACAACAAGTAAAGCATCTACAGATAATGTTGAAACGCCGGAGACCACGAGACACACAACGAGCTCAGAAAATGAAATCACTACTCAGAAAGTGACAACCGATTCGTCAATGACGACCATAGCGTGGCCAGAAACCTCAATACCAGACGTAGAAACTACGACCAGAAAAGATGCTACAGGTTACCCTGAAACGTCATCAACTGCAAGTGACACAACGAGCTCAGAGTATGACAGCACTACTCAGAAAGTGACAACCGATTCTTCAGTGACGTCCACAGTTTGGCCAGAAACCTCAACACGAGACGTAGAGACTACTACAATTAAAGCATCTACCGATTATCCTGAAACACCAACGACCGCAAGAGACACAACGAGCCCAGAGTATGACAGCACCACTCAGAAAGTGACAACCGACTCTTCAGCGATCTCCACGAACTGGCCCGAAACATCAATGCCCGATGTAAAGACTACAACAAGTAAAGCATCTACAGATAATGTTGAAACGCCGACGACCGCGAGACACACAACGCGCTCAGAAAATGAAATCACTACTCAGAAAGTGACAACCGATTCGTCAATGACGTCCACAGCTTGGCCAGAAACCTCAATACCAGGCGTAGAGATTACTACAATTGAAGCGTCTACCGATTATCCTGAAACACCAACTACCACAAGAGACACAACGAGCCCAGTGTATGACAGCACCACTCAAAAAGTTACATCTAATTCGTCAGCGACGTCCACAGCTTGGCCGGAAACGTCAATACCCGATGTGGACATTACGACAAATATGGCGTCTACATATTCCTCTTTAACATCAACGACAAATAGTGAAAATACAACAGACAATGAGCGTACAACAGTTCCAGGATCTACCGATTATGAAGAAAAGATTTCAACTGATCTGTCGATATCATCCACAACAGTATATGATATTGTTTCTACTGATCCATCACAATCACCGACAGTTTCACAAGAAACTACTGATACAACTAGGCATATCAATACTGAATCACCAGTTTTAACTACACCAGCTTCTATATGTCCACCAGGATTTAGTGGAAACGTTCCACATCCGGAAGATTGCCGTAAATATTACATGTGCATGAGTGGATTCGAATCTATAATATCTCTGGAATGTACAATAATGTCTGAGTTCGACCCTATCAGTCAGGTATACATATATGCATATTAGTTGGTATTTAGTTTTGTTTTAATTTTCACTTTACCATATTATTGCCCCTTTTTGCACATGGCACAATAGGTAGAGTACAGTAGAGATACTGATACTGTCGTTCTACAAGTGTACGTACAAGATACTGTCGTTCTGTATCCGCCGAGTTCTTGAAATTTTGCAATTTTGCATAGCTGTTTTGTAATTTTGCAAAATTAAATAGCGTGGGATTAAACATATTAAATATTTCATTTTCCTAAGTGGTAATGGAATTCGAAACTAGTCGCATGCATGTGCTTGTGACGCGTAAACCGATGTAATTATATTGATAAAATAAATAAACTAAATTGATTATCGATGAATACGAACGAAGGTTGCATTGATCGGTCAACTCTTTGTTGGCAAGACCTCAATATGGTCTTATAAACCAGCCGTCATATACTAGCAGATGTTGTTTCGCGTATTTAAATATATGGATAAAAAAAATCTAAACATTGAAAGAAAATAATTTTAATATAATATTGCTTTTTTTAATCTAGAAATCATTTTTTCAGATTGCTTATTAAATAAATTATCACAATTGTATTTTTTTTCTTATGGGATAAAGTACTTACTATATATTCCTTATATTTCTCATTGCAAGGTTATAAAATAAACTACATATTATCACGTTTTCAGCAATGCGTTCCGATATCTGAAAATGGTTGTTTAGCTTCTAAAGAAAATGGTACCCAAGAGACCTCCACATTTTCAAGAACAGATTTAACAGAACCTACAGAAAATAATACAAACATTGAACAAACTACATATCATAAAACAACACCTGTGGACGACATTGAAGTAACATCAGTTGTAATACAAACAACAGATGGTCAAATTACTACAGTACCTATTGAAACAACAACTATGCACGTTTGTCCGCCTAATTTCGTTGGTATTATCCCGGACCCTGAACGGTGTGATAGATTCTACCATTGTATCATGGGACAGACACTGCCACTTTACTGTGGCCCAGGATACGAATTTGATAGCGTAGATTTGGTAGGAATTCACAAACATTTTTTATTTTATTAGTTAAATACAATTATAACAATATAAGGGTGACTACCATTCGCTTACTTTTTGGATATAAATTATAAAAAATAAGCGACGGGTGTAATTAATTAATAATTTTAAAATGTAGTAAATTACTGAATACATTTGTAAATTATTAATTGTATTGTGAGCAAGTAATTCTAAAACATTTATTTTTAAATTGTATTGTTCTGTATAAAATTGTCTAAATTAAAAATTTGCAGGAATGCAAACCAATTTCCGAAAATGGTTGCTTTGCATCTAAACATCAAACAACTACGAAACATATGGACGAAACAACATTAGAGGATGAAATAACAACATTAAATTTTAGTGATCGCACGTCTGGTGTGGATGAGGCCACTACTGGTGCAGTAGTGAAAACGACAAGCGAAATTGAATCTAGCACTAACAATAAAGGATCTAGCGTAAATGAAGTAACAACAGATTCATCCGGCGATGAACATAGCACTATAATTGATAATACAGGATTGCCAGTGACTACATCAGAAAAATTTAGTGAATCAACTGTTTCAACAATGAATACTGAATCTTCTATTATTGTATGTCCACCAGAATTTATTGGTGTCATCCCTGATCCTGATAAGTGTGACAGATTCATCCACTGTGTTGTTGGTCATCCTATACAGCTATACTGTGCACCCGGATATGAATTTGATAAAGTAGAATTGGTAAGTTAAAGGAATGTGTTTAAAATTTTGCTATTACATCATTTCAAAATAATTTCAAAATAATTATTAATTTGTGAGCTCGCTTGTCCTCTTCTAAAATATATCAATAATAAAAATGTGTGAAATTAAAATAATTTGTTGCATTTATATTTGCATCTTCATATTTGTTGCCGGTTCTTTTTAGCAGAACTCTCGGTAGTTTATATGTAACATATTTAATATAACAATATATTAAAATCATAGGTGGACGTGGCTGAGTCGAGTTGGCTGTAAGCAACCCAGAATAGTCTTGTGCTCACTCTAGAAATTTTACTTACAACAAAATATAACTAAATAATAAAAAAAATTATGTTTAGTAGGAGAAAGAATATTATACAAAAATATTTTAATAGGTCGCTTTTTTGACAACATCCCTGCGTAAATTTTATATTAATCGACTGTAAAAATATTTTCTTAGGATATAAATATTATTAATATCTTTCTAGGAATGTAAGCCAATTTCTGAAAACGGGTGTTTCGCTTCCAAACATACAGAAACAACGACCAACAAGGAAAAAATAACAACAGGAAACCATATTACATCAGATTCTGCACATAGCGTATTTACTGAAATAGAATCAACAACCAAAAATAATGACGACAATATATCCTCCAACACTACAACTGAAGAGAATGATATATCAACACATTCGTTAGAAACCGAACAGAGTTCGCCGACATATACATTAACTAATGAACCTTCTGAAGTAACTACTCCTTCAATTAATATAGAGGATCCTGCGATAAACCCAAGTACTGTGTGTCCGTCTGATTTTGTCGGTCTTGCCCCTGATCCTGAAAAATGTGATAGATTTTTCCACTGTGTTGTTGGTCAAGCTATAGCATTATACTGTGCACCTGGATACGAATTCGATGTTGAACGCTCGGTAAGCCGCGGATATTCAATATATATAGATTCAGATGGATAGAGTAATTTTCAAGACTAAACACATATTTTTTAGTGGCGGAACTTAACGCCGCGCAGTCCAGGAAAAGAAATAATTTAAATATAATTATACCCCCGAGCTGGGATTGAACTTATAACCTACAGTCGGACACTGTCCTCTGTACCTCGTTCTCTATATTTGTAATTTCTATATTTCTGTTTACATTTTTGAGGCCGGTCGTGGCGCAGCGGCACGAGGTGTGACTGCAAAACCGACTGGTTGTGGGTTCGATCCCCACTCGAGGAGATGAAATATTTACTTAAATTTATATTTCCATTTCTTCGCTCTGGTGTCGAGGTTAAGCGCGGCGTTGAGTTCTGCCACTCAACACGCAATGCCTCCAGAATTCGGCAGAAAGTGGGGAACGGAGTGTCTTAACACTAGGTTCCCTCTGCCTACCCTGCTGTGTGCGGGATACAGCGTGAAGCTAATTTAATTTAATTTGTTTACATTTTTTACTAATATTTGCTTTGTTTAGTTAGATGGTTGAAATAAATCATGTTAACAATTTAAAAATTCTAGGGTTGCATGCCTATATCAGATAATGGTTGTTCTGCTATGAGAAATCAAAGTACAACGGATATTTCTGAAACTAAAAAAAACACTGATGTAACGATGCCAAATTCCGAAAGTAGTAATGAAGGTGTGTCAGTAACTAAAACAGAATTGACAACAAAGAATTCCAATGGCAAAGAAACAACAACAGCCACTGATAATTTAGATATATTAATATCTACTTCTGAAAATCCTAATGAAATATCTTCGTCTACAGCTAACGTGGATGACACAGATAATAATAATATATGTCCACCTAACATTGTCGGAGTTATTCCAGATCCTGAAGCTTGTGATAGATTCTTTTATTGCACAGTTGGTCGTCTAGTTATATTGTACTGTGCCCCTGGATATGAATTTGATAAAGACCTTTCGGTAAATTTTGTCATAATCATTAATAATATTTGCTTTTATATATTTATGATTGTATAAGCCGTATCGTGTCGCTTGTGAATTTTTCCCATTTCCTGGCATTAGTCCCGGTTTTTTTTTTCAAGGGACTGCGGACTGACTTAATTTACTCAATTTTGCACAGTAGTATTTAGAAAAGTTATACTATTATTGTATATCTATTAACTATCGTTTTAATATAAAATTTAACTCAAAAAATACTATCCGAGGAAATGAAATATTTAATATTTTCATTTCCTCTCTCTGGTAACAAGACAAAGCACAACATAGAGTTCCGCCACTCATCACGCATTGCCCCCAAAATTCGGCAGCAAATGGATACCGGTACCGTCGATGAAACGGAGTGTCTTAACACTGAGTTTCCTCTGCATACCATGCTATATGCGGGATACAGCGTGAAGTTGAAAAAAAATATAATATCTATTAGATTTGTAATGAATATTGCTACTATTTAGTATTTGGCGTAGTCAGCTAATTCTATGTTAAAATACGGGGTTTCACGCTTTTCCGCCTTGGCAGGGGGACAAAACACTTGGTCAAAGTGTTAAGACGATTCGTTCCTCATTTTGCCGAAATTTTGAGACATTGCGTGTTGGATGGTGAAACTAAACTTGACGTCTATTGGAGGACAATATGATATTATGCCATTGCGCTACAACGCCTTTAAGCGAATAAGTACGTGGCCTGCAGGAGCCCGAACTCAAGTGCTATCTATAACGGTCTTGAACCAGCCGTTAAATCGGAAAAGTTCAAGTACCTTGGACGTATTGTGCACGAGTCTGGAAGCATCGATCACGATATCTATAGCCAAATAAGCGCTGTCTGGGCTAAATGTCGGGAGGTAACTTGTGTGGTCTGCGACCACAGACTACCGCCCAAACCCAAGTGGTTGATATACAATAGCATCATTCGACCGGTTCTTTTATACGGCAACGAATGATGGCCAGCACTATCTTGGTACAATCACGAGCTTCACGTCATGAAAATGAAGATGCTGAGGTGGATGTGCGGCGTAACGCGGTTTGACGCATACGTAACACATTCATTCGAGGTAGTCTTAGAGTGCATGACTGAGCGGATAAAGCGTCTAAGACGTCCTGAGATGGTTAGGCCACATTACGCGCTGGCATACGAACTATGTCGGATGCCTTACTGTATCAGTGCTTGGAGTGAGATCTCTCGGACGCCCAAGGAAACGCTGGTAACCACCGAGGACGTTAAAGACCGTGCAAAGTAGAGTAGGTTGAGTAGGATGGCAGACCCTGGCAAAAGCCGGGATAATATACTTGTTTAGAAAACGTATAAAAAATGTGGAATAACACTATAAAAATGTTAAAAAGCCGGGATAATGCCAGGAGAAGGAAGAAGACTTCTTATAACTTAGTTGTTTAGTTATTGTTAAATGATATATACTTTATTTTACAGCGATGTGTTCCCATATCGGAAGATGGATGCTTTGCATCAAGAGGCTTACTAACATCAACTAAATCTGATGACACTACTGAAACTAATAATGAAAATAGAAAAACAACTGTAGAAGCAAAAATTTCAACACAAGAATTAAGTTCTACATATAGTAACCCCGATGCAATACTTACAGGATTTTCGGAAACAACAACCGATTTTAAAACAACAATACCAAGCATTTGTTACCCTGGTGTAACCGGAAGTTTCCCACATCCTGAAAATTGTAATCAATACTATTATTGCATCGCAGGATTTGAAACGGTACTAACATGTACACCTGGATATGAATTTGATCCAGAGAGCAAGGTATGATGTAAATAAATATATTTAGAAACATGAGGCTGTTGTGGCGCAATATTACAAGCGTGCGACCGTACACGCGGCAGTTGTGGGTTCGATTCCCATTCAGCGGAATATATTTATTTCATCATTCTGGTAACGATGCAAAGCGCGGAGTTGAATTCTGCCAATTAACACGTAATGCCTTATAATTGCGGGGATAAGTGAAACAGAGACATCTTAATGGGGAATGGAGTATCTTATCACTAGGTGCCCACGTTCTGTCTTCCTACTTTGCTATTGGGGTACAACGTGAAGCTAAAGAAAAATATACACATATTAGGATATCGTAGCAAAGTTGGATCGCATCTGATTATAAACGCGATGATTGTAGGTTCGATCACCGTTGAGGGAATAAGCTATCTCCATTTCCCTGTTCCGGTAGAATATAATACGGCGTTAATTTCTACCATTCAACGATAAATGTCTCGAATGTAGCCGATAATTGAACGGTGTTTTAGCACTAGGTCATGTCTGTCTACTCTGCTGTACGTGACAGCGTAAATTGAAATTAAAGCAAAATATACACAATCGAAAACCTAGTACATAAATCTATACAAAAGTTTAGTTATAACTTTTTTATTGGTCTACTTGAGTACTATGTACAATAATTATAATACTTACTGCCTAAAAGTATTATATTGTTTAATTAATATATTTATAAATTCTAATACATTAACAATCACTAATCATTATTTTTCATATATTGTTTTAACAACAATGAAAACTAAATAACTTCAATATAATACTAGTACTTGTAAAATTCGTAACTTTTCCGAAGCTTTTAAACTTAATGTATAATTAAATCAAGTGATTTTAAAAAGGCCCATTATTCAATCTATCATTATATATTTAATGATTTTAACTTTTGTCTTTCAATAAATTATTATTTTTCTTTTGTAGAAATGCAAACCTATATCGGAAAATGGTTGTTTTGCATCCAAAGATAAAGAAAGTTCAACGAGTAAAAACAGAATAACAACGGATAATAGTATAACATCAGAAATAGTAGCAACAACAACAACAAGAAATAATGAGTCAATCACTAACAGTAGTACTGATATAAACAATGTATCAACAGATTCATCTGAAAGCGATGATAATTCTTCCACTTACACTTCAGATGTACCAATATCTACTGAAAATCCTAATGAAATGACTAGCCCTTCAATAAATGTCGAAGATCCCTTAAATCCAAATACAATATGTCCACCTAATTTTATTGGCGTCATTCCCGATCCAGACAGATGTGACAGATTTTTCCATTGTATTATAGGTCAAGTTATAACATTACATTGTCCACCTGGATACGAATTTGATATCATACATTCCGTAAGTAACAAAAAAAACTAAGAACAAAAAATATATATAGGTTATTAGTTTTATTTTATCATTGGTTAAATGTTTTTCGTTATCATAATCACTTTCGTTGACTTTACAGGATTGCGTTGCAATTTCTGACAATGGATGCTATGCATTAAAAGAGTTATTAACTTCGACCAAATCAACACAAAGTACTGCTGAAACAACAGAAAATAGTAATGACAATACAGAAGCAACAAATAATTTTAGTGGCACTACGCAAGAATCTACTTCTGATCGCATTGATGATATATCTAAGAAAGTAGAAGAAACGACAACAGAGTCTAAAATCACAACACCAAGTATTTGCCCTCCTGGTGTGTCTGGAAATTTCCCACATCCAGAAAATTGCCAAGAATACTATCATTGCATCGCAGGATTTGTAACTATACTTAGATGTACACCAGGAGATGAATTCGATACGCAAACTAGGGTATGAACATTATTAATTTTTCATCGACTATTTTACGATATTCGTTTCTTTTGATTGTATAATTTTAAACGCAACAAATTTATACATATAATATATCCTTTCATAATTTACAGCTACAAGCACCTTATGAGTTTATTATTCGTTTGGAGCTACTATTAAACATATGAGTTTTTGTAAAATGGACCGTTTCAATGTTATATGTGTTATTTATAAGAAAATTTCAGCCGACAAATTGAGGCCGAATTTGTCATTAAATATACACAATGATGAAATGAAAATATTAAATATTTCATTACCTCAACAGGGAATCGAGCTTACAACCTTTACGTTTTAGCGTTTACAGTCGCATTTTGTGCACTTGCGCTATGACTACCCTTTGTTATATATTAATTACATACTACATTTATTAATTATATCAGAGAGTTCAGTACTGCAATGCCTACATATGTTTTAAATAAACATTCTTTGTAGAGTTGTCAGCCGATATCGGAAAATGGTTGCTTTGCATCCAAAAATCAAGATAGTTCGACGAGTAAGTCTGAAATGACAACAGGAGAGGAGATTACAACTATAAATTCAGATGGAAAAACGTCTGATATTAATGACATCTATACTGAAGCACAATCGACTGCTGCTGCTTATAACGAATCCACTAACGATGACACTTCAATTGGTATAAGCAAAATAACAACAGACTCTTCTGGTAATGACAAAAATCCTACCACTTACAGTTCAGATAAAACAACTGATTTTGATAAAATAACAGACAGTTCTACAACTAACGATCCAGACTTACCGCTATCTTCATCTCAAAACCATATCCATGGCTCAACAACACATATAGCAACATCCGAATCCGAAGAAACTGAAAATGTCTATGTAACTGAAAGAGACTTAACGACTAAAGATTCTAACGGTTTTAAAACAACAGGCGATTCTAACAATGGTGAAACAACAACAGATTCTTCTGAAAACAAACAGAATTCTTCAGCTGATCGTTTCGAGTTACCAATATCTACTTCCCAAGATCCTGTTGAAATAACTTTGCCTACAACAAACATGGTTGACATAGATGGTAACGTTATATGCCCACCCGACTTTGTTGGCATCATTGGAGACAATGAAAGATGTGATAAGTTTTACCATTGCTCACTTGGTCAAGTAACGACACTATACTGTTTAGCTGGGCATGAATTTGACGGTAAAATTGCAGTAAGTACTTTTTGTGTTTTATTGTTTTTAAATATTCACTAATTAAACCGGCGTCTCTTGGATTCTAGGGGCTCGTCATAAATTAACCCACACGTTCTCATCGAACTGTGGCATAATTTTAATAAATTTGTTACATTATTTTTTAGAAAATAAATAAACCGCAGGTCTTGAACCTGTTAAATTAATATATATATTTTTTTAAATATTATGAATATTTTTTATTGAGGCCAGTCGTGGCGCAGTGGCACAAAGTGTAACTGTAAAACCAACTGGTTGTGGGATCGATCCCCACTCGAGGAGATGAAATATTTACTTAAATTTATATTTCCATTTCTTCGCTCTGGTGTCGAGGTTAAGCACGGCGTTGAGTTCTGCCACTCAACACGCAATGCCTCCAGATTTCGACAGAAAGTGGGAAACAGAGTGTCTTAACACTAGGCACCTTATGCATACCCTGCTGTGAGTGGGATGCAGCGTGAAGCTGATATATAATTTTTATCACATTGAAATACTCCTTAAAATTAAGTAGTTCAAACAATATTCATTTAATATTACTTAGTATACAGAGTGGAAGTGTCAGCGCTCCTTTTACGAAATTAATCAAGATACCTCAACAGTTTAGACGTAGGATTTTTTTTCATTTCACGTTGTTTATCCATACCTGTATTTCGTGTGACGCAGTTACGCATAGATACCAATAACGTAAACACATACTACAAAAATACTACTCGATTTCGGAATGAGGCGTATGCGGCGGTTTCCCTTTGATAGGTTTATATGTGCGTGCGTTCTTCTTGACAAATGTCGTTTAATATTACAACATTCCATTCTGTACACATACATAAAATATGTTCGAAATTTCAAAATAACTAAGAATATCTTAAACTTTACAGAATTGCGTTGCTATCTCTGAAGACGGATGCTATGCGTCGAAAGGTTTACTGACTTCTACTAAATCAGAGCAAATCATATCAATTGTAACAACTGAAAATAGTATGGAGAAAGAAACAGCTCTTGACTCCAACAATTCGACGAAAGAATCTATTTCAACCGATCTCGATGAGGTATCTACGAAAGTAGATCAAACGACAACAGAGTCTAAAATGCCACCACCAAGTATTTGCCCTGCTGGTGTATCTGGAAATTTCCCACATCCAGAAAACTGCCAAGAATACTATCATTGTATTGCAGGGTTTGAGACTATACTAAGATGTACACCAGGTGATGAATTCGATCTAGAAACTAGGGTAAGATCTTAATTGACTATGTGGTATCAACAATATTTTTTTTAGAAAATATAAGGGATTATTAAGTGTTCTATTATGATTTTCTGATCTAATGATCATGTCTAATGAAAAATGTGCCTGTAATCAGGCACATTTTTTTTCTGATTGCTTTACTAGGCTTAAATTAAAATTAAAATTCAAAATAATCTTTATGCCAATAGGCTAAGTTTAAGTAAAAAAGGTACCACCGGTTCGGAAGGCAGTTCTGCCGAAAAGAGCCAAGGCAAGAAGCTTATAATATGATATGCTTATGAGAATCTAGTTAAAGTCTATAAAAGCCGCCATATGCGTTAGCGCAAGACTGTCCGTTATGAAGATCGTGATCGACTCCATTCATAATGATGATTCTTAAGCAAATCTTTTCGATAAAGATATTTTCATCTTTTATATATTATGTTATAATATACGAGTATAGTGCCAAAACACAATGTTTTTCCTTTGGTGCTGAAGTTAAGATTTATGTATTAGTGATATTCGCCAATAAGGCGTATAATAAATTTATATATATTATCAAAGTTTTTAAATATACGACAAAAAATTTACAGGCATGTCAACCAATATCGGAAAATGGTTGTTATGCGTCAAAAAGTCAAGAAAATTCAACTAATATAGATCAAATAACAACAGAAAATAACACATCTGATAATAGCGATCTAAAAACAGAATCTACTTCAGCAAAAATTGAAGTCACGACACCTACAATATGTTCATCTAGCGATGTCGGAAATGTCCCAGATCCCGCAAACTGTAGTAAATTTTACTTGTGCTCTGCTGGTGTTGCCATATCTTTATCATGTAATCTTGGACACGAATTTGATCCAATAATTCGGGTAAGTATTTTATTTGGCTACAGATTTATCACTTATATTAAGACTTTAAAGCTTATATGGTTTTTAGGTTAAACGCTCTGATCTTAGCAATTATAGGTCGAATTGAAAAAAAAAAGCTATTTAAAAAAAAAAAAAATTAGCTTCACGCTATATCCCGCACACAGCAGGGTAGGCAGAGGGAACCTAGTGTTAAGACACTCCGTTCCCCACTTTCTGCCGAATTCTGGAGGCATTGCGTGTTGAGTGGCAGAACTCAACGCCGCTATTTTTTTAGCTACTCTATTTATCGAATAAGCTTATACTTATAGGCTACGCTAACTATTTCGGCATTGTATCTGTCATCAGATACAAATGTGTATGTATCAAGCTCATATAATGAATCATACACCACTCTTTTCACTAGTACTTTTTTCCATTTAACCACAGGTTGAAGTTGCAGTTGAGTTAGTTATATAATAATTATATTTTATGTACGTTTTCAGCAATGTGCACCCATATCTGATAATGGATGTACTGCAAAATTAGCAAGTGAATCTATAACTGAAACTAATAAAAGCGATGAAAATGAATTTGACACGGAAATAGAGTCTACTTCATTTAAAATTGAAGAAACTACACGAACGATATGTTCACCTACTGATTTTGGAAATGTCCCAGATCCAATGGATTGTACTAAGTATTATCTATGCTCTGCCGGTATGGCTATATCCTTGCAGTGTAATTTGGGATATGAATTTGATTTAGTGACTAGGGTGAGTGTGTTCATTTGATATTATGATTTTTTTCTTTGTAGTATTTTGTTATCATTTAATGCACTATGTTCACGTGATTCGTACCTTTTGTTTAAAAATACAAATTACAAATTTGCTTACATGACTTTAGACAAAAAACGTAAAACATTCAATTGTCATTGTGTATTGTCAAACTATTTTTGATTGTTTTATATAAATTAGTTAAAATGGACAATTAATTAAAATGAAACGGACGAAAATTAGAAAAGAAAATAATTTGGAGATAACTCATAAAACAGTAATTTTAATAAATAAATTGACTTAAAAATATCCTATTTCTTATGTACGTATATTATACATATTATATCCAGTGCGTGAATATTCATATCTCAAATAGTACTGTTATTATGAAACTTGGACTGTTCCTTTCGAATATGATAAATTTTAATAAAAAAGATAATCTTAATATGACCTTACAGTAAAAACTTACAACATAAATTCAATAATAAGAAACTTTTAATGTAATATAAAATATTTTTTAGCAATGTGTTGTAATATCAGAAAACGGTTGCTTAGCAATGAAAAATATGAATGAAGCCTCGGCATTACCTACAAGTCAGTATGTTACTTTAGAAGATCAGGAAAAGAGTACAAAACAGAAAGAAGTAGGAGAAGAAGCAGCTACTGTTAAAAATGAAAATTCTGAAGTAGTTTGTCCACCAGGACTTAATGGGCACATCGCGGATCCTCAAAGATGTGATAAATTCTATATGTGTAGTGGAGGATTAATTATAACTCTGTATTGCTTGCCCAACCACGAATACGATACTAATTTAAGTGTAAGTAAATGACGTTTTAGATATAATTTTATTAATATTAAAGTAATGTTGCACTTTACTTTTCAACCTAAGAAAATTAGAATAATTTAGCAAATAAGGATTGAACCCACAATCATCACAATTAGATGCTGTCCCACTAAACTTTTAAGCAGATTTTCGTTATGTTTCGGTGATTGTTCCTATTTAAAATGACTAGATATTTAATTTAAAATGACTGATTCCTCAAATTTTGATCATTTTATGAATGGTTGATGTGCATTAAATATAAGTTGTTATCTAATTCTTTCTCTCATAAACTTGCGAAAAAAAAATACTAATTAATATTTTTTTCTAGAAATGCGTCCCGGTATCAGATAACGGCTGCACAGCGTCTAAAATATGAATAGTTTGGCACGAAAAAGGACTTTGGCAACAAGACAGATTATAAATATTGAACGTCATGTTATACAAATGTCATAAGAACATTTAACATCTGTTCATTAATTACATAAATTAAAAATATCCTCGTGTACCGATTGAGAGATGGTCATAGATTATTTTTATTTTTCTATCTTTTTAAGAGGTTTATAATTAGAGGAGCCACTGAGACGTTTACAGCAATATAAGTTATTTATTTTAGACATATATTTGTAATAAATGCATTTTATAATAATTTTTCATTTAGATTTGTTTCTTGGATGTATATAATTGTCCTTTTCGTGTTTGTCTTATTTTTTATAAAGAGCTGGAGCGATTAAGATAAAATTTTATTTTGTTTATTACAATGGGAATCCATTGGATATCTTGAAACATAATTATAACCAATAGGTGGCGCTGTAGTCGGTGTGTATTGTAATAGATTACATAAACTCTAAGAAATCAGAAGATAGCCCATTTACAAAAATTATTCAGCAGATGTTTCTAGCAATGAAAAATATATAAAATCGTGCAAGACTCTAAAATGTATAACAATAACATGTACAATGTAATATTAACATTCTTTAATATTCATATCAGCAAATTACTATTATTATGTAATATGCGTTTTTATTGCTTATTTACAAAATTTCTTTTATATTTCCATTTCTTCGCTCTGGTATCGAGGTTAAGCGCGGCGTTGAATTCTGCCACTCAACACGCAATGCCTCCAGAATTCGGCAGAAAGTGGGGAACGGAGTGTCTTAACACTAGGTTCCCTCTGCCTACCCTGCTGTGTGCGGGATACAGCGTGAAGCTAATTTAATTTAATTTAATTTTTTTACAAAATTTCTTTAGTCTGTACTCTGATATTAACTTATAATAATATGAAATACTCGCATCGAGCAACCCAAATAAATTATATAGAATTATAATAGTTTTAGAAATCAAAAGCGATTAACGTTTTAAAAAAAAAACATCTATATATATTTCTAAATTATTAGGAAAGAGATTCTACGTAATTGCAATAAATGATATTTATCAGTCATTACCAATATCTCACACAAGTACCCTTCCAATAACAGCAGTTGCCTGACTAGCCGCTGTCTCCGGTTGACACAATTCTATTGCTTTTTAGTCTTTTTACCTATATCTATATAGAGTATCTTACATGTTTAACTTAATGCTTTCTTTTTATTAGTCCAATAAATAAACATAGTGTGCGTGGGTACACTTACATAATCATTGTGTCACAACAAAGCTTTATCATTATCGAAATATTATACTCTTGTATAGTATTGCACACTTGTAAGCGAATAGGAGGAGTGGGGCGCGTCTTCGCGGATGGCACTATTTACATGTTTTGTTGTGCTTCTTTTATTAGCACATTAATAAGTATTGTCTGCGAGGATTTATTCCTAAAAAACGTAAATATATTCTAAATCAGTGGTGCTTTTATTTACTTCTATTATTAAACGCGTTGATACTCAACACGTACTGCTTTCAGAATTCGGCGGAAAGTGGAGAACGTGAGGTACTTTAAAGGAAATGGATTGTCTTAATACTAGATTCCTAGGATCCCTCTGAATATATATCTGATACAGTGTGAACCTAAAAAAAACATGGTATAATCTACCTATATTTTGTTGTTTTTTGTGTTAAGTTAATGCCGTTAGCCTTACTCCTTTTACATCGACGCCAGGTGGGGAAGACGGTACTATGACTCTAGGAAATCACAAGCACAATATTACTGTTTGAGAGGGCTCCTTTATCTTGTTTTGTTGTACATATCTTACAATGACAAGTAAGCAACAGATTAAGAGCTTATAAATACATACATAAATAAAAGAGAAATTACTCAACAAATTGAATTTTTAATATCATATTTTTCATAAAAACAACTAAAATTGTTTAGTCATAGAATCATTCAAAATACTTACAACCATATAGCAAATAATAATCTGTAATAAATATATTTATACTATTCAAATGAAAAAAATATAAAAGTCAGACGTAACTTATAACTATTTACATTGGCTTACTTATGAGATAATTCAAACGACTATGAATCTACATTAAACATTTTATTATTCTAAAATAATATCACTCACATTCACAACATATGATTATGTGTGACATTCATTATACAGGGTTTTTTGTCAGCACCACTTTTTTATCGTTAAATGGAACCACAGTTTTAACTACTCTAAGCCTAATACAATTTTTTTTTTTGATAAAAATTAAAAAGTTAATTTTCAAACAAAATAAATAATAAAATTATTATTGTAATATAAAAGGCCGCTTGTCAAGAGCGACGCACGCACACTTAAACCTATCAAAGGGAAACCGCCGCCTCATTCCGAAATCGATTCGTAGGTATTGGCGACAAAGTTCTTTAACCTTTACTAGTATTTTTGTAGTAGTAGGTACTTATGTTATTAGTATCTATGTGTAACTGCGGTACACGAAATAGTATGGATAAATGTTGTGTTGTTGCTGTCTTAACTGTTGAGATATTTTGATTAGTTTCTTTTGGTATGGATTTAAAACATTTTTCCTGTATGCTGTTGTTGTAAAAGGAGCACTGACGCTTACCGCTTACATATACGTTGCTACCGCAACTAATCTGTAACTAGATTTAGATATATAATTATATCTGGCTCGCATGCACGGAAAAGTTTGCAAATAGTGTATACTAGCGGCCCGCCCACGGCTTCGCCCGCTTAAATACATGATTATTGATTTAAGCAGAATTGATTGACAACTATAATAAAATAAAATAAATAAATAAATCAGCTTCACGCTGTATCCCGCACACAGCAGGGTAGGCAGAGGGAACCTAGTGTTAAGACACTCCGTTCCCCACTTTCTGCCGAATTCTGGAGGCATTGCGTGTTGAGTGGCAGAACTCAACGCCGCGCTTAACCTCGACATCAGAGCGAAGAAATGGAAATATAAATTTAAGTAAATATTTCATCTCCTCGAGTGGGGATCGAACCCACAACCAGTCGGTTTTGCAGTCACACCTCGTGCCGCTGCGCCACGACTGGCCTCACACCCTATAATAGAATGACAAACAAATATAAAGACAACATACAACAACATATATAATATAAAGACAACTATAATGACTTCTAATATGATTTTTTGTTACTTTAATCTGTAATATTCTATTACGATTTTTTTACGACATTATCGTAACTTCTGTAAGAATTTTTGATTGTTTCGAACTAAATATATATATATATATATATATATATATATATATATATATACGTTCTTTTTACCTATGTTATGTTTTTTTTTAAAGCTCTGTTAAATGTGCTGATGTCACTTAATAATTGTACTGCTTCAGAAACAGTCTTAAATGTAAAATTATTAATTTGGTTAAGGATTCATAATATTCTTTGTAAAATAACTGTAATGTTTGCATATTAACTCCTGTTTGCATATTATTAGATAAATGAATAATTGGTAAATATGTAGTTATTACAGAGTACACGTAGAAAGGATGTTTTTAGGCATTTTTATATAGATTTATTTCAAACGAACGAACGAACCAAAAAATCTATGTATTTACTTGATATTTCTTTGAAGATCAAATCGTTCTTTATCTCTGTGTTGAATTAATTACGATTTAAACTTTACTGTTACGATTTATGAAGGTAATCTCTACTAACAATTCAATTTTGTTTACTTAAAATAAATAAATCAGCTTCACGCTGTATCCCGCACATAGCAGGGTAGGCAGAGGGAACCTAGTGTTAAGACACTCCGTTCCCCCCGGCACTCTCGCCATTCTGCGCAAGCCGCAGAGGGCGATGGCCGTCAGAGTCGTCCGCGGGTATCGCACGATTTCCTACGAGGCGGCTTGCGTATTGGCCGGATCTCCGCCATGGGACCTAGAGGCGAAAGTACTCGCGTCATTATATCGATGGCGCGAGGAAGAGCGGGCACGGGGCTCGAGCCCGGTGCAGCGGGAGATCGCGCTGCGCCGAGTGAAGCTCCGTCAGATCCTGGTGGCGGAATGGCGGCAAAGGCTTCTGCGCCCTACCACCGGCCTCGCTACCGTCGAGGCGATCCGACCAGTACTCGAGGACTGGCTCGGGAGAAGGCACGGCTCCCTGTCATTTAGGATGACGCAGGTGCTGTCGGGGCACGGCTGCTTCGGCAAGTACCTGTGCCGCATAGACAGAAAGCCGGACGCTCGGTGCCACCACTGCGTCCATTGCGAGGAAGACACGGCGCAACACACGCTAGCCGAGTGTGTAGCTTGGGCGGAGCAGCGCCGTGTCCTCACAGATGAAGTAGGGGGCGATCTGTCGCTGCCTGCCGTAGTGCGGAGGATGGTTGGTAGCGTAGAGTCTTGGGACGCGGTGGCGTCCTTCTGCGAAGACGTGATGTCCAAGAAGGAAACTGCGGAAAGGGAAAGGGAGATCTTGATTCCCTTTTCCGGCCGCAGAAGGCGCACAGGGCGCAGGAGAAGGGCTGACAACGCCCTTTTCCGGCCTCCATGAATGGGTCTAGGGGCGATGGACTTGGGGAAGTCCTCGCCCCCTATTCGATAGACCCGTGTCGTAGGTACGCGCGGGTGTCGACGCGCGCCTCTGAGATGATGCACGAGTTAGCTCACAATCTTGCTAACCCGCGCAGGAGACGAGGCCAGGACAGACCCGGCCAGCACTAGTGAGGGGCTGCGGATGAATGTGGACTCCCGCGGCCCCGCGCTCACGTGCGAGGTGACACCGGGGTGGTTTTAGCCGGTAAGAGTCCGGCACGCCCCTCCGTCTTTCCTAGGCGGAGGCAGTCCATGAGGATTTCCCCCCGTAAAAAAAAAAAAAAAAAAACTCCGTTCCCCACTTTCTGCCGAATTCTGGAGGCATTGCTTGTTGAGTGGCAGAACTCAACGCCGCGCTTAACCTCGCCACCAGAACGAAGAAATGGAAATATAAATTTAAGTTAATATTTCATCTCCTCGAGTGGGGATCGAACCCACAACCAGCTGGTTTTACAGTCACACTTCTTGCCGCTGCGCCACGACTGGCCTTGTTTACTTTATTGTATAAAATATTGTATAATAGTGCTTCAAAAATATATATTTTTATCAACAGTCATATAATCAAGACGTTTCGAATGTCATTCTTTAGCCAGGGTCATACCAGCGCGATTTCTATATAACATTCGCTGGCAAGCTAATGCCTTGAGTTCATTCAAATGACGATAACTTTTTTTTTAATGAACCGATTTTGATGAACCAAACTTTAGAACCTAAATTGAGTTAAAACAAAGTAATTGGTGAAATTTTCAAGTAAATCGGTTCAGTAGTTTCAGAGAAAAATACGGACAACAATATGTCGACAGACAGACAGACAGACAGACAAGAAATTCAAAAAAAATCTTTTTGCTTTCTATTAGTCTTTTTAAGTATCCCTCTATCCATTTCAGTCAAAATTACTAAATGTACAGACAAAATATTTTTACTGTCTTATTATATATAGAGATGAAAAAAATACTTAAATATTCAATGAAAATATGAAAATAGTACTCTCGTGTCAATAAGTAGAACGATAGTGAAAAAAAAACCGACTTCAAACAACGAACTAAAAAGTAAAAAATCATTTTACATAAAGTAAAACGTTCTTTGATTTTGTTTAACAAAAATAATTTAAAAAAATATTTTATTATTTTGGAGTCGGTGTTAAGCTAAAGCTACAACAACCTTACTACAATATCGAATTACTAAGCAAGTTTGTTTTACCTGCCACCGACTTCAAATTTTTTTTTGAAGTCTTGAAAATGAGAATATCCTCTTTTTTGAAGTTGCTTAAAAAGAGATGCAACAGTGAGGAACCTCACTTCTGACATCAATTTTAACAATGGTTTTCCTTGTAACTGTTACAGTATAAATAAATATATTTTTTGATAATTTAAGACATGTGATTTGCTCATAAATACCATTGTCAGAAATGGACCAAAAAGAAATAGGAACACACGAGAAGCACTAACTTTGAAGTAAAAAAAAACAACAAAATCGCCCATCGTTCACCCAATCAAAAGTTTTGAGGTAACAAACATATAAAAAATACAGTCGAATTGATAACCTCCTTTTCTTACAGAAGGCGGTTAAAAATAGAATAATAAAATATTTTATTGTAAAATGTTCCCGTCCCGTCGTCGAATTACAGTAGTTGTAATTACTGTATGTAATTTATTTTTATAGTATTAAAATGTGTCTCAAGTTTAAGAAGAAGTTGGCTTTTGGGTTTTTACATATCAAGTATTTAGAAAATTATTAATAATGAAGATGAGAATGAATAAAATAATTTAAAGTGTTGGTACCGTAAAACGGAATGAATAGAAACATTTTTATTAAATTTTAAGTTAAAATGTTCCTGGCTTTAAATATGATAACAATCTTTATTTTTTATTATTGTATTCGTTTTTTTTTAACTTAGTACTTTTCGTATTCGTTTCTTTTAACTTAATTACTTCTTTTTACTTACTATAAAATGAGCAATTTTATAAAATTCAAATATAATAATAAAAAATATTTCATCGATATCAACAAATTTAAATAATGATTACATAATTTAATACTTATTAATTGATCCTAATTGATCACAGAATAATAAAAGTAGTTTTTGTCAATGAACACAACGTTTATGATGACGACCGACGACTTTCAGACGTGACATACGTTTTGTTTTATTTTACCTTTCCCTAACTGTATTTCGGAATTTACTAACGAAAATAATCGGATATTATAGTGTTATCCCCAGTTTACCGGTGTTCCATTTCTATAATAAGATAATATTATATTATAATGTAATTGAATATTATTTACAGTGCTATCAGGTATTACTTAAATAAAGCCATAGAGATATTATAGAGATATTATATATATATATATATATATATATATATATATATATATATATATATATATATATATATATTATAGTAATTCCATCAACCAGTAAAACAACTTTTTTTTGACGCGACCTTTTATGATATAAAAGGTAACGCGTCAAAAAAAAGTTCCTTCCTTGCCTTCGTGGGTATGGTAAAGAAATTTTTTCCAGGAAAAGATTTTTTAATCTTTATTTTTAATCATTTTGTAGTAAAAGGCGACAGGCCAACCCTGCCTCCCTCTTCGTACGCCATACATTTTATGTTGCAAGTTGCAATCGAATTTGTAGTTAAAATAAATAAATTATACAAAAATATAAAATTTTATAACAGACTTATTATTTTCTTTCCTATTTATAATCAGCAATCATTAGCCATATTTTTACTAATCTCACTTTGTTTCGTCGTATTCATTTTGCTGACCACTATATGATTTGCCTAGTATTCACTTGGACTGCTTGCACTAAGGTCATTCATTTTCATAACATAATATAAAAAGTCCAAAACCTCTTTAGAAGATTTGCGTCTTTGACAATTCGCTTCTAAATGTGGCATGCATTTCTGTAATTTAGAAAAATGAGTGTTAATTGTTATAGTTAATTGAATAGTCTTAGATAGATTCTCAGATTTCATAAATAAGCTAGAAGACTTCAGTGATAAGTCACTCTGCTCTTCACATGTTCGCTTCTCCAAAGTTGACTTACACAGCATAAAAAAATTCTGATTTTGTTATTTGTATAAATATGGTGAGACCAAAATATATCGTGGCACAGTGGGACAGCGTCTGACTTCAAACTTGATGTGAGTTTTATCTCTATGTCTAGGAATTGATTATTTTCATTTCTCCAGAGCAAAACATGTTTTATTTCCGACAAAGTGCAAGTGGAGTAAGTGAAGAGTCTTAAAAATGAGTACTCTCTGCCTTCCTTGCTATAGCAAGGAGAGCAAATCGTGTAGCTATAATAAAATGTTTAAACATATTATGCTCACCAGAATGTAGGGATTGAATTCGTATCCATATCGACAACTAACTTTTCTGATATCTCCAAATAAACACTTATAGTAATATTTACAATCACTTCCATCGGGAAACACAAATTTATCCCAAAGTCCACACACTGGCTTAGAAAGTGACGGATGAGTAGAAGTTATTGGAGATATATATGTAGAAGTAACAACTGGTTGGATGGTGGGTAAAGTTTTTATAGATATTATTGATTTTTGTGTAGTTGTAGCAAGCGCACAAGGTGGAGGAGAGTAGGGTAAAGGCGGTAAAGTGCGTGTTTGAGTCACAATTGGCTTTGCTGTTGGTGTATCTGGTGGTGAAGTTATAGATTTACCAGTAAATAGCATTGTGTTAGGTGATAATAAAGAATGTGTGGATTTAAATTCTTCTGGTACAGTAGATTGAATTGTATATGTCTTTGAATCTGTTTGCAAATTTTTTTGTTGGTCTGATATGGAAGGCTCCATTGTCACAGCTGATCTATGTTTATTTTCTGTGATTGTTGGAAAAGTCTCTAGTGTTGTAGAAGGACTTTCCACGTCATATTTTGTAGTTTCTGTAATTTTTGGTTGAAACGTTAATAGCGTTGATAACGTTGACGTCAAATGTGAATTATTACTTACATTAAGTTTTGAAGGATATGATGTTGAGACTGTTGTAACGGGAATAGTTGTTGTATAATCTGTAGTTGATTTTAAATTTGATGGCGATGATGCTAATGTAACCGATACAGGATCCCATGTGCTGTTTGTAGTATTCGTAAATATTAATGAAGAAGAAGAATGGACTGGCGTTACGAATGGTACAAAGGTTGTTTCAGGTGCTATTGATATATTGTGTGTGGCTTCTGTAGACTCTGATGAAGAAGATAACACCACTGTTGTTTCTGTTTTTGATGTATTTCTACTTGATGTTAATTGTGATGGTGAAGACCCGGATATTACTGCAGTAAGTTTATGTTCCGTGGTAGTTAATAATTCTGTTTTAGAAAATGTTTCTAAAGTAGAAAAAAAATCTTGTGTTGTACTCAAGAATTCTGGGGGGGAGTTTTCAGTATGTTGTGGTATTATAGACAATACATCGACTTCTGTTGTTGAAGATGTTAAATAGGATGAATTTTGTGAATTATATGGTATATTTGTTGTTGAGGAAAATATCGGTATTAAAGTTGAGTTACCACTAAACATTTGTGGTTCAGTTTGTAGAGCATCTGTCGTCACTGTCGGAGAAACATTAGAAGATATTGTCATACTAGATAAAATAAAATTTATATTAGTTGTTTCAAATTGTGAGGGTGAGGATGTAATTGAAGTTGGTATATATTCTGTGGCCGTTTTCGAAACACGTCCCTGTGGCATGGCCTCGTTGAAATAAGGTGAAGGCTTAGTTGAAGTATTGCCTACAGAGTATTGCGTTATCGTAGATGGTTCTCCAAGTTCTTTAGTGGGAGTAATCGTTGGAAAGTATGGCATTTTTGTAGAAGATAAGATGTTTGTTGTAGAAGAAACTAACGGTTGCAATGTTGGAGATTCGGTAGATATTTGAGATTTTGCTGTTATCGTCGAAAAAGTATTAGAAGATAGCTTTGTACTAGACGTAAGTGAATTAATAGTATCAGTTTTAAATTCTGGTGGTGAATAGTGATCTGACGGCGCTAGAGTTGACAAGTTTCCTTGTATTATATATTCGTTATTCTCTGCGAAATCTGTTGAGAAAGTTGGACGTTGGACGTTAGACGTCTGCGTATGCTCAGTTAAGGTAGGCAAAGATGTAGTGAAAGTTTTATTTATATAATATTGAGACGTTTCCGGTGCTCCATCGAGTTCCGTAGTAGAATATATTGTTGGAAAAATTGAACTATTTAAAGAGGAAGGTATATTTATTGTAGAAGGAAATGATGGTTGCCAAGTTGAAGATTCAGTAAATGTTTGCGGATCAGGTCCAAATGAGCCCGACGTTATAGTTGGAAAAGTCTTAGAAGATATTGTTGTATCAGCAGTAATCGTAGTCATTGCGCTTGCATATATTTCTGTATTTGATGGATTTAGTGTTGAATTAGATGTTGCTATAGATAACAGATTTGTGGTTGATGTTGTAGGTAAAAGTGTATAATTACTATACTCCGTAGATACAATAGGAGAAGTCGAATATACATTAGCTTTACTAGATTCTACAGGTTTAGTTGTGTTGATGTCTACGCTATTGGTTTCTAATAGTATTGTTGTTTCTGCTTCCTTTTGTTGTAGTTTTGTAAAGGAATGCCCTGATGATGAGAAGCTTTGATTTGAATCATTTAATTGAGGCCACGATGTAGAAATTACAGAGATAGTAGTTTCAGATGAAATCTGGGGGATGAGTAACGTTGTATTTTTTTTAGATTTAGTTAAATTGTTATTTAAGCTGGTTGTTTTAGTTGAATCAGTAACATTTAAATTAAATCCTGGTGTGAAATAGCTTTGACTTATATCAATTAAATCAGTCCACCGTGTAGATATTATCGAAGTGGTAGCCTCAGGTGGATTAGACGCCATTGTACTTGGATTATTAATATTAGAATCTGTAGAAGATACAATTGTAGGATTCGTATATACATTTGGTTGACTAGATTCTATAAATTTTGTTGTAGTAATATATGTACTTGATGTTTCTAATGGAGTAGTAGATAATACTATTTTTTCTGTGATGTTTAAATTATAATCTGTTGTTGATGAGGTTTCACTTGAATCTATTGAGTCACTCCACAAGGTAAATATTATGGGCACCATGCCCAGTTGAGATGGATTCGTGGGAGTCATTAATGTTGAGGTTGGAATTTTATTGCTAGACTCTGAAGAAGTGACAAATGCAGGACTTGTTGGTACATAAGTCTGAGTTTCAGTCTGTTGTGATTCTTCAGATTTTGTTAATTCTAAAACATATGTACTTGTTTGTGGTGTAGTAATTAGTATTTCTGTTTGTTCTGTTGTGTTTATACTAGTCCACAATGTAGATTGTATCGGAGTAGTAGTCTCAGAAATATCCGTTGAAACAATTAACGTTGAATTTGATTTTTTGTTATAAAAATCCGTAGAAGATGTATTTGAAGTTGTATATATATTTAGTTGACTAGAGTTCTCAGACTTAGTTGATTCTGTTACATCCATATCTATAATTGCTGGTTCCAAATCTTTAGTAATTTCTGTTCGTTCTGTTATGTGTAAAGTAAGTTCGGATGACTGATTCGAATCGGACGACTTAGTCCATAGTGTAGACATTATTGAAGTAGTAGCTCCAGGTTGATTTCTTGAGGTGATAAAAGTTGAATTTGGTTTTAAAGTTGATAACAATGGAGTTGTTCTATTGCTATTTGTTTGTTGCGTGGTTGTATATGTAGCTGGCCATTTGTTTGTTTGATTGATAGGAGTAGGAGTGGATACCTGGTAAATGGGTACAGGAATCATTAATATAGGAAGTGTCATGTTGCAACATGTTGCTGTAACTAGTGGTTGGCAGTTCTGAAATAAGATTGGCAATATTAGTGGCTATTAATGGAAAAATGTTTGATTTGACAACTCAATTAATCATTAAAATTATAATCGTGGGCGTAGATATGTGTGGAAGAGGGAAGTGGGCGGGTCCACTATGAAAAAAAAATAAAACTTAAAAAAATATTTTTTGACCCACAATCAGCGAAAGTGACAGTGTTGCGAGTTCGACCTGACCGTACCTGGCTCATTTTACGTCCCCCGCATTTACTTCTCTCCGAAGCCAATGGCGGATTAAGCCATGTCACAAAGTGTGACTGTAAAATCGACTGGTTGTTGTCAGTTCGATCCCCACTTGAGGAAATTAAATGTTTATTTAAATTTATACTTTCATTTCTTCGCTCTGGTATCGAAGCAAAGCGCGGTTGAGTTTCGCCATTCAACACGCGATACCTCCATGATTCGGTGGAAAGTGGGGAACGAAGTGTCTTAACACTAGGTTCCCTCTGCCTACCCTGCTGTGTATGTGGGATACAGCGTGAAGCAGATTTATTTATTTATGACTTAAAAATTTTACCCCCTTTATGCAAAGAGATCAAATTTAAGCTAAAGTCAAAATAGTTTGTAATGTTTTTACTAAATTATCATATTTAATCTTAGGGTACGGTGCTCCAAGTGTGTGCGGTTCCCAAAAGTACTCAGATCTAATATTTGTAAAGATTAATAGCGAATACACACTAAGTTCAGTTTTGTTTTGTGTGCTACCGGAATAGGATGCTGTCATAGAAATTTCGCAAAAAATATTGAATTTTGGAGGCAAAAGATATTTTGATGTTTTTGTAATATATTTTGGCAGTTTTAAATGTAACATATGCATGTAAGCAATGGCCACATTTTTTAATTTCTAATACGTAAAACATGTCATTACTGGTGAATTGTGAAAATGTTATTGTAATATGCCAATGGGTGGTATAGGTATGCCATGGTGATACAGACCTAAATCATTCCGCAAAAGTGCTTGCCGCAAGAGTGCGCGTGCGTACTCTGTTAAGAATAAGCTACTAAGAATAAAATAATCAAGAAATTCTATAAAACAACAAAAAACGAACTAGAAAGCCAAAAACCAAAGAATAAGAAAATAATGTAGATAAGTCTTAGTTTAGACAACTAAGAAGACCGTTGTAGATGTAAGGAGGACTATTAAATGCCTACTGTTGACAATTGGATCCAGTTCAGCATTTGTACTGAATGGTGGCATAATACATCTACATCATACATCGGAATTCTGAACCGGGATGTAAAAGTGCGATTTATGCGACTAAATTAGTATACATGCTCTTGTGGCATCATACGCACTCATGGGGACTGCCATGCGCACTCTTGTGGACAAATAACATCAAGAGTGCCCTTGATCTTAATTATAATAAAAAAATATACACTTTAAGGTTGATTTTTCATATATTTTAAATTTATGAAAAATCAACCTTAACCTTATTAAAAGTTGATTAGTTCGTCATAGCATAAACATATACCTACACATATAGAAATAAACATTTTGAATTTGCAATGAAGGATTTTTTTTTATGTATATCGTATTATATCCAAACTGCACACACTTGGGGCACCCTACCCTACTGTGAGTTTAAAAAGTAGTTAGATCTGCAAATAAACATAATATTTAAATTTCGTCATTAAGCCATGCAAACCACGGGAAAATAAAATCCACAAAGCAACAACGCCCTTTTCCCCACTCCTCCACTTTTTCAATCCGACTGGAAAATATCTCTAGATACGCCTGTGATTATAGTATAAAACTTACATTAGTTTTGATGTCGAAGAAGAGGCCATTGGGACATGTCTGTAGATATGCGTGTGACAACCAACATAGTATAAAGGTTTGACAATCGTTTGGATTGGGGATAGCATTTAAAGTTTGATTCACACAAGGATTACATAGTGTCACTGATGTGTAGTATAGAATCAAAATCAAGATATATTCTGAAAGAAAATCGATGTCGACTTGTATATTTCATTATTGTTATTTATTTATATAGAGATATTATGAGGTCATCATGGTACAGGGGCACAACCGTTACATACTAACGTGATGGTCGTGGGTTTAATCCCTTCGGGGAAATTAATTATTATTTATTTTATGTATACATTTCTCCTCTCGACGTCTCCCCTATTGCCTTGGCACAAGAGAGGAGAAATAATATATTTTTTATTCATATATTTTTTATATATAAAAAATGTTTACGCATATAGCATGTAGAAGATGTTCCCCACGTGCCGCCTAATTTATAAAATTGTAAATTATAAATTGTACGTTGATACATTTTTCCTAATGGGAATCGAACCCACAAGCGTCTTGGTTTCAATCAGACATTGTGCTGCTGCGTCACGGCAATCAGTACCATGTACATATATTATGTAAGATTATAAGTTAGTTGATCTCCATGATAGGGTAATAAGGTAAGGATAGAAAAGGATTTAACTTTAGGACGCGTATAAGCAGTTCTAAAATAAGAACAGACTAAATTAAGACTCTCCGTTCCAAATAAGATACTTTCTCCGAATTCTGGAAGTATTGCGTGTTAAGCGGCCGAACTCAATCCCGGGCGTTACCAGAGAGGGGAAATATAAATACTACTATAAAAAAAGTTATTCAAAAAATTATTATAAAAATTATATTAAAATGCAAAATATATTTTAATTTTAATACATTTTTTTATAAAAACACCCAAATTTTTCCACAATTGTCTGGTACAGTATACAATGTCACTTCTTTTAATAAAATAAGCATAGACTCACCTTTTCTCTTGTAACTTCTCATTTTGAAAAAACTTTTGTCCAATAGTTCATAATATGATGAAGAAAAGTTACATGTCCATTACTTTTAATTCGTTACTGTTAAAAGAACAAAACAAAATTAAGCTAATTACTATAATATAGTGGTAATAACCGAAGTAATCGATTCTTATTACTGATAAAGGATAGTGTTATACGTACGTACGTTTGAAATCTTGAAATGTGTTTTAAAAATGATATTAAGAAACTGAAAAACCTAACAATCGCTCCAATGCTATAAATATTTAGGTAGCCAGGGATTTTATATCTTACACGTACTAATATAACTAATTTAATTGCCATCTCTAAGAGCTTACTTAACCCCAAAATATTTTTTTTAATTTGTTTTTCAGATGTGCAGCGTCTACTCATCTCTGTCGCCCCGTCCACTGTCATTAATCTCTTCATATATACCTTCCACATGCTTTCCGGGGCACAGCATGAGGACCTTCATGCTGTTTATATGACCTCCCTATAGTATCATCGATACTGTGAAGGTCAACTTAGGTCTTGTCTTGCCTCTCTTGCAACTCACATTATTTTTATTTCTCAAAAAATCATCATTTTGTTTCAATTTCAAAGTTCCTTTGCAAATGAAAAAGTTATTTTTTCCAACAAAATATATAATAACATTATTGTTGTAAAATAAAACGCCATTTGTCAAATAAAAAAAAATCCTACATCTAAACGGTTTAGGTATCTTGATTAATTTCTTTACGTATGGGTTTAAAACATTTTACCCTATATGCTGTTCCCGTAAAAGGAGCGCTGACTCTTCCACCCTGTATATATTATTTATGAATCGATTGAATTAAAACAAACACTAAATGTTAAGGAAAGTTTACCAAAATACAATACTCTTATTTTGTATGGTTTTGGTAATCGGTTAAGGCCGAAGTACCCAAGTGAGAATCGAAGCTACAACCGTCGAGTTTACAGTGAGACGTTGTGACCTCATTTCCTTTTTCTCCAGCTTTAAAAAAAAATACTCAAAACATTTTTTAAACAACACAAACTTATAAAAATGAATCGTTATATCACCTCTATTTAATATTCTAAGTAATGATCTCAACATAAAATATATAACAAAGGCGAAACTAAAATTTATTTGAATAAACAATAATTTGTTCGTCACAATCTAAAATAGCTTTCAACGATGACGTAATGAAATACTTGCATATAGATATATTATATATTAGAAATGCAAACTAGTGTGGCTTGTCGTGGCTTCGTCTGCATAAAAGTGTATGCATCCTTTCTTTTTCATCATTCTTATAAATAAATCAAAATCAGTTTCACGCTGTATCCCGCTCACAGCAGGGTATGCACAGGGTACCTAGTGTTAAGACACTCCGTTTCCCACTTTCTGCCGAATTCTGGTGGCATTGTGTGTTGAGTGGCAGAACTCAACGCCGCATTTTGCCTCCACACCAGAGCGAAGAAATGGAAATATAAATTTAAGTAAATATTTCGAGTGGCCATTGAAACCACAACAAGTTGGTTTTATAGTCACACTTTGTGTCCCTGCGTTTATCTATCCCGCTAGGGACAAAGCGTGAAGCTAGTTTAGTTCATTTTCTTTATATTACTGTTAAGATATATTACTAAATCGGTTAAGTAGTTTTTGCGTGAAAGTGGAACGAACATCAAAACAAACTTTCAGTAGAATTACATTATTGTTCCTCATGTAGCAGCGTAGTGCTTATACACTCCGTTTCCGTATTTTTTCGTTGAACATTAACGTTTACGTTGAACGCTAATTTAGCTTCTTTATTAGGTAGGTATCCTGGCACTTAACTCCCGCGATGCGGTGGTTGTAGGTTCGTTCTAATTCAGTGAAATTATTTTCGTTTGATCGCTCTGGTAAGACAAAGGACAGTGTTTAATTCTGTCACTATGCACGCAATATCTCGAAAACACGTAATTTGCATCGGACAAATAAGCTTCACGTTGTATTCCGCATATAGCAGAGTAATACTTATATTTATACGTCAGTGAGTTTATAATATATTTCATTTTAAATAACTAAAAAAATCTTATAACTAAAAATGCTACTAAGGATGTTGGCATCTCTATATCTTATAAAATAAGAACGCATTTCGTCTCTGTCTGGCCTTTCTAAGCGATCTTCTTCTAAACCACCCAACGGATTTTGATGCGGTTTTCACTATTAGGTAGAGTATTTCTCAGGGAAGGTTTATATATCATTTATTATATGTGTATTTTATTGTAATTTGACATAAATATGATAAATGTGCATAAAGTCCTACCCGTTGAGACACTTTCACGCATGCGCTGCTTTAATGGTAAGTCCTACATGAAAACAATGTACTAGAGTATTATTCCTCTTAATAAGATCTACAAAAAAGTCAGCGACAGCATATTTGTATCTTCTAAGGATAACATACAGTGAGTATATTTCTGTCTAAAAATAGTAATTTGAATATATTTTTTATTGTGAGGGATGTTTGTCCATAATGGTATCAATCCTTATCCTTTTAAATACTTTATTAATTTTCTACGTTAAACGAAGATAAAATTTGCTCTTTACACTAATTTGAAATTACGAATAGTTTTAGAGAAAAACGCATTTAATTATTGACACATCACGCCAGCTATAAACCGCAGTTTTGGCGCAAGTTTCACTTATTACCTTACTCTCAGCATATAAATAAGTATATTAGTTACGTTGGCCATTTAATGGAGATCAAAACTGTCTTTTACTGTTTTTCATTTTAATAAGTACTTTAGAAGTTGTTACAATATCAAAAAATCCTTGCTGCGAAACGGCTCGCAACGCGCCATGCGTCCCCCCGCGCCCCGCGACGCGTCCGCCGCGCCCGTCTCCCCGCCTGCCTCTGTAGCGAAGTAGATTTAGATGCGATTGTACGTATTGGATAATTTGAGTTTAATGTATTATTTCAGCGCGATATATTTAGTTTCACCTTTTTTGATTAATAGAATAGTAGGTAGTCTTTTGTTTATCACTTCTTTCGTTTAAGTATCCTGTTGTTTATTCTGTTTACTCTTCTTCTGTTCTTTTATTATTATTTTTTACCTTTTTAAACATTTCCTATTTTAATTTAATTATGCCACGAAAAAGTCGTTCATAGGTCGTAGAACAAGAAATGCAAATACAAATCGTTTAAGTCTTACTAATGAAAGCGTAGAGGAGACGGAAATTAGACGGTAATTTAAATATATATTCTTATTGTGTGTCCATAATGATATTAATCCTTATCCTTTAAATAGGTTCTTAATTTTCTACGTTAAACAAAGATAAACATTGCTCTTTACAATATTTCGAAATTACAAATAGTTTTAGAGAAAAGCTATATCGACTCATGTTTAACCCTTACTTTCAGTATATATATAAGTATAATAGTTACCTTTTGGCCATTTCATATAGATTAAAATGTTGTTTACTATTTTTAATTTCAATAAGTTATTTAGAAGATTAGTAGCACAGATTTAAAATTACGGTACTAAAAAAATCTTGCAGTGTAACGACTCGCCGCCCACCACGCGTCCCCCTGCGACCCGCAACCTTTTGCTTATAAAAATGGATCCGCCGCACCCGCCTGGCTTCTTTCCCCCGGGCATGGAAGGAAGGCCTGCTCATCATGTTGCCCAAGGCTGGGAAGAGCCCGCAGCCTGTGGGATACCGATCTATAACCCTCCTTAGCGCGGTCGCCAAGCTGTTCGGGAAGTTATTCCTCTCACTTCTTCAGTCGCACATCCACCCACGAAGCGAGCAGTTTGGCAAGCGGGTATACCACTCTGGTTATACTACGCCGCAACAGCGATTAACCGAAAGGAGAGTGCAATAGTAGTCTTCTTCGACGTAGCGCGCGTATTTCACCGCGTTGGCACCCGGGCCTACTTCATTAAGTGCTCAGAGCCGGCACCCCCCAGCACGTCGCGCATGTCTTTGCCTCCCTGCCTCAGTGACAGGACATTTTGCGTGAGAGTTGAGAGTTCAAGGTCTAGCAGCGACTCGATCGCTGCCGTTGTTCCCCAGGGCAGCATTTTATCACCTGCTCTCTACGCACTATACACTGATGACATCACAACGCTCTAGCGAGTATCACTCAACGAGAAATCCTGCAGATGGTTTAGAACCTCATCCTCCGTCGAGTGACGCAGGCGCCATACTAAGTGAGGAACACCACGCATCATCGCAACATAAAAATAGAAAGCCTGGAGGTACACATTGATCGTCTAGCGTCCAACGCATTCCGCTGTGCCAATGTATCACCTGCACCTAAGGGGCAGCACTCCGTGGCATACCCGGCCGCCCGAGGTCAGACGTAAGACTACTTCCGAGGGACTTTCTATTCTCCTCCAAATCCGACTCATGAGCCTTGCATTGAACCTTGGTCGTTTAAGATGGGCCTCTCTCAGGAAACCGAGGGTCTCTCCTGACTGAGTTGACCGCCTAGATGGCATTTGATAATCCTTCCAATTTCATACTGTGTCAACGCCCAGATGTCGTTCGGAGCTACTACGGAGATGGGCCAGAGAATGCTTAAATTTTGCACCTGGCTTTATAGCAAAGTTAATTTAGAAGCGTTTGCACGTATTTTGGGGTTATCCAATAATTATAATGTATTTCAACGCGACATAGTTAGTTACATCTTTCGTTTAAGTATTTTTGGGTAAGAGAATAGTAGGTAGGTAGGGTATAGTCTGTTGTTTATAATTTCTTTCGTTAAAGTTTTCTATTGTTTGTGTCATTTGTTTAAGTGAGTTTTTTCAAACAATTAAAACATCCTTATTGGAACTACGAAAACGCGGGTTGAATTAAGGTTTAAATAATTTTCACATTAGTAATCTTAAGTGTTTTGCAAACATAGGTACATTACATGAATAATTCCGTAGTTAAGCGGGCGAAGCTGCGAGCGGGTCGCTAGTAATTTATAAAAATAGAGCAAAAAACAGCTTTCATATAAATATATACATTTTATTTAATCAATCATCATTATTTTCATCATTATCATTAGCGTCACTATCATCATCGTTACTTTCATCATTTTTAAGTTTCGCCTCTAATTCTTTAGCAGGATTAAACACACCACTAGTTTGTGTGTTACATATAAAACATCTTGTTGTTTTTTTATAATTTTGTAAAGCGCATTTTTCGCAGAAATAGTGTTTACATCTGAAAAAATAAAAATCAAAATATATTTTGGGGTTATGTAAGCTCTTAGAGATGGCAATTAAATTAAATTAGTTAAATTAGTTATATTAGTATGTGTAAGGTTTAAAGTCAGTTAAAAATGAAAACAAACATAAATTGTAACGTATTTTTAATTAAACACTATGAATGTTGAAGCTAAAAACAATTAAGGACAATCACTATTAAAATAGTTTAAATGTTATAATACAACAACTACTGACAACTAGTCATATATAGAAGGTTCCATTCCATACCTAGTAACTACTGGATCTTTAAAACTGTTTCTACAAATAAAACATTTGAAAGGCAACTCATCGTCGCTATGTATCTCGTAATCGGAATCGGAATTATTATTCTTAACCTCCTCCCTTTCCAATTGCCAGCCATGTTTATAATCTGATCGGTCGTGGAGAAATTTACAGGAATCTGTGGGAATAAAAAGTTAATTAATAGTAATTGTAGGTTAAATAAAGGAGGAGGTCGTGTCGGTGCGACGCTAAATGTGACGGTTGTCGGTTTGATTCCCACTAGGGGGAAAGACATATTTAATATTTTCAATTCCCCAATCTGGTAACAAGGCGAAGCGCAGCGTTAAGTTCCGCCACTAAACACTCAATGCCCCGAGAATTCGGCGAAAAGTGGGGAACGAACGTGTGTTACTGGAGAACAGAGTGTCTTAATATTAGATTCCCAAGTTTCCCTTTGGTTAATAATGTTTAAGTGGGATAGCGTCTGACGCGTGACGGTTTGGGTTCGATTGCCATGACGGGAAATTAATTATTTTCATTTTCGCCCCGTAATATGATGTAGTGATTGAATTATTAAAACGATAAAAAGATAAAATTTAAAATATTTTAATATATTTGCAATTAGTGGAGAACGAAGTAACGTGGTGATATCCCTTTGGTACGATACAATACTAGATATAAATAAATGATAAAAAAAATTGTTGTGATTTTTTTATATAAATAAAAAAAATTTCATACCTCC
Source organism: Heliconius himera (assembly GCA_021202915.1). Lineage (NCBI taxonomy): Eukaryota > Metazoa > Arthropoda > Insecta > Lepidoptera > Nymphalidae > Heliconius > Heliconius himera. The sequence continues at coordinate 245,934 of JAJHJA010000004.1, read as the reverse complement.
AAAACCACAAAATCCAGTTTCTTTGTAATCTTTACATATGTCCGGTTGGTAGTCCCATCTATAAAAAACAAAAGAAAACAATAAGTATTACGAAAAACATGTAAAGCTTATGTAAATACAATATTGCTCATATTAATATTGAAACAAGTGAAGTGCGAGTCAGACTCGCCCACCGAGGGTTCCATAGGTACAAATTTCCTGATAGTAGGTCAATAGGAAGTAGAAATTATAAAATATCGATAAACTTATATTTGCCGGCGCATGTACTTATTTTATTGGAAATGAACGTTTTCGCTGTGATATACCTATAACTTAGCAATTTTCGGATTATTTAATCTATTTTTACTATAAGTTCTCGTTTCTTGCAAAAATTCATGATTCTAAGTTTTGAATATGCGGTGAATTTCGTGTAAATTTAGAAGCTTATATTTTTATTGCTCAGCTTTTGCTTAACAGCTTGACACCTCCACAGACAGACAACAAATTGCTCTTATATATATGGGATGCGTGTCATCTTTTGGTGTACGATGAAACACTAAAAAACGGAGAACTAAATCACTATACTTACCGTACAGTGGCTCTTAAGTTGGCGGGAGCTCGTATCGGCCCTTTTCTTACTAATCCCGAACTCGCGTTACCGGCAGCTGTGTCGCGTTTTTTATAATATTGCGCATAATTATTTATACCACGGTAGACCTGGGGAAACAAAGATATTTATAGCCACACGCAGTATAAGGAAGCGAGTAATAGAAAATACAAGAGCACAACCAGAACGACAAACATCGGGAGCTCTTATGCCGAAGTCACAAAAAATCCTGAAAATCAATCAACAGACAAAGATTCTGACAGACAGAGAATTGACATCGACCTCAAAACCGGTAGGGAGACACTGTTAACCCTTGTGAACCAAATGATAATTATGACAAAAACAATCACTGAATTAATGTTAAAAGTGTCAACACATTCACATCCCTAAATATGTATGTGTGAAATACCAATGGGTTGTCCAACCGCTCGCAAAAGTTAATAATATTTTAAAAAATTCACAACATAGACATACTACATTTTAATACTTGAAACACATTTTACCTCGAGAACCTATTTAAAAATACCAGAATATAATATAAACCATATTATATCCTGGTGTTATATTATTATATGGGGTTATATACATTATTGTTTATTAAACTATTGTTTAAAATTAAAAACACTCTACTCAACTACTTCTTTGCAATTCCACTTAATTGTAAAGAGTCAGCATTCAACCGAGGACAGCAGCTTTACTTATTTTTTATTCCAAATTTATCCATGTTCCAATCTTTAAGCGCTGATACATTTGCTGATGATACCATACCATACCATAATCTCTTTTCCCATACCGACCCTATTGTAGCATCAGAAACTTTACAGAAGGGGCTTAACAATGGATCTCTTTGGCTCAAAAAAATATTTTTATTATTTTCTTCCCAAGTGAACAATATTACTTCAGAAAACCACGGTCACAATACATTGACAGTTATAAATATATTGTACAAGAAAATAAAAAACATATATAAATTGAATCCCAACTTACCTTATCATCGGCCTGTCCTTGTAACTCTTCATTAATTTTCTGCGCTTTCTCAAATATTGCTTGAGCGTCCCTGTCTTTCTCTGTATCTAGTTCATATGTGGCCGTTGCATTTTCTTTTTGTTGTTGTACTGATAATGTCATGTTTGGTTTACTCTGAAATTTAAATAAATATATGATATAAGATATGACTAAAAAAACATATAGCAGTATTCTTATATCAGATAATCACTAACAATTATCCCATAAAAACTCATTATTTACACTATGCCCTATTCACGAAGGCATGATATAAAAGGTAAGCACGTCAAAAAAAGGTTTGTTTTACAGGTCATGATGGAGTTACTATATTAATTTTAAAAAAATATATATCTATGGCTTTATTGAAGTAATATGCGGAGAGCACTATAATAAATATTAAAATTTATTATAATATTATCTTCTATCTAATTATAGTAATGGAATACTGGTAAAGTGTGGAAAAATGTTTTTAGACATTATAATATCCAGTTATTTTCTGTAGTAAATTCTGAAGTATGGTTAGGAAAGGTAAAATAAATACAAAAAGTATGTCACGTTTGAATGTCATCAATTGAATATCATTAATTTGTACTATTGAAAAGTTACACATATATTATATTATTTATATGAAAATTAAATAGAAATTGCATTAAAGTTTGAGAAATATGATTTCATTTTGTCTTATGCCATAATGAGTAGGGTATAAAATATTTTTTTAGCTTCATGCTGTATCCTGCATATAGCAGGGTAGGCAGAGGGAACCTAGGAATCTGGGGCTAAGACACTCTGTTGGGATTTTAGCAGTTTTTTAGGGAGACAAATGAAAATAGTGGGGAATGGAGTGACTTAACACTAGGTTCCCTCTGCCTACCCTGATGTGTGCGGGATACAGCGTGAAGCTGATTACAAATGAAAATATGTCACACTTGGTACACTAGTTATAATGAGAAGTATTTATTAAAATAAAAAACAGGTATCGCAACAAACACTGGTATGCTGGACAGAAAATAATAACTTTGCCCGTATAAACTAAACAATCTCAATTTTGAGCTTCACATTGTATTTAACAGAATAGACAGAGGAGAAGTTTATCCTAAGACACTTTGTTCTCTACACACTGTCCTTTTTTCAAGAAACTGTATATTGGGTGGTGGAACTTAACACTGAGCCTAAAAGTAAAAGACAACTTCTTACACTTTCATCATCACTGCTATTATCATTGTTATCAATTTCAATGTTTCTCCGTTCTCCACCAGTCGTCTGTATATTTGGATTCAATTTCTGTGTTCTTTTAGAAGGTAACACTACTGTTGGTTCATCAGAGTCTGAACTATTTTTTTCTGAAATTTTATTATATGTAATATCAATATTAAAAACAGAAATAAAAGTTGTCAGATTATAAATATTAATAATGTTACAGCGCTAATGCTGTTGCGGGCGAAGCTATAGATAGAAGCTAGTCTAAGTATATAATTTCTATTGTTCTAAATATATAAGCAAATACAGAAACTAAATATTCCATAACGTTTGGCGCTCCGTTCTCTCTAACTACCCCGCAAGAGATAAAGAAGCTAAGTTAAGGTTAATTTATGTTAATAAGGTTTCATTTATAGAGCACTAATAACAATTACACAAATATGGGTTGTATTGAGTGTTTTCTGAGCGATTCGAGCCAACTGTCGCTGAGTATTATGCTAATAACATAATATTGTTGAAAACTTTATGAACAGGATATTTTTTATTTAATATATTCAAATTACTCGATATCAGTTACGTATAGTATATTTAATATAAGAAATAATAAGAGGCTTTTAATTAGTGTTAATCGTCCTGACATTATTTAACTATTTTAATAAATAACCTTCTGAACTAGACGCTTTACGTTTTCTCCCGCCTTTACTTTTTAAAACTCGTTTCTTAAACGTTGAAGACACTTCTACTTCTGCATCAGACATATTTTATAAATTATATTTAATAAATACAACTTAACAGTAACAAATTATTTATTTTATAATAAAATAATACACTAAATATACTATATATTTTGTTTACGATTTAATTTACTAAACGTCAAACATATTATAGTAGGTTATGTTCAGATGGTTGTACAAAAATATTTTATAAGTGACAAATCGATATAATATGCTATCGATTTTAACAAATGCTGCGAATAATTATAGTAAAATATTTATATTCTGTTTGAATTAAATATTATTACACTAATAACTTATAAAACAACAGACGATATTATTAAAAAAAAGAAAATATTCAGATAAAGTCGTAATAAGTCGATATTATAAAATATATTGAAATTTCCAATTTTATGTACTATGAACATAAATTTTATTTTCAACATGAAGAACACCAACGACAAAAAATTAAGTAAATAAATTTTGATGATTTTGATGATTAATCATAATTTAACATTTTGTTTACTCAATGACAAATAAAATAACTGCTTACTTTTAGTAGAACATTAGTATCGTAACTTAAAAAAAATACTGTCTAACTGTCTACTAAAATGTTGTCTACTAAAATCTTATGCATTTTTTCACTATGATATTTCACCTATATATCAAATACCTATGTATTTGTAAATTTACTAATAATTATGTTTATTTAGCTATACCAGTATTTACCAAACATTGTTCTGAAATGTCACAGTTATTTTTACACTGCCCCCTTAAGACCCACTTAAAACTTTTAAGCCCAAGCAGGTTATATCAGGCAAAATAATATACATTTATAAATATTAAATAGTAAAAAGATTTTATTAATATTACATATTTTAGTCATAAAATTTTAGTGCGAAGTATGAAATTGCTGTTTTATTTTTAGTAAAGAATTTAAGTTCGCGGGAAATGGCAAAAGATCTGGTTCTTGGTCTGGTTTTGCTACCCGGTATTTTATTTTGATGGCCCGGTACTGGACTATTCGTGGTCGCATATTATAAAAAGTTATGATTATTTATAGTATAGTAGATCCTTGGTTGTAGTAACAATTATGAAATTATTCCTTTTGTAAATAAACAAGGAATGTAAGTTGTGCATTCATTGGCGTATCCCCTCCCTTCCTCTCTTCCTATGCGCATGTGTGCATTTAAAACAAATCAATATAATTTATGATTTACAATACATCCTTGATATCTCCTAAAACTTATTAATAAAATTAATATTTTAGAAGATATCAAAGATGTCAAATGTCGGCGTCGCATTGAGCTGTATATACTGTATAGCTTATTGCAAGTGGCAGCGGTATTTATTGGCGGTAATAATTATGTAACAAGATAATCAATGATGTAAGGAATAAATCGATTAGTAGCAATTCATGTGTTTTAAAAATATTGTTTACAATTATCCGATTGTATTAATATTATTTAAATAATTCGAATATTTAGTTTTGGTTTCGGTTTCGAAACCGAAACGAATGAACCTTCGGCCGTGCCGAAACTAAGTACTTGTCAGGGCGTCCCTGCAAATTTTTGGGGTCCACGCGTAATAAAATCAGTTTATTAATTCCAATTTATAAAAATAAAATTACATTCTAGATCCTAACAATAGCTTAAATTTGTTTTGTTTGTATTAACGAAAAGAAAATTCATTTTCTTTCATCATCATCATCATCAAGCCTGTCTTAGTCCACTGCTGGACATAGGCCTCTCCAATGGCACGCCACTAAGCTCTATCTTGAGCCCTTCGCATCGAGCCGATGCCAGCCACTTTGCGAATATCGTCAGTCCATCTAGCTGGAGGACGTCCCACACTACGCTTGCCGAGGCGTGGTCTCCACTCTAAAACGTGTTTACTTTCATAGGGTATCTAAAACTTCGTAGATGATAGGAGTGTAAGAGCGTGGCTAATTCTTTGAACAGAAGGTTTTTCAGATAATAATTTGAGAGACCTATAATACTTTTTATTTTTGTTACACAATATCTAAAATTAAAAATTTATCTATTTGTTTTTACTGTTTTAAGTGTATTTTCAAGGGTAGGTTTTTTTTGAACCTAGGGAAATTCGAACATCCAAGCGCTTTCACCACTTCTTATCAAGTATGAGAATCCTGCAACGTTATAATTTTTATACAATTTCAAAAAATATTTTGTTTATTTTCTTTTCACACCTCACCAAATCTATCCAGATAATGATACTGGAGATAGGACTTTATAACATTGATGTTAATTATGTAATATCTTAAAATGTAGAGTTGAAAAATCTTATTTCTTATCAAATGAAAAAGAACAAAGTGATACTAGATCAAAATTTATTTGCATAAAATTTAAAGAAATGACATTGGGAAATAGTCATTTTGCGGCATGGTAGAAGTCAATTCTGTATAAGACTAATTTGCTAAATATTATAAAATTAACAGATTTTCCAAATTGGCTCTAGTTTTTGACACAAAAATTATTAAATTTTTATTTCTTTCTTTCAGCTTCACGCTGTATCCGGCACGTTACAGGGTAGGAAACGGAAATGTCTTAATAGTAAATCTTAATAGTAAAAATAAAAAAAAAGAGACCTAAATAAATATGGGCGCAAGTAATATTGTAAGACCTCACAATATATAGATACTTTTATTATACAAGAGGAATCAAATTTACATTTTTAAATATCGATTGTTATAAAAAATACATTTAAAAATATAAAAAAACACTCTTCCGAGGGTGGGACAAGACCTTATATTATTAAAGAGACTAATAATTGGACCTTGGCGATCCAGATAGGGTCACCATGTAAGTAATGTGTGAAATTAATAAAGCGACTTATGTTCCAACGTTCCTCTTCAGCATGGGCGTATCTAGAGATATTTTATGAGTGAGCTGGACTTTAGCTTTGAGATATGTGATAATTTTTTTTATTATTTAGCACAAGCACATGCGTAAGTAGGCTACGGTCCCAATAGATGGGCCTACTCTTATGCTTTTTAGTCATCCAAAATTTCTCAATTTATCACGTACCGGAAAGACTACACACATTCTCCACAAAGATAAAAAATCGATGAAGCGTAAAGTTATAAAACAATTAAATTTATTTATTCATTATAATATTTAAGGTTACTCGTGGTGCAGGAGCACAAAGTGAGACTTGAAACGCAACAGGTTGTGTGTTCGATTCCCACTCGAGGAAATAAATTATTTAATATTTTCATTTTTTTGCTCTGGTGTCGGAGCAAGCCGCGGCGTTGAGTTCCGCCACTTAACACACAATGCATTCTGTGTGACGTTAAAAAAATATATACTCGTATTTAAGAAATGCAAAAATACTTAAAGAAAATGAATGCTAAGTTATTCCATACTCCAACTTCACCTATATTTGGTTACAAGTACGGAATACGTAATACCAATAAAATTTAGTGAGCAATTTTAAAAGGTAGTATGTTAAATGTGTAATCTATACACAATATTATAAAATTGTAGAGTTTGTTTGATCGAACGCGCTAATCTCAGAAACTACTGGTGAGGCCGGTCGTGGCGCAGCGGCACGAGGTGTGACTGCAAAACCGACTGGTTGTGGGTTCGATCCCCACTCGAGGAGATGAAATATTTACTTAAATTTATATTTCCATTTCTTCGCTCTGGTGTCGAGGTTAAGCGCGGCGTTGAGTTCTGCCACTCAACACGCAATGCCTCCAGAATTCGGCAGAAAGTGGGGAACAGAGTGTCTTAACACTAGGTTCCCTCTGCCTACCCTGCTGTATGCGGGATACAGCGTGAAGCTAATTTAATTTAATTTTAATTTTTACTGGTTAGAATTGAAATATCTTTGTGATAAATACCCTAGCGTTTATAGCTCCGTTCTCTCTGACTACCCCGCTAGGGATAAAGCGTGAAGCTAAGTTAAGTTTAATAAAAACTTTTAATGTAGCGGGATTTGAGCCCGCGACTCTTCGGAAATCGTCCAAGCGCTCTGACCAACTAAGCCATACGTTCTTACGGGCTATCTAGAAATTCTTATATGCTTGATACAACTTATTTTTGTTGCTAGCATCTCTAATAATTCTAATCTAATTTATAATAATGTAATTTGTAAAAATCTCCCTACAGAGATGTTTTCTAAAAAGTATTTATCTTTCTTAAGGGTGGAATAACACTTAAAAAATGTAAAAAAGGCTATAAGGTATATTATCTACATTAGATATTTTTTCACGCTATATCCCGCACATAGCAGGGTATACTGTGGGGACCTGGGAACTTAGTGTTAATACATTCCATTCTCATTAAGACACTTACGTTCCCCGGATTTCTGGAAACATTGCGTTACGTGCAGAGTGGCGGGACTCAACGCCGCGCTTTGCCTCGTTAGCAGACCGACGAAATGTACCTAAACATTAATCATTTTCATGTAACCATACACAACGATTAGTTATTTGCATTTAACCACCCATCCAGGACCGAACCTGCACTTATAAAAGCTTTAAAATCATCTTTTAGTGCAAACACAATTTTAACTCCTTTTTATAAACGTGATATTTTTTTTATAAAGTGATTTTCAAACAAATAAATAAAATATTCCTTTATTATTATATATACTTATTTTATTAATAATGAAAATATATAATTTATAAATAATAATTACGTCATGAGTAACAAACGGCGTTTAAATTTATAACGACGTAAGTTGCTATTAACCTATCGAAAAGGAAGTGTCATAAAATATAAGCTAATAATGATAGAGCAGCCCTTCTATAACTATAAGTACCCTAGACGGATATCGAATTTCCACATAATATAGTAAATATTATACCACTGTACAAAAAGGAAACTTTATTTATTTACAGAAGAAGTCGCGTTTTAAGACTATATTCACTTACTCGTATACACTTACGTCCTTTTACTAAATAAATATTTTAAATAGTATACTACTTTTTTAACTAAACTTATTCGAGTTAAAACGTCTTAAGTGCTTATAATCTTCATATTAGGATAAGTCTATTTGATTTTGTTGGATTTTTGATCTGGTTTAAAAATGGTATACCACTTTTATGAACTCAAAACCAGAACGGCCTATGTCTTAAAGAAATTATCGCAAAAAATGCCTTTTTGCGAATATGCCACATTGGAAAGTCAATGCTTTCTTTGACGAGGTACCAATTTTTAATTTTTCTACATACTCCACTTGAGTATTTTAAATGAAAGAGAAAATGAGTTAAATGGGTTAATGTTGTTTTTTAAAGGATGTTGCTTTGATTTTGTGGAACACAATTTTGTTTTTATATAGAAATTAGTTAACTTCTAGCTTCCGGCTTCGTCCGGTCTACACTATTTCAAGTATTATATATATAAACCTTCCACTCCAACCGTTCTATTTATTAGTGTAAACGAGATTAAAATCTATTGCGTTGTATGAAAGGCCTAAGCATACATCGATTGAAAGCGAATTTGTTTTGTACTTGATTATGTGGTTTGAAATAATAGATAGACTGGTTCGCGATAATAGAAGAATAACAAAAAATATCAAAGAATTTGTATGTGACCTCGTAAATAACACATGTTTGTATGGCTTATCTTACCAAAACGAAAAATAACGAAATAGATAAATAAATAATAACAGACAAATAATAAAAAAAGAAAAAAATATAGAGGCCAGTCGTGGCGCAGCGTCACGAGGTGTGACTGCAAAACCGACTGGTTGTGGGTTCGATCCCCACACGAGGAGATGAAATATTTACTTAAATTTATATTTCCATTTCTTCGCTCTGGTGTCGAGGTTAAGCGCGGCGTTGAGTTCTGCCACTCAACACGCAATGCCTCCAGAATTCGGCAAAAAGTGGGGAACGGAGTGTCTTAACACTAGGTTCCCTCTGCCTACCCTGCTGTGTGCGGGATATAGCGTGAAGCTGATTTATTTATTTTTTTATTTTTTAAAAAAATATAGATAATATATGGAATGCAAATATTAATTTCAATATGATTTATGTCTAAAAGTTGTGTAAAAGATAAAAAAAGGGTTAGACTCGACGGCCGAGATTTTCGTACCAATTTCGAGATTGTTGGTCAACGGGAGGTACAATTTATAAAAGTTGACGAACTTAAGTCTGCCTATTGTGCAGATGAAAAAATGAAATTATTTATTTATTTATTTTAATGATTTTTTCTTATAAAATACCTATATTTTTTTTTATTTATACGTATGTAAAATTTCATATAAAATGCATCAAAAACTGCGTACATAAATGATTTCTTTAGATTGGGTTGTCATAGATTTTATTTGTGCTTTAAGGGATCAAAGACTAGAATATTTGTTATTTTCTTGATACCTCCATGTGATCTTGAGATAAATGTTTTTGACAGATGGACAACACAGTGATCCATTTTTAAGGGTCCGTGGACAAACAGTTATGAAATTTGGCGCTAAGTGAAAACTTACAATACAAATTAAGGAAAAATATCGAAAAGTGAAAATGTAGTGAGGTATTTCATAGAAAAAACTCATGTCATACGAAATGAATGCATATGCCCGCAAACTTAAGTTTACCAACTTTTATGACTTGTACTTCCCGTAAGCCTACAATCCTAAAATTGGTACGGAAACGTTCAAATCGTTGGCGAGAAAGGTTTTTATATTTTTTCATAAAATACAAATACATATTATGTAATTAGATTCACTATATTCTCTACTAATAAAAAATAATAATAATAAAAATATATATATATATTTTTTATGGAAAAGACAAGGCAAACGAGCGTACGGGTCACCTGATGGTGATGTGATCACTGCCGCCCACGACCCCGTGCAACACCAGAGGAGCTACAGGTGCGTTGCCTGCCTTTAAGTTGGGTTGAGCGCCGGAGCCCGGCATCACCTAATGCGAAACGCAGTGGCTTAAAGCCACTATTTCACGCCGGTTTTAAATGCCGGGGGTGGTAATGATCCGGTCGCGTCTGCCCATGCATGTTGCCATTGCTGGCGACGTGACTCTACCACACGTACTTTAGTCGCCTCTTACGACACCACCAGTACCAGGATGATCCTATTCTAGACCGGGATCACACGGCACAATATTTGTCCTACGTTCCCCTGTTTACGCCCGATTCACGGGGCATTGCATGTACAGTGGCAAAACTCAACGCCGCATTTGCGTCGTTACCAGAGTATAGTAGTAGAGTATTATAGTCCTACATTTGTGCACCTGCGCAACTACGGTCTCTTTATTTTTTTTTAATTGAATCATTCGCTTGAAGTGAGTTCAAAACTATTGCATTTACTGTAAAATATTGTCTTTGTTTCTATAAACTGGCTAGCAAAATGCGACATTACTCAAAATTTTGTGCCATAGCGGAGATTAATTTAAGCGTTTTAACATTCGGTAACTGTTCTCCATAGGAGATTCTCACCTTATTAAAAGCAGTAATATTTAAAAAAAATAATAATTTGTAAAAATGCTTGTTTGTCGATTCGATTGTTTAAAACGAGAGGCCTGCACAAGTGAGATGTCGTGGGCCTTCCAAGCCTAGCTCTAATTTAACTTAGACTTTCTCTAGGCTAAATAGATATCTTAATATAGGTTGGTATATACTCGATACGCCCGTCACAACAATCAAAGATATCGGGATTTTACGTATTAAACAAGCTTAACCTTTGCCCTATGAACTGTGTTACATACAATAAATGATTTCATAATTTATTTTTCTTGCATGTAAGGTCAAAAAAATGTTCCTATGAAAAATTGAGTTAAATTGTAGGTTAACAGTCCATAGATCGTTGAAAATATCCAAAAAAGCAGCATCAAGCTTTTTACCGCAGGAGAGAACCTAGTGTCTAGTGTCATGACACTCTTTTTCCCATTTTCGCCTTAAGTGGCGCAAGTATACGCTGCGTTTCTATTTTGTCAGAGTGGGTAAATGAAAATAACTCATTCATCCGAATTGGGATCAAACTCACAACCATTGCGTGTTCCACTGCGCCACATTGGCCTTTTCAGATGTAATAATAAAGTTAATCAATTCAAATCCTTTAGGCCGTCTCTGTCCGTGTTTATAAATATTTCTATGCTTCAACAACCAATGTCTCTATTTGGTCGGTAAAAGAAGTCGATCAATCTTTGTACTCATAGATTGGATCCTAGGGCCCCCATACCTACGTCATTTTAACAAAGATGATAGTTAAGACTGTATGCGTACTTGTTTATTTGAAAATGGGGTCCTTTCAGAGGTATCACCCTTACCTACGTTAAAGTAGAAACGGTCGTAATTACATATGTTTTTAGGAATAACGTTAAAAATGTTTATTTATGATAGTATTGCCAGACCCTTTACATGGGACTTTACTCCCACCAGACGCCCTAGATAATGTTTAAAATTGGGGCAATGTACGTTATAATAGCAAATTTATATAAGCATCCAAATCAATCCAATGGCTCAATCATCCTCCCAGACAGAGATGTACCTTTATTTTTTAAAACACTTTGAAGTTAGTAAGTACGCATATTGTATTAACTACATATTAGACTAATAATCCTGAAAATTTAATTTATTTTTCTAAAATGACGTATGTTTGAGGGCCCTGGGATCTAAGGCTATCAAGATAATGAATTTTAATTTAATTTATCTGACGTTAAACCAATATAAATATATCTTCCTCTAAGGACCGATGGCTGTTGGAGCAGACGAGTCTTTAAGTGAAGACCGCCGATTGGCAAGCGTAGCGTAGGGCGCCATCCAGCTCGGTGGCAGATGACCTGCAGAAAGTTGCTGCTTCGACAGAATGTGGAAGGCAGAGGACCGGGACCTCTTTCGCAGGCCTATGTCCAGCAGTAGACCCGGACAGGCATATTTGATTGATTAATTATATTACAATACTAAGAATAATATAACTTATTTAAAAATTAAAGCTATCGTGTCGCAGTGTACACTGTTTCCCGCATACGGTAGGGTAGGACAGAGGGAACATGGGACCTTGTGTTAAGACACTCCGTTTTCTTCCGCCAAATTCTTGAAAGGAGAATGCGCGTTGAGTGGCGAAACTCGTGAAGTACTCGTATTGTTATTAGGTGAAACATATCATTTATTGCAATTACGTAGAATCTCTTTCCGAATAATTTAGAAACATATAGACAATAATCGTATGTGTTTTTATCTTGTTTTTGAAAATGTTAACCACTTCCGATTTCTTACAATATATTTATCATCTCATATTGTCATAATAAATTAATACGATAGTGATAAATAAATATGAATTCTAACTCAAGAAACCATTTTAACCGCAAAAATAGACAAGAAATGTTTAAAGTAACGGTTATGCCATTTTTTATATTATGTAATACATTATATTGATACTTAAGGTGATACTTAAGGTGAAAGGTCAAACAAAATGATAACAGTTAAAATTTTCCAGTTTGCTTATTTTACTATTATCTAAATTATCTATATACTTACGTATAATATTATAAAACTGAAGAGGTTGTTTGGTTGAACTCCCTAATTTCAGGAAGAATTGGTAAAATATAAATCAAATAAATCAGCTTCTCGCTGTATCCCGCACACAGTAGGGTAGGCAGAGGAAACCTAGTGTAAAGACACACCGTTCCCCACTTTCCGCCGAGTTCTGGGGCCATTGCGTGTTGAGCGGCGGAATTCAACACTGGGTTTGGCCCGACACCAGAGCGAGGAAATGAAAATATAAATGTAAATAAATATATCATTTCCTCGAGTGGGAATCGAACCCGCAGTCGATTTTACAGTCACACTTTGTGCCCCTGCGCCACGAATGGCCTCGATGAAATATTCGTATAAATATAATATGTTTGCGTTGTATAATCCATATATCGAGTCTACTAATGGCTTCGCTTGCATACCACCTATCATACTTTTATTATGATGCATTTGCCAACAGATTGATACATTCAATCATGAACACTACGAGGCTTTATGATAGGACGTCATCGGCGGCAAGGGCGCCCCCCGCGGGATTCGAGCCTAGGCGTGCGACCGTAAACAGAGCATTGAATTATTTTAATTTTACATTTTCTCGAAGAGTATACATCTAAATTACATGCTATAAAACAGAAGATTATCTTCATTAAATATCCTTGGTGATGAAATAACTTTCGCTCGTAATGTTTAATATACATGTGAAATAAAAATCGATGAAATATCACCTTACAATTTTTAGTTAATTTTTGTCACATAATGCCTTATTGTGACTTATTTACAAGAGGTAGATATATAGTGTTCACTTTTTATATAACTAATAAAATTTAATATTTTTCTCATACAACGTACTGTCATACATATGATTAATTATTTTGGAGCGCACCCGTCTAAAGCAATTCGATGACGTTCCTTATTATTGTTATTTCGTTAATAACTAAGTAAGACTTACATCGTAATGTTATGTAGCCTATATCACTTCTGAAGAATGCAGCTTTCATATAAAGCAAAAAGAAAGAGATCGGACCAGTAGACTCAGAGATCTTAAACAAACTTCAGCTTTATTATATTATTATAGACTAAGCTATATGTTACTAAATATTCTATAAATATTTCATCTCTAACAGTTGCCTTGATCAATATCGAGCATTGTTGTGTTGCAGCCCCGTAAAATATTTATGTTATTCCAAATTAGGACTAAAAACCAATAATTATTAGTTTTGCTCTCTTAAAATTTAAACTAAATACATAATGTAGGCTACATTATGTATTTAAACATTATTAGTGTTTAAACAATAACTATAAAATTACATATCTATTATAAATTGAAAAAAAAAAAACCAGTCAAGTATACATTTAAATGAAAGCAACAAAAAAACTTAAAATATACTTAAACTTTCATCACACAAAATCTAAGTAATACTCGTATACCTAAGCGATAAAGATAAATGCGCGGGAAAACTGTTGTCACTTGTAATTTAACAACGCGCCAAGACAGTCCTGTCTTAAACTTTTTTTAGAAGACAATCAAACGAAGACCAACATTGTAGTGCTTGGACAGTGTAAAAAATAAGTTAAATTTATAATTAATTATATTGTAAATAAATAAGTGGTAGTTTTTTTTTAAATTTTATTATAGTGCATTTTCTAGAAACTTCGGTGAGTATCTATAAATGTAAAGGACTAAAACAGGTTGTATTAGTTTCAAGTTCATTATAAGCGAGGGTTTAGCGTAATAACATAACTGACTGATTTGTTATTGTAATTTATTTATGCATTAACGACAACTGCGTGAGCCTTAAGACATAAAATGAAAAGTCCAGTTTTTTTCCAGTTCCTGTATAAATTTTGGAAATTCTTGTCTTAGTGCTACACTCTCCGTTCCTATATGCTAAAATTATAACTTTCTAAGTCCAGAACTTTCGTGTGTGCATTGCATTGTCTGTTAGCAACTCAGTAATGAAGTTAATGGGATCGTAGTGTCTTAACACTACGTTCCCCGGTTCCCACTGCCTACCCTGCTATATGCAACATACAGAGCGAAGCAGTGTGGAAGAGTTTTATATACGTATATAATATATATGGATAATGTATGTTGAACGCGTTCAGCGAGTCACGACCACGGCGACTCTATAGATGTTATCGATAAATAAACTTTCCTACAAATTAACTACTTACTCATAATTTCGTTGAGCGAATAGTATTTAAGATGAATACAAACATGATGATGATGATACAAACTTCAGCTTCACGCTGCATCCCGCACACAGCAGGGTAGGCGGAGGGAACCTAGTGTTAAGATACTCCGTTCTCCACTTTCTGCCGAAGGCATTGCGTGTTGAGTGGCAGAACTCAACGCCGCGCTTCACCTCAACACCAGAGCGAAGAAATGGAAATATAAATTTAAGTAAATATTTCATCTCCTCGAGTGGATCGAACCCACAACCAGTCGGTTTTACAGTCACACTTCGTGCCGCTGCGCCACGACTGGCCTCTACTGATACTAACAATGATACAAACTTTCTTACCGAATATTAATTTATACTAAAAAGTGAAATAGTTAATAACACACTACTTTAAAAAAGTGTACTATAAAATAACATGTTCTGCACGGCGTTTAATTCCGATTCTCAACATGTAATATGCCGGAAATTAGGCGGAAAATGGATAACGGGATATGTCGACACTTACCAAAGTCATTTTTGAGTTGTTCATTAATAAGAATAAAAATGGCCTGACCACTGATCTGTGATACTGTTTTTTAATCAATTTACTTTTTAATTTTATTAGATAATAAGTTAGTAATATCTCATATATAAACAAGATATTTATGCTAAATAAATGTCACATATTAAATAATTAAATAAGTAGCCATCGTGGCGGGGCTATTGCGGGTTCGATTTGCTCTCGGGGCAATAAGATATTTAATATTTTCATTTCTTCGCTCTAAAAACCAGGGAAAGCGCGGTGTTAAAATGTGGAACGGAATATCTCAACACCAGGTTCCCAGGCGTCCTCTGTCTACCCTACGTAGTGCGGGATACAGTGTAAGACAAAAAAAAAGTAGTTTTAACCCATTGTTAAGAGACACTAAGGCACGGCTGGTTTAATTTATAAGTCGCTTTCAAGTCCGAGATCGATCTTGAGATGCCGTTTTTATTCATAAATTATATATCATATTCATAGATATATTATATATTTATAACTCCGGGCTAACGTGTTGAGTGGCGAAATTCAATGTTGCGTTTTGTGTACCGGAGCCAGTGATCGAACTCGCAGCTTAAGCAGTTTAACATAAAATATAATTTTATGTTAAACTGCTTAAACAGGTATTAATTTAAAATACACAAAGATACCAACCTGAATTAAATACACAATTTTTTTTTAATGAAAACAGATAACTTTTAAAACATGCACATCAATATATTATCTTTTTTTTCATGTACTTTTGAATATAAATAAGGCAAAGGCCTTTAGATTGTAGTTATTTAAGAAATCTAACTACATTCTATAAAAGGTTAAAAATGCAGTCACATTTTTCTCATATACTATAAGTATGTGATACGATTTTTTTATATTTATAGTCTGGTTTGTTGGTATAATGAGAAAATGTTAAGGAGTTAGTAGGTACTATTCTTGCTTAGGATAATTTCAATTTAGCTTCACTCTGTATCTTAGTAGGCAGAGGGAACCTAGAAACCTGGTGTTAAGATATTGTTATATAGAAATCGGAGAATGGAATACCCTTCTCCGATTTTTTTCGAATTGTGGAGGTATTGTGCGTTAAGTGCTGGAGCATTTTTTCATTTCCTCGAGTGAGAATCGAACCCTCAACCAGTCACCCTAGCAGCCGTACACTTGTGCCCCTGCGGCACTACAGGCCGCAAATGCGTTTTTTGCGATATATGTATAAATTATAATTTTTTATATTTTTCCCTTTACTTATTGCCAAATTTTACTATTTAAGGTTAACGGTACTATGTACGTTTAGATTAAGCGGCAAATTTCACGCAAAATGCGGCAAAACGATGAATAAATGCTTGGAGCTTTTAATTGAGTTGACCTAGAAGATTTCAGCTTGACTCCTTCCAGTGTTCACGAGAGAAAACAGTTCTGACAGATAGACGGACCACAAAGTAGTATAAAAGTTCCGTTTTTTAGGAATAAAAGTGGTATAAAAGTTCCGTTTTTTAGGAATCCTTGTAAAACGGGACCCCGTTACTGAGACTCCGCTGTCCATCCATCTATCTGTCTATTCGTCTGTTACCAGGCTGTATGTCATGAACTGTAATAGTTATACCGTTGAAATTTTCAGTGATGCTGTATTTCTGTTGCTGCTATAACAACAAATACTAAAACAGCATCCCATACAGCAAATGTCTTTTTATTTGCCGTCTTTATAAATAATTTTATGGAACCCGTTGTGTGCGAGTCTGACTCGCACTTGACCGGTTATAAATTTGTGTATCTACGAGAGTAATATTTGACTCTCCTACTTTCATTGTATAAATAATATTCGTCTACGCTAATGTACCAGTTCTCACGACACATACTCTTAGAGCAGGGGCTCCCAACCTTTTCTTGATCAAGGACCACTTTTTTATCATTCTTGGTAGCAGGGACCACTATGCATGTAGGTATAACAAAAATTAACTGTGACTATTAAACAGAAATTTCGCCTCACCATCCCCATCATAAAATTAAAATCGTTCGCGGACCATATTTAGGCTTCTGCGGACCACTGGTGGTCCGCGGACCACTGGTTGGGAACCACTGTCTTAGAGTAAATACTTAAATATACATTTATTTTAGTTATAATGTATGTTATTTTTAACAGGTAAATAAAGATAGTTCGAGTCTTTATTTATTTAAATCTAAATATAAATATATATCATATATATGAGGCCAGTCGTGGTGCAGGGGCACAAAGTGTGACTGTAAAACCAACTGGTTGTGGGTTCGATCCCCACTCGAGGAGATGAAATACTTAATTAAATTTATATTACCATTTCTTCGCTCTGGTGTCGAGGGCAAGCGCGACGTTGAGTTCTGTCACTCAACACGCAATGCCTCCAGAATTTAGCAGAAAGTGGGGAACGGAGTGTCTTAACACTAGGTTCTCTCTGCCTACCCTGCAGTGTGCGGGATACAGCGTGAAGCTATTTTTTTTATAAATATATATAGATATAGGTAATTGTTATACAATATCCAACAATACTAGAGTAGGGAAATTAAAATAACTTATAATATATTTATATTACTTTTGTTTCCCCGCTTTGATAGATAAACCGCTTAAAGCAATGTATCGAGACCGTCGTAGCGCAGGGGCATAAACGTGTGACTGTTGTGGGTTCGAAGTCCATTCGAGGGATGAAATATTTAAAAATTTTATTTTTTTCGCTCTGATAACGAGATAAGCGCGGCTCTTAGTCGGGGACGGACAGACACTAGTCTTAATGAGAGCGGAGTGTCTTAACACTAGGTTCCTAGGTCCCTTTTGACTACATGCGGGATTCAGCGTGTTACATGCGGGATTCAATCTTAAAATAATACAAAAATTTAGATAGATATAAAAAAATATCGAAAAATAATAATTTATTATCTATATTTATATTATTACTTTAAACCTACCGCATTTCGCCAGTATATTTCGAGTTTATTATAACATTATTAAATTATCTGCTTTTAACCTTTCGCCTTTGACGGTGACGCATGTGACTCCACTAAATAAAATATATATAAAATAATATTCATAAATATATTGCTAGTACAATAAAATCATTTTATTTTACAGTTTCACGCTGTATCCCGCATGTAACAGAGAAAACTAATGTTAAGCCCCCTCACCCACTTTCTATTTTGCAAGCTTTTGATCAATTTAGCCTTTTCTAATGTTTTTTTCTGTAATCGAATCTTGTAAGTCAAATTGTACCCTTCCAACTAAACTATAAAGTATCAAAAAAGTTATGAGCGGATACTATGCGACGCTTGTTTTTAGATAATAAATTAATATTTTAGTTGATAATATATTTATATTATATAGTTACTCTATATACCAGTTTGAGGCCAGAATTCGGTGGAAAGTGTATAGCAGAAGTCTAAATGGTAACGGAGTGTATTAATACTAGGTTCCCAGGTTCCTTCTGCCTTAAATAAAAAAAATAATAATAAATAACAAATTTTGTTACAGATAAAAAATGGAGATAGAGACCGCAAATTGCAAGCATCGTGTTTCAGAATGTACGGATTTAGAGCAGCTGACAGTGGAACGACCGTTGAAAATTGACCAGTATGTAGATATACCTAGTTGAAAAATATGTGAATTCGTTACATTCGTTAAAAAAACCGTTAGGGATCGCCTAACGATTTTTTTTTTGATTTTGGTACAATGAAACGAGCGGAAGTGAATTTCTATTTTAAACTGAAAGCCTTGAAACTAAATTCTTCCTGTTTGTATACTGCAGCTGTAAGACGAATGTATCGTGCATAGAAACGGACCGGATATGCATAAAGAAAAACACTTTTCAGAACGCATTTATTTAATAAAATGTAAACCTACCCAATTTCTGAGTGGAAAAAGAAATATTTTTTAATGTAGTTAAAAATTACAGCTGCACTGTTTAAGTATCTCCAGGCACTAATACGCCTAATTGTGATCATGATGTCGAAATTAGAAAAAAGAATACATTTTTTGTCTTGCTTCCCGCTGTATTAGCAGAGTGGGCAGAGGGAACCTGGGAAACTAATATTTAGACCCTTCGTTCCCATTAAGACACTCCCGGTCTCCAAATTAAAATATTTAATTAAAATTAAAGCTGGAGAAATTCTTTCCAAGAACGCGCTAATCTCAACTACTGGTCTGAATTGAAAAAATGTATTTGTGTTGATAGTCCATTTAACTTATAATGTAGTCTGTGTGATACTCATACTCTTAATTACTTTCATTAGACCATTCGGGACGAAAGTAAAAACTAGTGTTATTATATATTTATTTACTTATACAGGCAAATCGACGCATTAGAAACACTTCTAGTAGAGCTACACAGGGTGTTCTCAAAGAGCCACGTCAATGTACAAGAAGTCCAAAAACTAATGTCGGCTTACAAATCAGACCCGAAACATTGGAAGAAATACGCAAAATTTGATCGTTTCAGGTAATAAAATAAAAAAAAAATATTTTTTAAAGGTTGAGGTCCACCATTTTACAATCAATGCCTCGAATTTTTGGTAGAAAAGACTACGTTCGCTCTACCTACCACGTTGTGTGGCAAAAAGCTAAAACTAAAAGAAAAACAACATATTTAAAAAAAAAACTCTCGGAATTAATACAGATGTTTTTATAATCAATCAATATAATTAAATCGATTACTAATTAACGTTTTTGAGTACATTACATAGTTACGTCAAATTGTTTATTATAGCCTTATGGAATGGGATAACAACATAAATAAGTTGTAACAAGCGTATAAAAATTTCGACGTAGCTTGGCGAGAACGCGTGGCTTAGTGGTCAGAGCGCCTGGTCGGTTTTCAGGAGACGCGGGTTCGAGTCCCGCTGCGTTCAAATTTTTATACGTTTTTTAAATAAATATTTTTGTTTCCTAAGTGTAACACTTTAAAAATGTTTAAAAATATTTAAAAAATAGTTTCTCTCTTGCCAAACGATAATTCTTAGTAATTATCTTTGGGTAGCGGAAATTTGTAAAAATCTCCCTACAGAGATGCTAACAACATAAATAAGTTGTAACAAGCGTATAAAAATTTCGACGTAGCTTGGCGAGAACGCATGGCTTAGAGGTCAGAGCGTCTGGTCGGTTTCCAGGAGGCATGGGTTCGAGTCCCGCTGCGTTCAAATTTTAATACGTTTTCTAAATAAGTATCTAAATAAGTAGGAATATATTGTTTCTTAGAAAAAAAAAAAAAAATTAAAAAAAAAAAAAATTAGCTTCACGCTGTATCCCGCACACAGCAGGGTAGGCAGAGGGAACCTAGTGTTAAGACACTCCGTTCCCCACTTTCTGCCGAATTCTGGAGGCATTGCGTGTTGAGGGGCAGAACTCAACGCCGCGCTTAACCTCGACACCAGAGCGAAGAAATGGAAATATAAATTTAAGTAAATATTTCATCTCCTCGAGTGGGAATCGAACCCAGAACCAGTCGGTTTTGCAGTCACACCTCGTGCCGCTGCGCCACGACCGGCCTCAACACCGAACATAACCAAACTTTTTCCAATACATAAAAAAAGCTTCCCAATTAAAAAGAATCATCGAAATCGATTGGCGTGATATTAAGTTATTCGTCCATTTGTTGTCCACATACTTAATGGAAGTTTAAGACTTTCTCATGGTTAACATTGTCAGAATAGATCAAATTAAATTGGGACCACACGGGAAACACCAGCTTTCAAATAAAAAAAGTTAAAAGTTCTGAAATATCAAACATAAAAAAAAACAGTCGAATTGATAACCTTAAATACTGCATATCCTCCTTACGAAAGTCGGTTAAAAAATAAGTATGGAAGTAATTCGCTGATAGCAGTGTAAATAATACTATTAACTTGTATCTACAGAACTTATGACACCCTTTCAGACTTGATAGAAATCGCTTACCTATTTTAAATGCCTTAAATCATTTTGGTTTTATTTAAAAACATATATTTATTAAATAGTTTACATGTAGAAGCACCCAAAAGTCACTTGATTTTCAAATTACAATCGCATTTTAATATGGATAAATATATAACACTGTTACTGCAAATATTTGACATTAAAATATCACGTTTTGTCATCGGTTCAGAGTTCATCGATTTATAAGACTTTATCATTTAAATTAAAAAGAGATCTAAAATATCAATATAAAATAAAAATACTGATTTTTATAAATAAATTTATAAGACAATATAATCGCCTGTCCTTATTAACATTGTCGGATGTGTATAAATGACCGTGGTTAATAAAAATTTACAAAGGTTTACTATGAAAATCTACAGAACTTTCATATTATTAAAGCTGTAGATTTTTATTAACCAAAGTCGTTTTTAAAAAGAATTAAAATTTTTAACTCTGGCCGATTTTCACATTCGACGATTAACAGGGACAGGCGAATTATACATGACAATGGAGTAATAATATTTTTTTTTTACAAATTTGGCCGTTACAATACCTAATGTCTCGAAATCAAGAAAGTGGATACACTTGTTATTCTCTGCCAACCTTAGTATTAGAATTACAGGGCGATGCTGAAACTGAAAGAAGTGCGTTGTTTTTTATTAAATTGACAAATGTCGATCTAGTTGTTTTAAAAAACATAAAAGACGTCATACTCACATGTTATGTACAGAGTACATTATAAACAATGATGATAGTAAGTACGCCAGCCTCAGTATATCTTATCGCGAATGCTTTTGAATTTTGTCATAACATCACGTGATTTAAGATTATTTTGTTGTTAAGTTAGAAAAGTTTTGAGAGAGAATAAAAGAGATTGTTTTTATTTTGAGAAAGTGTTAAGTACGTGTTTAAAGCTCTGTCATAGAAATTATCTATTTTTTTAGTTTCACGCTATATCTCACACATAGCAAGGAACCTAGGAACTTAGCGTTAAGACACTCTTTCTCCGTCCAATTTTTGAGTTATTGCGTATTGAGTGGCGGCTCTCCTCATTACATACCCTGCGATATGCGTTATACAAAAAATCATAATATTTTTACTTTTTCAGGTATACCCGCAATTTGGTGGACGCTGGCAACGGAGCTTTCAACATTATGATCCTCTGTTGGGGTCCAGGACATGCTTCTGCTATCCACGATCACGCAGATTCTCATTGTTTTATGAAACTCCTTAGTGGCAGCTTAGAAGAAGTTAGGTAAGAAGATTTTTTTTATATCGCCTTTTCTTATATGGCAGATATGCAGTACTTAATGTGAAGACACTCCGTTCTCCACTTTCCATCAGATTTTGAGATATTTTTTTATCTTCACGCTATATCCCGCACAGAGTATGGTAGGCAGGAGAAACCCGGCGACCTAGTTAAACCACCCGAAAGTGAGGAACAGAAGTGCCTTACACTTCTGTTCCTAAATTAAATTCTGGAGGCATTGCTTATGGAGCCTCGTTACCAGAGCGAGTAAATTAAAATATTACAAGTTATAAAATAATAAATTAATGTTCGTTATAAAAGGAAAACGATGAGTTTGGTTTTTGTTACCTATGCTATTATATCTGAGTATAATAGCATAGTAAACAACACTTGCTGATTTTTCGAGATAAATTACCTTTGTACACAATATTTTCTACAGAGACCGTCGTCGTGCAGTGGGACAGTATATAATTCTAAACGATGGCTGTGGCTTCGTCGGTCATCATCAGTCGGATTAATAAACTATTCCCATTTTCCCCGCTCTGATAAAATAAAAGTGTGGCCTCGAGTTCCGCCACTCGGTTTCGCCACTCGAGTTCTCATGCAATGCATAATTCTGGAAAACGGAGTATCTTAACACTTCCCTTCTTTTTTTCTTACCCTGCTATATACGGGATACAGCGCGAAGTTAAAAAATATCTTACCTGATCTTTCTGCCGATCTGGTCTGTTCGGTCTACATGTCTGTGTGTCTGTCTGTCTATTCGAGCCGAAACATCAATAATATCTAAGATAGTAACAATCTCTCAAGAAGATTGTTTATTTGAAGGCACTTAATAACATGTTATCTTGACAATAACAGTTTTGCTCATCTCTTATATATTAATTTCTGTTATCGCTATGCAGTTAATGTTGAAAGCAAATAAATCATCACAATATGTTTTTATTAATTATAAATATAGTTATCAATACATATTTTAAAATTATTTTTTTTCTTACACTTTTAAAAAGTATTAATTATAAAATTTATATCAAAATTAAACACAATTTTTATTATAACATATCACATTTTATATTATTTTTTTTTACGCTTCGTGCTGTATCCTGTACGTAGCAGAGTAGAAAGAGGAAACCTAGTGTTAAGACATTCTTTCTCATTAAAATTCGCTTCCATTTCAAATTTCCCGCCGAATTCTGATACTGTTATGATTTTAGGGATAGTAGATTCAAAATTAATTTAAAGGAATATGGAGGAATTTTAAGGATTTTGGAAGAATTTAAAGGAAATGGCTTTACCATGCTACATGCTGTATTTCTTAAGAAGTGAAGATAACAAAATTTGTTTATGATACTTAATTCTTCTTCTTCTTGATATACCTTACAACAGTGAAAGTAAAATCTGTTTGTAATTCAAAATTATATTAATATGTTTATTAGTATATTTAATCTATTTAATCTATTCCAGATACGAATGGCCGAACAACGTCGAGCCGGAGGTATTAAAAAAACTTAAAGCACGCCCAACACGACGATGCTGTTCAGAGAGTGATGAAATAAATGGAAATATAGAAGAACTGGAATTAAACGATGATTGTCCGAAAAACCGTCAAAATAACTGTCACAACTGTCAAAGTGAATATCAAAATGGCGACAAATACTGCGAAAACGGTTACGATGCACAGAGTATGCAAGAAATTGGCAGGACTCGTTTAGAAGTGGATGATGTTTGTTATATCAATGGCAAGTTCGATATATATTACATGTATTCTATTTCTTTTAGCTTCATGCTGTATTCGCATGTAGCAGGGTGGGGGTGGGGCAGAGAGGGGGCCAGTCGTGGCGCAGAGGCACAAATTTGCGACTCTAAGCGTGACAGGTGTAAATTCGATCTAATTCCACCACTTAACACGCAATGCCTCCGGAATTTGGCGGAAAGTGTGGAACGGAATAATCTTAATAGGGACGAAGTATCTTAGCACTATGTTCCCAGGTTCCCTCGGCCTATCTACCTACTAAGTGCGGGATACAGCGTGAAGTTAAAAATATATATATTACTAGACCTATATAGTGTTTAAAAAAGTCCCTGTTGTTTCTTAAGTTATTTAACTTTAAAGTGAAGGTTAGGTATCCGATAAGCGGAGTAAATAAACTTTCTTGTAAACACTCTACGTGACAAATATTATCATTACAGTTATTATAAATGTTGACGCCATCTTAGTACAGTTAAAAGGTTTGTCTGTACATGATTGTTACACGTTCGTTTCCAAATTGGGGAGTACCTATTTCTTATAATAATTTTGCCTTCTCGGTTCGCTTAGATAAAATAGATAACGGAAGTAAACGTCCCGAACGACGGAAAGTGGTTAACTCAATCATATAATGGGTATATTTTAAATATTATATTGTATGCGACCCAGTATCGGACTCTAAACGTGACGGCTGTGGATTCAATTTTTCCTCGGGCAATGAATTATTTTTTTTATATCGCTCTGGTACCAAGAGTGGGGCAGATCAACTGTCAATATGTCTTGTTACCTCTGGTAGCAAAGAAATGAAAATAATTAATTCCTCCGAGCTGAAATCGAACCCCCAATAGTCGCGTTTACAGTCACGCGCTGTATCACTAACTCCAAAATATTATACAATTTTCAATTTTCAAAATTATTTTCACAGATGCCCTCGGCTTACATAGAATGGAGAACCCATCGCATGTAGATGGGGCTGTATCATTACACCTGTACTGTCCACCTTTCGATAGTTGTCGGGTATTCGATTCCCGTACGGGCAAACCGACCGAAGTCCAAGTTATGTTCTGGTCTATGTATGGAAAGAAGATTAAAAAGGTAACTGATATTGTTTATTATTCATTTCAATGTTCTACACCTTCCAAGGTAAAAACGGAAACCTTATAAGATCACTTTGTTGTCGTTACCTTTCGACAGTTATCGGTGCAAAATCATCCATCTCGAAATTGCGTGGTCGTGGTTTCTATCTATGGTGCCAGAAAGTCAAGCTTCTAAGTCAACGCAATTAAACGATACAATCATTTGTGCATTGATTTTGCTTCTGTTTATTTGAAATTCGCAGCGTAACCAAAACCTATACGGTATTTTTCGTGGATTGACAGTTACACAAATGTTTGGCATAGAGTAAAAGAATTTATATAATTAGAATAATACACATAAAGACAGAGATTAGACTGAGTTGATTTATGGTCAAAAACCCCATGCTGTTGTTTTATTACGACAATGCGTAATAAGGGAAAAATAGAGTCATATATAATCATTTCAAACATTTTTGCCATGACACACAGTTTAGAGATTGGTCTGTAATTCTGTATGTTATTTCTGTCACCAGACTTGAATACTGGTACCACATAGGAAAATAATAACCTATCATTAATAACTTAAAAATAGATCACACTCATTACATTTTCCATAGATCGAAACCATTCAAAAACATTTAACTTCTTATTGAAGCATAAAAAAAGCATACAAAGAGCTAAACATCCAAACATAATTTATGATAAACAAATTCGAAGGGACAGACAAAACTGCTACAATTTTATACAAAAAAAAATATGACTGTCAAGTTCAAAGTAGTACCGGCACTCAACACTCCTGGAACTGAAACGAATAAACGAGCTTGAGGTTCTGAAAGAAGAAAAAAGTTTGAAAGTGGAAAAATGCCCAGATATTACTAGCGAGGCAATAGAAGAAGGCCAAAATTAATCCTATTATACAAAAAGCCAACTATCGCCCTATCAGAGTACTACCTACACCATGGGGATGACAATCCAAATTAAAATTAATTTAAAATTAAATGAAGTAGAAAACAGTCAACATACATACATATATATATATATATATATATATATATATATATATATATATATATATATATATATATATATATATATATATATATATATATATATATAAGGAAAAAAATACTTTTTAAGAAAACGTATAAAAAATTAAGCGTCATACCTAATAGTAAAGAATACCCATTGCATCTCGAACTACTAGCTTGGGAGGTTTCTTTATCATGCAGAATGGAAGTGTTAGCACCACTTTAAATGAAACCATAGTTTTAACTACATACTCACAAAACACTAACAAAAATGAAAAAGTATTTTTTTCAAACAATAAATAATAAAATTGTCATTTTAATATAAAACGCTATTTGTCAAGAACGACGCACGCACACATAAACCTATCAAAGTGAAATCTTTAATAGTAATTTTGTAGTAGTATGCGTTTACGTTATTCGCATCTTTACGTAACTACGTCACACGAAATACAGGTATGGATAAACATCGTGAAATGAAAAAAAAATCCTACGTTTAAACTGTTCAGTTATCTTCATTAATTTCTTTAGATATAAGTTTGAAATATTTTACCCTATATGCTGTTTTAGTAAAAGGACCGCGCTCTCTTACACCCTGTATATGACAGCTATTATATATTGTTCCATTAAGCGAATGTCCCTTTAATTTTAAATATTATATTTTTAATTTTATATTCCAGGTCTTAGAAGCTAATCCAGCTGATAGTTAAGAGCAATCGAAGATGACTAAAGAGTAATACTTAGGATATAATAATTATATCTTAGGGTAATATTCAACTTTTAATCTGTATGTTCTATTTTGACATATATGTATATATATATCATTTTTAACGTTTATTTTGACGTAATGTGTCAATTCATCCAATTTATAAATAAAAAGAAATACCATTTTTATGTCATTCAAAGTAACAGCAGTGTTCTTTTATATTTTTGTTATTTAGAAACGAACTGAAAAAAAATATTTTACAATTGTTTTACATTAAGCATTGTTTTCCTTATATTATTAATTTCGCCGTATATAATTGATATACTTCCTGTAAATTTTATATATTTACGTTAAGATCCAAGAAATGTAATTTAATATAATATAATTTTAAAAAAATATCTGTAAAGTAAAATTCTTAAGTCAAATATATTTTTAGAAAAAAATATTTTTGATGAGGTCTATACCCACAATTTAATTAATTCAAAATGTTGTGTATTAAGTTAATTAAAAATGGCCGCTGCGACAAAATGGCGGATTACAAATTTCCACTCGACTCCTGGTGGGTTGAGTATTAAATAAAATAGCTTGATATATTAAATAAACACATCATAAAGATTTTTTTGCCTTTTTTTTATTTTCTTAATTAATACTTTATTTTACCCTATAGTTCAATATCTGTATCACATATTAAGTTAGATGTTCGGCAGGCCAATAGACATCTTCTTCAGCTTTACACATTAATCCGCATATACCAAGTTTCGAGGTATTGCGTGTCTAGTGGCAGAATTTAACGCCGTGTTTTGGCCTTTTACTAGAGCGGTAAAATAAAAAATATTAATGTATTCATTCCATTTATAGCCACTCGCTAGTGCACCTGCGCCAACGCCGACTTCACTACACAACAAAACGGAAAAAACAAAAAGACCAATAATAAAACCCATATTATAACATGTGACGAAATTTTGGCACATTTAACATATTGCATATTAATATAATTTAGAAATGTTTTTAATATTTTTAAAGTACTGTTCCTCACTTAGAAAATAATAATATTTATTTACAAAACGTATAAAAATTTGGACGTAGCCCGCTACGTTAATTTGAGCCCGAAAATTTTACACCATATCACACGTCAGAGCGCTTGGAATGGTTTTTCAGACACTCCTCTACTTGTAAATCAAACCTCCGACCGTTGCGTTTATAGTCAGTCTCAGTACCGCTGAACCTTGACGGCCACTATTCAAAATAGTTTCGTTAAAAATCCTTGTTTTATAAAGTCTCTTCGCCTCGAACTCTACTTTGGATGACCGAAGCCGAGACCACAGATAGATCAAGCAGCAAGTGAGAAGACTCCTTGTTGTTGCCGCTGAGGGCTGACGCTCGATGTTGACGGTTTCTGCTCCGCATATATGTGCCCGTGGACAGTGGCGTCTCTTAAAACTGGGTGCTGTCCCGTACGTTGTTTCTTCTGTATATCAATTACATGTTAAAGGATCCCCTCATTCATTGCAGATGACACCAAAGTGGATTGTTGAATGAGTGGAGTTTGATCACGTATAATGTAGAGACGCTCGAACCCGAACCATATGGGCCTGACACTGAATGAAATGAAAGCCAAATAAAACTTCACCGAAAAAAGAGTAAGAAGGAGTTCTAAACGGCTGCCGAGTTTTGTATTCACCCAGAATGAAATTTAAGTTTTAAATTAATTCTGAGGCTAGTCGTGGCGCAGGTGCACAAAGTGTGACTATATACGTGACTGGTTGAGGGCTCGTTTCCCACTCGAGGAAATGAAATATTTATTTATATTTATATTTTAATTTGTTTTCCTCTGATTTCGATAGTTATAGGCATAGTTCGGTGTTGAATTTCGCCATTCAACACACATTGCCTCCAGAATTCAGTGGAAAATGGAGAATGGACTGTCTTAACACTAGGTTCCCTTTGCCTACTTAGCTGTGTGTGGGATACAGCGTGAAAGGAAGATTTTTATAAATCCGTACTTTTGTAGAAAAAAGGAACTCTCATGAGATCACTTTGGTGTCCGTCTGCCTATCTATCTGCCTGCCTGTCAAGAGCATTTATCTCAGGAACGCTTGGAGATATCAAGTTAAAATTCAAACCATATCCACGGTCCTTGATATCCCGAAAAAATAGTATTTTTACATTTAAGTAAAAAAAAGATATGGCAGTTTATATCGCAAAAAACTTTTATGTCGACTCTATAAAGGGAACCAAAATTCCGGTTTACCTAGAATTATGAAATTTGGCAGCTAGAATCTACAGGTAGTACTAGTTCAAAAACTAGGAAAAAAAACTGAACATTTGTGATCAAATCCTAGCCTTAAAAGGAGGACAAAATTTCATATTAAAGCCAAGTGAGGTAGCAAATGAAAGGACTCTGGCTAAGCTTAGCTTGAATTTCAGAAAAAGCTCGAGGCCTCCAGTTTTTGTACCGAACCCTATCGGAATATGGAACGCTATCCCAAATCGCCCTTGTCCGGATTTTTAAATTTTATTCTTGTAAGTAGCAGTTTTATCGGCTTTACTATATTTGTAAGTAAGAGTTTCAGCTTGTACTGGACTGTTAGGTTGGTATTTGGTTTGATAAAATAGAGTTAAGTCCAACTTAGAGCTTGAATTTACGTGAGTGAACGTAACATTATACACATCAGAGGAGCTTTTTCACGAGGCGGTTTTTTTGTTCCTCCAGAATTCGGCAGAAAGTGGGGAACGGAGTGTCTTACACTAGGCACGTAGGATACAGCGTGAAGCTGATTTGTTTTATTTATTTTAAGATTAACTAAGACTTCCACCGTAATGTTATACAGTCTATAACACACCTGAAGAGCTTTCATACAAAATAAAAAAAGTAAACGGACCAGTAAATCCAGAGCTCTTAACTCTTAAACAAACAAACAAACAAATATTGTAGTATAGATAATAATAACATTCTATTATTTATTTGCACAAAATTATGGTAAACTGTAAAAAGTAGAATAAAAATTAATGACTTATAGTAGTACCACAATATTCTGGTCTTTTTTTATTTTAGTTGATAGTATTTTACTTTGCTATCTAATAGCGAACGACACAATGATTCTCACATTATCAAAAATACTGAAACAATCAACTAAGAAAACAGCTGCAAGCTCACGATTTTTTTTCCTTTTTTATTGTCATCAATAAGCTTTAGTAATGCTATAATGTAGCGTAGCTATTGATTTCCGCGCCAATCAATATGCAATGCCTCTCCAGAATTCGGCGGAAAATGGCTGTGTGCGGGATACAATGTGAAGCTGATTTATTTTGTTTAAGAAACTTATTTATTAGTTTCTGGTGAGATTTTATTATTATTTTCTCCTCTCGTCAATGGTATAGACAGTTAACTACATATTTTTTTATATAAATTTCTATTTTCATATAATTTCTATTCTGCTTTTTCTTTTATATAGCGTTGGTATTGGTAACCCATGAAACTTTTCTTACATCCTAACTACTACTACAACTTCTTTGACATCTTGGAAATTCACATGTCCAGCACTCAGTTAGTTCTAGTGCCATCTCTGACACAATTTTTTATTATATTATTAAAATTTATATATGGATAAAAGCCCTGTGATCTGTTGTGAAACAGTTGTACACCCAGTGTGGACACCAGTCTCTCACATTAGCATTTCACTCGCCAATGGTTTCTTTGTAAAATATTTTTTTATTAAGACCAAAGTTTGTAAAAATAAAAAATAAAAAATATTTATTGTTATTATTATTGTTAACTAACTGCATTTATCTACCATTTATAAGGTCTAAATAACGAAATTATGAAAACCATACATATGGCGGTAGTAGAGTCTATCGTCCTTTACCTTAACCTATACTTGAAGTCTGTTTGTAGGTATAAACCTCATACGGCTTCTTTTAGAATGAGGGTACTTACCGATTCTAATAGCTTAATTTAAAAAAGCTTACTGGAAACAAACTTGAATAAAAATAGAAAAAGATTTTTCCAATGGACGGTTCTCGGAAATAGGTTTTCTTCATTCGGAAGGCCCAAATATTTTTATTAATATCACCAGGACTCGCCTTGCTGCTCAAGGAAAGCGCAAGCGCAACAAGATCAAAGGAAGAGAAGATAATTGTGCTCGTGCAAAGGATTTTGCACGGGAAGCAACTAATCCTATAGATTACAGTGGTCGCCGAACAAAGTGATTCAGTTGTTCGAGCTCGTTGATCCTGAGATTAGGTGAGAGCGAAACTGGAAGCACTCTAAGAGTCTGAGACCTCAATAAAGATGACGTAACGTTATCATTGTTTTCAGATCTCTGGAAACCACGAATTAATCATCTACAAAGATAGAGTACCTGGGCTTTTTTTAATCCATCCATTCATTAAGAACCATCCATCACCGGACCGCACCGGAGACAAAGGCTTAGTACTAGATTTAAAAAACATTGTTTAGGAATTAGAAAGAACTTGTTAAATCTAGATATTATGAGCTATGGATTATCAATGGTTATGATCATGTAAAACTTACCAGGGTGACTCATTCGCATTAATTTTGACTGAATACTGATGATTGTATTAATTTAAAAAAAAAAAGTGGCTTGATAAAAGTGTTGCAGATTTTAATCCAAGCTGAATAAACAAAACGCAAGTATATATTTTATATTTGCTTTATTATTATAAATATTTACAAATAAATACCTTACATATTTTCTTTTTTTCAAGATTCTGTTCAGTTCCAATTTTGTATATCACATACTAATCAAGGCTACAACAAAAGATAATCTGTATGTTTGTAACTATATACAGAAGTTAGAAGTACTTCTGTATATATTAATACATAATTATATTCTTTCCTAAATATATTGTTTATTCTCATATTCAATTTTATAACATATTAAGCACTGAATTATAATTGAATTGGTTTACTTCATTACGTTTCGTCAGTTTGATTAATCTGTCTACTTTTTCCCATGGGAGGAAAAGTTTCAAGCCGTCTCTTTCAGCTGTAGATTGAACAGTCTCTCTGACGCATCCAGCATTGCACATAAAATCACAGGTTTGTGTATTTGCATTAAAATGCAAACCTTCAGCGCAAACACCTAGGACTTTTTTATTGCCTTCACAACGCCAGAATTTGTCACAGTCAGTTTCGTGAGCCCAATGAGGGACGTGACATTGTAAGACGCAGGGATCATTTCCATCAGGAATTGTTGACGGGGATTGTGTTGTTACTTCAGGCACAAGAGTTGTTCCGGGTGGTGCTATGGAGCTGGGTGCATTAGTAGGGACTGGAGCAGCAGTGGTGCCAGGTGGTGCTATGGAGCTGGGAGCATCAGTAGGGACTGGACCGGCAGTGGTGCCAGGTGGTGCTATGGAGCTAGGTGCATCTGTAGGAACTGGAGCGGCAGTGGTGCCAGGTGGTGCTATGGAGCTAGGTGCATCAGTAGGAACTGGAGCGGCAGTGGTGCCAGGTGGTGCTATGGAGCTAGGTGCATCAGTAGGAACTGGAGCGGCAGTGGTGCCAGGTGGTGCTATGGAGCTAGGTGCATCAGTAGGAACTGGAGCGGCAGTGGTGCCGGGTGGTGCTATGGAGCTGGGTGCATCAGTAGGTACTGGAGCGGCAGTGGTGCCAGGTGGTGCTATGGTGCTGGGTGCATCAGTAGGTACTGGAGCGGCAGTGGTGCCAGGTGGTGCTATGGAGCTTGGTGCATCGGTAGGGGCTGGAGCAGCGGTGGTACCAGGTGGTACTAAGGTGCTTGATGGATTTGTTGGGATTGGTGCTCCCGTTGTTCCAGGTGAAGCTGTAGAGCTACCATTTTCAAGTTCACATTGAGCTTCATGAGGCCATGTACATTTCTGAAATTAAATTTTATTATAATTTTATTTGGAATATTTTCGTTTTCGTATTTTAATATAACGATAATTAAAACGGCAACTTACTTGAAGAGGGTAAGAGAAGTGAGTCCCTGGCGCACAATCCCTCAGTACCGGTCGTCCATGCGTACATTGGTAGAATTTACTACAGTATGATTCATGTGGTAGCAGGTGTTCAATACTATAATTGTCGGGGCAACCATAGGGATTCAATATATCTGGTGATGGGGTTGAGACGGGGCTTGCAGTCGAGCCGGGGGCGGCACTTGTAGAACCTTCAGGCGCAACAGATGAAGGATTTTCGGGGCCTACTGATGATGGAACTTCTGGGGCAGCTGATGAGGGACCGCCCGGAGCAGCGGTCGAAGTATTTCCTCCAATACCACCTTCACATTGAGCTTCATGAGGCCATGTACATTTCTGAAATTATATTTTATTATAGTTTTATTTGGAATATTATCGTTTTCGTATTATAATATAATGATAATTAAAACGGCAACTCACTTGAAGAGGGTAAGAGAAGTGAGTCCCTGGTGCACAATCCCTCAGTACCGGTCGTCCATGTGTACATTGGTAGAATTTACTACAGTCTGATTCATGTGGAAGAAGATGTTCAATACTATAATTGTCGGGGCAACCATAGGGATTCAATATATCTGGTGATGGGGTTGAGACGGGGCTTGCAGTCGAGCCGGGGGCGGCACTTGTAGAACCTTCAGGCGCAACAGATGAAGGATTTTCGGGGCCTACTGATGATGGAACTTCTGGGGCAGCTGATGAGGGACCGCCCGGAGCAGCGGTCGAAGTATTTCCTCCAATACCACCTTCACATTGAGCTTCATGAGGCCATGTACATTTCTGAAATTAAATTTTATTATAGTTTTATTTGGAATATTATCGTTTTCGTATATTATAATATAAAGATAATTAGAACGGCAACTCACTTGAAGAGGGTAAGAGAAGTGAGTCCCTGGCGCACAATCTCTCAGTACCGGTCGTCCATGTGTACATTGGTAGAACTTACTACAGTCTGATTCATGTGGTAGCAGGTGTTCAATACTATAATTGTCGGGGCAACCATAGGGATTCAATATATCTGGTGATGGGGTTGAGACGGGGCTTGCAGTCGAGCCGGGGGCGGCACTTGTAGAACCTTCAGGCGCAACAGATGAAGGATTTTCGGGGCCTACTGATGATGGAACTTCTGGGGCAGCTGATGAAGGACCGCCCGGAGCAGCGGTCGAAGTATTTCCTCCAATACCACCTTCACATTGAGCTTCATGAGGCCATGTACATTTCTGAAATTAAATTTTATTATAGTTTTATTTGGAATATTATCGTTTTCGTATATTATAATATAAAGATAACTAGAACGGCAACTCACTTGAAGAGGGTAAGAGAAGTGAGTCCCTGGCGCACAATCTCTCAGTACCGGTCGTCCATGTGTACATTGGTAGAACTTACTACAGTCTGATTCATGTGGTAGCAGGTGTTCAATACTATAATTGTCGGGGCAACCATAGGGATTCAATATATCTGGTGATGGAGTTGAGACGGGGCTTGCAGTCGAGCTGGGGGCGGCACTTGTAGAACCTTCAGGCGCAACAGATGAAGGATTTTCGGGGCCTACTGATGATGGAACTTCTGGGGCAGCTGATGAGGGACCGCCCGGAGCAGCGGTCGAAGTATTTCCTCCAATTCCGGCTTCACATTGAGCTTCATGAGGCCATGTACATTTCTGAAATTATATTTTATTATAGTTTTATTTGGAATATTATCGTTTTCGTATTATAATATAATGATAATTAAAACGGCAACTCACTTGAAGAAGGTAAGAGAAGTGAGTCCCTGGTGCACAATCCCTCAGTACCGGTCGTCCATGTGTACATTGGTAGAATTTACTACAGTCTGATTCATGTGGAAGAAGATGTTCAATACTATAATTGTCGGGGCAACCATAGGGATTCAATATATCTGGTGATGGGGTTGAGACGGGGCTTGCAGTCGAGCCGGGGGCGGCACTTGTAGAACCTTCAGGCGCAACAGATGAAGGATTTTCGGGGCCTACTGATGATGGAACTTCTGGGGCAGCTGATGAGGGACCGCCCGGAGCAGCGGTCGAAGTATTTCCTCCAATTCCGGCTTCACATTGAGCTTCATGAGGCCATGTACAGACCTGTAATTTTATTTTATAATCATTTCATGTGGAAGGTGATTTTGTATTCGTTAAGTATATATATTTTATTATTGTCATTTATGGACCATTTTTAAAATATATTTATTTGTTTGAAAAAAAAAACGTACGTTTCTATTTATATTATTAACATTAAATTATGATCTAATAATGTAGTGCAATGGAAATCGAATGGGACTTTTGAATTTTATAGGTATGTTGTATATGTTTATAATAATTTCTTATTATAATCATATATTTGCTTCTCGTAGACGTACCTGGTAGATAAAATTACTGAGCTCGTGATGATGATAGAAGACCCAACTAGATGATGATCGATGATATTCAGGCTTATTCAAATTATATTATGATAAAAAATAGTGTTTTTATTTCTTTTGAAATCTTAAGTAAGCGCATTTAAAATTATTGTTTATTGTTGTTAGAAAGACTGCACCCATAGGTGCATGTCCATAGACAAGAACACGCTAGTGATTATAACACCTATTCTTAAAGTAGTCTTTCTAACAACAACAAACAATAATTTTAAATTTGTTATAAATTGACTTAATCTAATAAATCTAATAAAAAACATCCCATGTTGGTAACGACTTTAAAACAACGGATTTTAAACAGTAAATAAGTATATAAGTATGAATAATTTCACCTAATATTTTCCTTTTACTTTTTAGTTTTTGTTTTGTATATTAAGTAAGACACTCAACTCCTCACTTGCTGCTAAATTTTGGAGCCACTACGTTTTGAGCGGTGGCACTCAACAACGCGCTTTGCTTTCGTCGCCAGAGCGAAGAAATGGAATTATTAATAATATAATTACCTCAGGTGGGAATCGAACCCACAACCTGTCGCGTTATAGTCTCACGCTTGTTCTCCTGCCCTCAGCCTAGCCTCAATGAATAATATAATAATAAAAATAATGGATATCTCACCTGAATAGGGAATGAGAAATGAGTTCCTGGTGCACATTCTTTCTCTACCTTCTCTCCATGTACACATTGATAGAATCTGCTACAGTTTGATTCATGTGGCAAAAGGTGGTGAATATGAATATCATTGGGGCAACCATTTGGACGCAATTGATCTGGTGAAAGTGTTGTGAAGGGACTTTCAGTTGAGCCAGGAGAAGTAGTCGTGGAGCCATCCGGCGCAACAGATGAGGGACCACCAGGAGCAGTTGTTGAAGCATTGCCTCCGGCGCCAGCTTCACATTTTGCTTCATGAGGCCATGTACAGGCCTAAAAATATATTTTATAAATAATTCATTAAGAATATATAATTTTAACCAGCAATGTTGCCGGAGGTGATTTTCTTACAACGTGTATATTTTTTTTAAATGTTCACAAACATATATTTAATTGATTTTGGTTGATTTTTATAGGATATGACTCTGAGAGTGATCCCATTGAAATTTCGAAAAACATTTTAAGAAAATAATAAAATTAAATTATTAATGCAAATTGAAATAATCCGCTATTAACACTTACATTTAATTAAAATTACTAAGGTATACGAATATATTACAAATGATCATGAATTTAGCTCTTAAGGTCAATAAAAAGATTAATTATGTATGTTATTTTTATTATAGTTATTATTGTGCGTTTTTATTTTTAAATGCTTTTTTTAGTCTTAAATGCTTTATTAAAAGTTTATTGTACGTATATAGTTACTCAACAAATCAATGGAATTATTAAATATTTCATGTCCTCGGGTGGGAATCGAACCCTCACCCTGTCGCGTTACAGGCCCACGCTTGTTCTCCCGCTCTCATGAATAATATAATAATAAAAATAATGGATATCTCACCTGAATAGGGAATGAGAAATGAGTTCCTGGCGCACATTCTTTCTCTACCTTCTCTCCATGTACACATCGGTAGAATCTACTACAGTTAGATTCATGTGGTAAAAGATGATGAATATGGATATCATTTGGACAACCATTTGGACGCAATTGATCTGGTGAAAGAGTTGTGAGGGGATTTTCAGTGATATTTGGTGCAGCTGTTGTTACTGGCGCAGTAGTTGTTGGTGAAAATGTAGTGTTTGGTGCAAGTGTAGTGTTTGGTGCAAGTGTAGTTTGTGGTGCAAGTGTGGTGTTTGGTGCAAGTGTAGTGTTTGGTGCAAGTGTAGTAGTTGGTGCAAGTGTAGTGTTTGGTGCAAGTGTAGTGTTTGGTGAAAGTGTAGTTTGTGGTGCAAGTGTGGTGTTTGGTGCTAATGTGGTTGTTGTAGCGGCTGTAGTACTTGGTGCAAGTGTAGTGTTTGGTGCAAGTGTAGTAGTTGGTGCAAGTGTAGTGTTTGGTGCAAGTGTAGTGTTTGGTGCAAGTGTAGTAGTTGGTGCAAGTGTAGTGTTTGGTACAAGTGTAGTGTTTGGTGAAAGTGTAGTTTGTGGTGCAAGTGTAGTGTTTGGTGCTAATGTGGTTGTAGTAGCGGCTGTAGTACTTGGTGCAGCTGTAGTAGTTGGCGCGTCGGTATTTGGTGCAACTGTAGTAGTTGGAGCAGTTGTTGTTGGAGCAGCTGTAGTAACGGGTTCTGCCGTAGGTGGCGACCCCGGCAGCCTACAGTTAGCAAGTGCTATATGGATACATACCTATAGGATGAAGACATATATTTATATGTGTATATATATGTGTATATTTCGATAATCGTAGATATAATAACATGCATCATATTAATATTTAGGTTATTATATTTGCGATGCATTATTATTGATAAGTAAATATGTATAGCCTGGAACAAATACCCGATATTCGGGATTCAGATTTAGAATATAATCACAATATTAGATGAATGTTAAGAAATATATATTTTTAAATTTATTAAAAAAATATATTACGTTTTTCGTTGGGGTTTTTCACTCTTATGATAATAAAATATAAAAAATTGGCCACAGGATTTGTGCTGCAATGCCAACCAGTGCTATCAGTTATGTAACATATATTTTCTTAGCGAACCATGAAGACAATTATATACGATAAATACCATATATTCTTGTTATTATTATCATCGTAGAAAGAATTTTGCGCTAGCCAAAGATGCGTTTTAAAAATAAAATATTAAAAAAAAAATTGCATAGTAAACTATTAAAAAATAGCACTTCTGGATCTATTGAAAAATGGAAAGCCTTAACACTAAAGCCTTTAAAAGGCCTTCTTTTTTTTTGAACGTTAAATAATTTACCACCAGTTCACTAAAGTTAATGCCTCAGACTTGAAAAGAACCGGCGCAAGTAACTCAGCGTCACTTATTTTTTTAAAATCAATTTTATACAAATACATATTTAATTATTTGTGACAATGATACCTTTGAAACAGACTGGAGCGAGCATTTCTTTCCCAAGGCGTGTTATCATTTATAAAATCATTAATTTGGTAATAACCTTTAACACACAAACTTCCTTTCACATTTTTTTTAAATCGTGACATAGAAAATTCTTTGACATGTTTTGGGATCATATTGTAAAAGCATACACATTGGCACCGACAACCGAGTTACAGGTGAACTAAGATTAAGCCTATTCCTAGTGTTAATATAATGAACATCACCAATTTTGGTAAAATCATTAATGTTTTTTTAACATACATAACATTATCAAAAATATATTGAGATGCAACTGTCAATATATTCATTTCTTTAAAAGTTATAGATTGCACAAATAGCTCGCTTGTAAGATGCTGTTTTTAAGGAAGAGAATACAAAAGTATTTTGCCTTTGGCTACTTTTGAATAATATATATCTTGAATAATATATAAAATTAGTTTACAGTTTTTTAGCCATAATATTTTATGATTTGACAGAATAGCTGTATTTAAACCGTGGTTATAAAAAAAATCAAAGTTATGGCAAGTGGGAATAAAATTCTCAATCAACACATATTCATATATTATTGAGAAATTAAAAAGGCGTGCGTCTGTAAATGCAACAGGTTGTGGGTTTGTTCTTCCCCCGAGGTTCCCTATTTACCAGAGTAAGGAAAGGAAATTATTAAATATTACATTTCCTCACTCTGGTAAATAGGAAACTGATAGTCTTAATATAGGTGGAGATCCCATCGTTTAAAACTGTAGGGATTAGATTTTCTAATGAAACTTATAGGTGGAGATCCCATCGTTTAAAACTGTAGGGATTAGATTTTCTAATGAAACTTATATTTAAGAATGATACATGATAGTAGAATAGATTACACTAGGGTTGCCCAAAAAAATCCTGCCGCAATCACCTTTAATTAATGTTTTTCGTAA
This sequence comes from Heliconius himera, assembly GCA_021202915.1. Lineage (NCBI taxonomy): Eukaryota > Metazoa > Arthropoda > Insecta > Lepidoptera > Nymphalidae > Heliconius > Heliconius himera. The sequence continues at coordinate 206,253 of JAJHJA010000004.1, read as the reverse complement.
CTCGTTTTTGGAGAAAATTGCACTCATATGTTTTTTATGTGAATCGCACATAATTTGAAAGAAAATCGCATAAGGAATTGGAAAAACAATGGTTGCCAGCTCTCAGTCTGCCGCAAGTCCAGGGTTGCCTGGTTTAAAGAGGTTACTTAATGTGAATATTTGCACTCATGTGCTTTTTTAATGAATTATATATCAAATTAAAGGTTATTTTTTTGTCATCACTAAAACACATGGTTGCCTGCAAAGTAACTGCCGCAAGCAAAGGTTGCCATCATTTGAAATATTCTATTCCGATTCCGTTTGACTTAGAATAGACGATGAAATACGCGGTTTGCCTTATGTTTTAAAGTAAAATATTATAAAATAGAAGGTCAATCTTAAAATTAATATTTATTCTAGCTGTTCACCTGTTAAATGATGATTATAATCATATTAAGAACATACAAAAAACTATTTAAAAATGAAATCATCCTTATTTTCCAAGTGAAATAATGAACCCATGATATTAAGTCTTTGCTAAATCTGTATTCTAAATACTAATACTAATTTAAATTATCATTTTAAAACGACTAAATTATCTAATTAAATAAATGCTTACAAATATCAATCTATTATAAGGTATTAATTACATCATGTTTCCTTGATATAATGAATGGCGACAATTATTGCGTATGTTTTTTATTAATTAAAAAAATATGGAAAATAACATTTCAATATACTCTCTATCTCTTTGTCCTCTGCTCGTTTGATTTTTTTTTCTCATTTTTTTTTTGATAACTTAAGAATTTGCATTAAAAGAAATATATATGATAGAATTATAATAAACAAAATTAATTTATCAAAAATAAATTCTAAGAAATTTCGACAGTAATGCCGAATAATAAACGCTATTTAAGGTTTATGACCAGGAGTCGGCAAATATCAATTAGTTGTCTACTGGAGTGAAGACGTTTTTAGTTAACATGACAAAAATGAAGATCTGTTTTTTGTGCGAAAATGTGTGTGGAATTTAATAATGAGTCTGAAGTGTAAAATTATGTTGTTGTTTCGCCAAAAAATGAATTTTATATACAGTAACATTTTCTTAAATAGTAACACAATGCACGGCTATCACTTACAGTGTTACAAAAAGTTCATTGTTGTAAAATAAAAATATAAAGAAGAACCCCACTCGAGGAGATGAAATATTCACTTAAATTTATATTTCCATCTCTTCGTTCTGGTGTCGAAGCAAAGCGCGGCGTTGAGTTCTGCCATTCAATACGCAATGCCTCCAGAATTCGGCAGAGAGTGGGGAACGGAGTGTCTTAACACTAGGTTCCCTCTGCCTACCCTGCTGCGTGCGGGATACAGCGTGAATCTGATTTGATTTTTATTTTTAATTATTTGCTAATGCAAAACGTAAGTATAATTAATGTTTGATAAGTATAAATAAATTTAATGTATAATATAGGTTCCCTCTCCCTACCCTGCTGCGTGCGGGATACAGCGTGAATCTGATTTGATTTTATTTTTCAATTATTTTCTAATGCAAAACGTAAGTATAATTAATGTTTGATAAGTATAATTAAATTTAATGTTTAATATTATATATTTTTCTCTGAGGACGAAGAGAGAGATTGAGAGTTTATAACGAGGTAATTTTCCATATTTTCTTGATTAATAAATAAAATATCTGCAATAATTGTCAACCTACATTATATTATGAAAACATTATGTAATGAATACCTTATAATAGAACGATATTTGTAAACGTTTATTTAATACTAGTGGGCGCGCGCAGCTTCGCCCGCTTATTTGAACCCTTAGGGGGTGAATTCTAAAAAACCATGAAACATGTGTTCAATGAAATATTTTTAGGAGTCTGAATTTCAAATATTATAAAAATCAGTGCCGATTAAAAAAAAACCATACAAACTTTCAGCCCCTATTTTATCCCTTTAAGGTTCAATTTTCTTAAAATCCCTTATTAGTGGATGTCCAGATTATGAAAAAAAACATCTGTCCAAATTTTACGTCTCTACCATCAGCGGCTGTGCGTGCGTCTTACCTCAGTCAGTCAGGTACTTGTTTTATATATATATATATATATATATATATATATATATATATATATATATATATATATATATATATATTTAATAATATATATAATATATATATTATATATATATATATATATATATATATATATATATATTTAATTTAAAACTGTAGGGATTAGATTTTCTAATGAAACTTATATTTAAGAATGATACATGATAGTAGAATAGATTACACTAGGGTTGCCCAAAAAAATCCTGCCGCAATCACCTTTAATTAATGTTTTTCGTAACTCGTTTTTGGAGAAAATTGCACTCATATGTTTTTTATGTGAATCGCACATCATTTGAAAGAAAATCGCATAAGGAATTGGAAAAACAATGGTTGCCAGCTCTCAGTCTGCCGCAAGCCCAGGGTTGCCTGGTTTAAAGAGGTCGGTTAATGTTAATATTTGCACTTATGTGTTTTTTAATGAATTATATATCAAATTAAAGCTTATTTTTTTCTCATCACTAAAACACATGGTTGCCTGCAAAGTAACTGCCGCAAGCAAAGGTTGCCATCATTTGAAATATTCTATTCCGATTCCGTTTGACTTAGAATAGACGATGAAATACGCGGTTTGCCTTATGTTTTAAAGTAAAATATTATAAAATAGAAGGTCAATCTTAAAATTAATATTTATTCTAGCTGTTCACCTGTTAAATGATGATTTTAATTATATTAAGTACAGACAAAAAACTATTTAAACATGAAATCATCCTTATTTTTCCATTGAAATAATGAATCTATGATATTAAGTCTTTGTTAAATCTGTTTTCTAGATATTAATACTCGTTTAAATCGTTATTTTAAAAACGACTAAATTATTATCTATATATATATATATATATATATATATATATATATATATATATATATATATATATATATATATATATATATATTATTATCTATATATATATATATATATATATATAACCGACCTCTTTAAACCAGGCAACCCTGGGCTTGCGGCAGACTGAGAGCTGGCAACCATTGTTTTTCCAATTCCTTATGCGATTTTCTTTCAAATGATGTGCGATTCACATAAAAAACATATGAGTGCAATTTTCTCCAAAAACGAGTTACGAAAAACATTAATTAAAGGTGATTGCGGCAGGATTTTTTTGGGCAACCCTAGTGTAATCTATTCTACTATCATGTATCATTCTTAAATATAAGTTTCATTAGAAAATCTAATCCCTACAGTTTTAAACGATGGGATCTTAGGCCAATAGGAACGCAATATCTTAACACTAGTTTTACAGGTTATCTCTGCCTACCCTTTTATGTGCGGGATTCAGGGTGAAGCTACGTATGATGTACACATATGTATGTCATATACTAATAATAACCCTTACCTGCTGAGCATAACTGAAATGAGTTCCTGGTGCACAGTCGCGTGGTTCTATGAATCTTTCTCCCCATTCACAATAGTAATATTTTGAGCAATCATACTCGTGCTCTAGTAAATGATGTGAAAAATTTACGGGACATCTGTCGTCTGTTACTGTTAGACTATTCTTCCCAGACGGTAAAGCATATGCCAAGCCTACGCTTAGGCATAATAAGAGTGACCTCCCTAAAAAAAAATTATATATTTGTAAATCAACTTTGTATTTGAGGCTGCCATCGAGCAGCGGCACAGCGGCCGACTGTAACGTGACGGTTGTGAAAAAATGTATTTCACGGATGAAATGCACATGTAATAACGAAGCTATCATAGTTAAAAAATGTTTTATGTTACACTTATTAGGGTTCCGTACCTAAAAAGGTAAAAACGGTACCCTTATAAGACGACTGTCCGTCTGTCTACCTGTTGAGACCATTTATGTCGGGATCACGTGGAAGTACCAAGTTGAAATTAATATATATGATTTTTTTAAAACACAGTAAAAATCATGCTTCTAAATTAACATATTAAAAAAATACGAGCATTTATGTATAGTTTTTGCTTCACTTTAAATGAAATTCACCATGTAATCAAAACTTATTGGGTAATTACCGTGGACCTACAGCTTTGAAATTAGGCAGGAAGTGAGAACTAACAATACAAATAAAAAAAAAACACTACAAACTTATAATTGCAGTTCATTTCATACAAAATGCCCAACCATTGGGTGTATCCACTTATTTTATATGAATGAACTACAAAATAAATTTAAATTTGTCAATTTTATTCGCGGCGTAAATAAAACCGAAAATTGGCAAGAAATGAGAATAAAAAGATACAGTAACAAATAAAGATTCAAAATTATAAATTTATATTTATATTACAGATAAAAATTATTACATTACTATTTCAAACAAAATAAGTGCCCGCGAAATTATATTTGCCAGCTTTTATAAGTACACTTCTCGTTAACCTACAATGCTGAAATTGATACAGAACCCTCGATGGCTGAGACCGAGTCAATCATGACTAGTTTTTTTAATCCAAGAAAACTAGTAAAATATTAATTTCGTATCCTACGTTTGGCAAAGGTCTCATCTCATTTTATTTTTTTTATTTTATTATTTTTTATTTTGAAATTATGGATTTAAATCAAAAATCGATTATAACAAAAAGTACTATAAAAAGATCAAAGTAGTTTGCTAATTTTACTCAATAATTGCATGTACACAGATTTGTAATGTGATAAGAGATTACATGATATTTATTGTAATAATTTTAATCGTTCGATGATAATGAATTGAAATTTTATCAATATGTTAATATGATGTATGTTTTATGCTATCGAGCATTATTTATTTAATATTTATTTAAATATAAAAAATCTAGGCAGAGGAAACCCAGTGTTAAGATACTCCGTTCCCACTTTCCACCGAATTTCTCGAGGCATTGCGTGTTGAGTGGCGGAACTCAACGCCGGGCTTTTTGCCTTGGCTAATAATTCATTTCCAAGAATGAGGATCGAACCCACAATTATCGCGTTACAGTCACATCTTTGTGCCCTGCGCCACGACGGTTTGGTTTGATCGAAATTAGTTAAATGCGGCTGTTTGGGTACCGAAGGTTTTTTTTAATAAATCTACGGTACCCAAACAGCCGCTATTTTAACTAATTTTTAAAGTGTTATTTCACACTTAGGACTTCTTAATAACTATTTTACCGAAGTTTTTTTAAATACCATACCAATCTTTCCGGTAAAATATTTTCAAAAACTTTTTAAGTAGTTCCTAATTTCAATGTTAATGGGGTCGTTCTCGGTTAAATATAAAACAAAAGCATGTTTAAAATGACCTTGCCGTCTCATGTCCCTTAAGTATGGTAAAGAGAAACTGAAGGTTTCTGTAAAAATATGTATTTATAATATTAAAATTAGATAACGTGAATATTTCATAAAATTATAGCAATACTCCCTAAAAGATTGTTATTTTAAATAATTGGTACTTTAAATAGGACTCAATCTTTGAAGAACAGCACATTTAACAGGACACGTATACACACATACACAATCATCATCATATCATTCAACATCAGATCATAAAATCCATTTATAATATAACAATAAACACAAAAAAATGGTGAAGGTTGAGATGCCAACACTTCTCTGAAAACACTTTCAATTTCACTTTATTCCACTTTAAGTAACGTACCTAACATTGCGTCGGAAATGACGCGAGATATATCGACGTGATTGAGCAACTATTAATATATTTTATGAACCTCTATTGCACGCACTGAATTATTTCAGATATATCCAATTTATATAATAACAAAAGGCAGTGATAAGAAAAAGCTATCAATGTTATCGTGTAAGGATTAATTGTTACCTTTAATATATCTAATTCTAAAACTAACAACAGTTCCGGGTTTTATTGCAATTTCGAATATTTAAAAAAAATCGAGATTTCTGTTCGTATTATTTTATGATTAAAAGATATCAGCGGATAGTATTGGTCTGCTGAGTCTATTTTCTTTTTAAATTAAATAATTTAATAGGTTTAATAGAGTATATTTGATTGTTATATATTTTTGGACCTGACAGTTTGGAGTAGCCCGTGGTCAAGGATAGACTAACGTCGGTTTTCAAAAGAATTTATAACACCTAAATATAAATAATCGATTAATCCGGTTTAAAAGATTAATTTTATATATACAAAAACCAAACGTAAATCAAAAATGCTTGTCTTGTTTTTAGAGTTCCGTACCTTAAAAAAGTAAAAACTTAACCCTTATAGAATCATTTTGACGTGCATTTATGTATCAATTTTGCTGTATTTTATATAAAATTCGCCACGTAATCAAAACCAACAGGGTACTTCCCGTCGACCTTTACAGACAGTTATGTAACTTGGAACGAAGTGAGAACTTATAAAATAAATAAAGGAAAAATTCTGAAAAATGAAAATTTATATACATTTCATAGAAAAACCATCACAAAGATATATTTGTATTTTTAAACTTTTTTAATGTGTTATTCCACACTTAGGAAAGAATAATACTTATTTAGAAAACGTATAAAAATTTGAACGCAGCGGGACTCGAACACGTGCCTCCTGGAAACCGACCAGGACCTGGTCGGTTTCCAGGAGGCGCGGGTTCGAGTTCCGCTGCGTTCAAAAAAATTTTATACGTTTTCTAAATAAAGATATATTTGTAGTTTAAATCCCGCAGGATAGAATCACAACACAAAGCAAAACAATGTATATTGTGTGGTAGAACTCAATGCCCAAAACGCATCTAAGTTGAAAAAATATTAGATTATAAGCACATTTAAACTTTCGATTTATGGAGCAAGAGTGAATGGTGAAAGAGAAAAGAGTAGACCTCTTCCCTCGTCAACCTTCGAGAACACAGGTCAATAATACTGGAGGACCGTCGCTTTCGGCCGTAGATGTATGTGCGGGTGGATGACAGTGGACGAGGTGAAAGACGAATACAGAGACCGTAGCGCTTGCCGCTCCGTTCTCTCTTTAAATTAGGCGTCGATCCCGGTTTCACCCTACATATACATATACTTAAACAACACAATAAAAAAACGACTTTTCATATAATTATGCAGACTGACAGACGTATTTTATTTTTATTTACATATTTTATTATCTGTCACAAGAAAAATTACGACTAAATCATTTTGTTTTTCGATAAATTAAAATGATAAATACCACGATTAATGAAATTAATGAAAATAAATACATTGGATTCTCATAACTATGATATGTCTGTTTGTGCCTGTTTCGAGGAAATTGATATCACGACGTACTACACATTCAAAGTAGTTAGATTCTTGCCGCCGTTCCCTCTACAATTGTTACAATAAAACAATTTTATTGAAATTGCATTTTTCACAATAGGCTTCTCGACAAATACGTGATTTTATACATAAAATATATCGTTTTTAATCACAAAATAACGTAAGGCTAATTTAAATATCAAATAAAAAAAACCACCAATTTCCATGGCCAAATCATGTATATTGGAACTAATAATAACATTCTGAGAATAATCTTCTACTACAAAAAATAATCGAATATCCTATTGGCTTTTTCTTATCACTATTAAAGTGTGTGATGTGGCAAACTACTTGTTTTACTATAAAATACGGCAGTCGAATGTACAAATTATAAGTAAGAAGGGAATATTGTTTAGTTATTTGCAAATTTGCTGCCCCAGGCTGAATATACATATCTACTATAATATATTTTGAGAATGGAGAATGTTGTATGTGGATATGGTTGTAGACCTTTCTTTTTCTGTTGTGTTTTAATCACGATATGGTATGATATGACGATGTCATTTCGGTTATTTTCGTTGCTAAATTTCATAATTCAGTTATTAAATAAATAAATAATTTCATAATGCAATTTTTAAATTTCATTTTTCAGCATTTTTAAAATTTTATAAATATTTACACTGGCATTCTGACTAAATGGTTTGCATTTCAAGTCGTTGAGATAAAGGCTCTTGACAGACAGACAGAAATACTGACAGATAGAAAGTTGTTTGTAAGAAAAGAAGAGAAGTGTCTAATAAAAGGCTTATTATTATTATCATTACACTCAGTATTAGTGTTGATATGTTAAACATTTTTTTAACATAAAATTTCTCTTTGTGTAATCAAATTATTTCATTGTCAAACCAAATGAACTCAACTAAAATCGTATTTGTGATAATGTTGTCTAATCGGCTTAAATAAATAACAATACTTAATGCCAACGGCATTTAGTGTTATCTATTTTTGCTGTAACAATAAGCTATATGCTGTTTCCGGATAAATATTAAATACTACGTAACAGAGTAGACAGTGTCAAGACACTCTGCAAGACATTTTAGAATTGAAAAATGCAATAAATTTTCTTAAGGAATTCTCTACAACGTGACATAGGAAAAAATAAACATTCATACATTTGTTCATACATCGACTGATAAAGACATTAACCTCTTTTGTATTGCACAATCGGGTAAGAATAGAAACAATGCGCCCCATAGGAAGGAAGGTAAATTTTAATTACTAGATTTGCGTTATATATCATATATATATAGGTAGTCGTTTAAAATTAAAGTTTTAGTCAGCCATTGTTATCAAATATCGTTATCATTTACAATGGTTTCTTGTTAGTTAGTAGGTATAAAGTAGTCGGTCCAGTTCACAGTACTGTTTTTAGTTGAGTGGCAAAATAATCTTTGTAGATAAGCCGTAACTGAAAATTCCCCGCTTAAAACGCTTAGCAACTTCAATATATGTATTTTTTAAATATTAAAAGTAATCGAATAGAGTGTCTTGACACTAGGTTCTCTTTGCCTATTCTCTTTTTCTCTACAATAAACTCTTATGATTTATTTTCAGTGACACAGTTGACCTTACAGATAAAACCTAATTGCGAAACTCTGTTCTTAATTATCGTTTTCCCCGCGAATACGACATATTGTGTGCCTTTCTGTTTTGTGAGAGCGAGGAAATTAAGATATTATCAACCCAAGGACGAACGCGAACCCACAACCGTCGCCTTCACAGTGAGATGCGGTTGCTCCGTAACAGCCTCAATATTTAAGAAGCTGCAAATTTTTGAAATATATATTTTTTTTCCACGTCGTCGTGGCGCAGGAGAATATGCGTTCAACTGTAAACGCAACGCTTGTGGGTTCGATTCGGGAGAAATCTACTCGGGAGAATGAAATGTATTTACATAAGGATTTTCTTGCAATATACAAGCAATTTTGGGGCTTCTTAGTAAATAGTCTATTGAGACTTGAGTTGGGAAGGGTTGGGAGTTAGGTTAGGTTCCCAGATGTCCCTCTGGCTACCTTGCTAATTGAGAGCTACAGCTTGAGGAAAAAATAAAATTTTAAAATATTTTTGTAATCCTTTATCTTTAAGCTATCGACTCACCACAGTGTTTATAGTTTTGTTTCCGTGCATATGCTTATCGATATATAAATTTACGACTTCTGTATTACGCATATTTATGACTGTCATTAGTCATAATGTATTATTCCATTTAATATGTGTGTTTATGTGAAAATATTTAATAAATAATTCCCCGCTTTCAGACGAATTCCGGAGGCATTGCGTGGTGAGTGGTGAAACTCAACGCCGCGCTTTGCCTCGTTACCAGAGCGAGGAAATGTATATATTAAGTATTTCATTCCCTCGAGAGGCCATCGTGGCGTACGGGCACAAGAGTGTGACTGAAACGTGACTGTTGTGGGTTCGATCCCCACTGGAAATTATTATCTATTAATTAACATTTTTGGATTTTCGATCTGGCACCAAAGCAAAAGCCGTCGTTGAGCTTGACCATTCAACACGCAATGCCTCGAAAAATTCAGCGGCAACAGAGTGTCTAAGCACTAGGTTCCCTAAAGCTACTTTAGCTGTGTGCGGAATCCAGTGTGAAGCTAAAAAATCCCGCTAAGTGCGAATCAGACTCGCCAGTACCAATTTCAAGATTGTAGGTCAACGGAAAGTACCTACAACTTATAAAATATTACAAGGGCACATGCAGTTATTTTGTACTGTCTGTGCTGTTACTGTTAAATTTCACTAGATCACTTTGTCCGTATGTCTGTCCAGAGCATTTATCTCAGGTAACGCTTAGAAATATCGAATTAAAATTTAAACCATATACATAGTCAGATCTACGGTCCTTTGATTTCCTGAAGAAATTGTATTTTTACATGTACTTAAAAAAACATATGGCCGTTTTTATTGCAAAGGGAATCAAAATTAATAGAGTACTTCCAGTTAACCTGGAATTGTGAAATTTTGCAGCTAGCGTCTACAAGTACAGGTAGCACTAGTTTAAAAAAAACTGAAAACTATACGTTTGTGGTTAAATCCTAAAAAAAGAGAAAGGCAAAATTTGGTATTAAGGCCAAGTTCAAGTGAGGTATCAGTATATCATATCAAGTGAAAGGGCTCTGGCTAAGCTAAGCTTGAATTTAACTAATAGCTCAAGACTTTTTCGTACGGAACTCTTGGTGGGCGAGCCCGACTCGCGCTCGTCTACGTCGTTTTTTCGTTTTTTTCGTTTTTTTTCATTCCGCTCGACGGCCGCAAGCCAAGATTCGAGTCCAGCAGGGGACGGCCTTACCGCTGTCGGCATCCTCAGAAGCAGCCACATAGTGATTGCAATTTTTCAGGGACAGAGTAGGTACCCTCTTCCCTATCCACCCGATGTCGCTGTAAAATCCAGTAGGGCTAACAGCATTAACTTCAAGTTCGGATTGGTAATTGTTAGCATAAGTTATTATAGTGTAGTAATAGATGTCATTATAATTACGAGTACTTCATTTGATATTGTTTCCATTATCGATTGTACTAAGTGGCGGTAGTGTGCTGCGTCTTTTTCGGTGGATTTAAAATATAAGCACAAACGACACGGCACGCATGACGAGCGTCCATCAAAGCTCGTAATTTTTATCTTCAGGGGCGAGCTACACTCGCCCCTCCCAGCCCGGTGACGCTGTCAAGACCAGTCCAAGTCAACAGCATTAAGTCCAGTCGAAGAAAAAAAAAAAGACACTCATGTTCATTACGTTCTAAGATATTGTCAAGACAACTTGTCATTACAATTCATATTTAAATATTGTGACTACGAGAGTATATGTGTATATAACAAGTGTAAATAAATTTATTGTAAAAGCTGGATTTTGTGTCTGATTTGTTGGTTCGTCCGACATAATGATGAAATACCAATAAAAAAAGTTTGACTTTTTAATTTTTCTTTATTTGTATTGTAAGTTCTTACTGGTTGCCAAATTTTTATAACCATGGGAAGTATCCTATAGGTTTTGATTACGCGGCGAATTTCGTACAAAATTCAGCAAAAAATATACAAAAATGCTCGTATCTTTTGATTGCGGTGACTTAGAAGCTTGATTTTTCTGGGCTTTAAGGGACCATAGACATAAATATATGATATTAATTTCACTTTGGTACCTCGGGAGATAAATAGTCTTGGCAGATGGACAGACGGACAACAAAATGATCCTATAATAGTTCCGTTTTTGCCTTAAAATAGACGCTTTAAATATAAAAACATTTTTTTTATCTCATATCTCTTGAAATCCCGTTAGCACTTAAATATAAGCTTATTTATGGGTGTTCTCAGAAATATGTTTATCATAATATATTAAATTGCTAATAATTGATAACACAGCACTGATAAATAATCTTAATTGAAATCTTACATTAATTGTTTTCTTTTAATGTAATTACGGATTTAAGAGTCTAAATTGAAACTGTTTTACTTATAAAAAAAGAAAAAAAATTAAATCAGCTTCACGCTGTATCCATCCATCTTTTTTGCCTTTCTTTCATCACACATTCTTTTGACGTGCCCAAATCAGCTGAGCACATTCTTCTTCATTCTCACCGTGACATCCTCGCTAGTACCTGCCATTCTGTGTACCTATCTCACAAATAATTAAATATGTATTTCTATAAAATTTTCTTGCGGCGGTTCTTTTCAGGTCTAAAGCATTAACTTTAGTGAACTGATGGTCGGTCAATTGTTTGACGTTCAGACGTTGCACGTCACTTCTTATTTTGAATAAAATTATTTAACTTTGACTTAACACTACTGGTTCCTTTTGACTACCCTGCTATATGCAGGATACAGCTTGAAGCTGAAAAAAAATCTATGAATATACAGGTTAAGTTAGTTAGCCTTTAAGTGACGAGAGTGATGAGTGACATTTTCTATATAAAAAAGGGCCGTCATGGCACAGGGGCACAAAGGTGTGACTGTAACGCGACGGTTGTGGGAACGATCCCTACTAGAGGGAATGAATTATTAATATTTTCAATTCTTCGCTTTGACAACAAGGTTCCGTCACTCAACAAGCCAGAAAAGTGGGATTTATATAACACATATAGAGGTTCCTTTTAATCACCATTTGTATTAGTGAAAGCCTAAAATGTAAGTGTGCATCATCGTCGGTGGGAAATAACTTTATTTTATAAAATGTAAAGATGAAAAAGATAAATTTATTTACGAATTTTTACACGTGATATTTATAAAGAAATGATAATATTTTCTACATTTCACTATTATAGTATAATATATCCGTAGATAGATAAAAAGATAAAAATACTGCATAAAAAAGGAATGTAACAAAAAATACACAAGCTTTTACAAACTAATACAAAGCGTGCAAATGCGATCTTATTGTTAAAAGCAATCTCAGAACATCTTTAAAGAAAAGATAAAAAGAATGCAACTTATTTACTTGACTCGCTAAGTTGGCAAAAAATACCCTCGATTAAGTCACATTTCAAATAAAAAAAAACGAAATCAAAATCGTTTCATCCGCTTGGGGGTTACGATGCCACAGGCAGACAAACAGATACAAACATACACACATATATGGGCACCTCGGACCTTACATCGAGGTAAGGTCTTTAAGGATTCCTCTGTCGTCTTCGTCGGGGGTTAATAAAAATAGAGTATATGTACACAATGATTTTTTGGATAAGAGATAGTTGATTTAAAGGCAAAAAATTATATGAAATAAAAAAACTACGAATAATATTCAAAATATAATAATGGTAATGAAATATATTTATCAGCGCCATCTTTTGAAATAGTTTAACATAAAAGTTAAACTTTAAATCTTGTAGATGGCAATATGTGACGCCATTTAAAGTTTTATTAAACTTTTCAAAAAATTATAAATAGAGTATGAGTGAATGGAGAACGGAGAGTCTGTACACTAATTTCTATTTACCTAGCTTGTTAGCTGTAAAATAATCAATATCATTGTTTTATAGATAACAGGTATCTATGACGTCTGTCTTTAAAACAAATTATATAGATAACTCCTATTATTAGATTAAAACAATTATCTATCTATACTTATGAACTAATATTATAAAATGTTTGTTTGATTGAATTCGCTAATCTCAGGAACTGTCGATTTTTTTTTATATTGGATATTTAATTCATAATGAATTATAAATACACTCTTAGTTATTTACATTTCATCACGGGGGCGAAACCATAGTTAAATGGTAGCAGAAAGTAATTTGTATTTTTAAATTTCTAAATAAATTTAAAAATAGCGTATTTCAGAGGGCCCACATGACGCAGCAGCAGCAGTACCGTGTGTAACAGTAAGCGAAGGTTATGGGCTCTTCAGGAAACGATATAATTTCATTTTCCAGTATCAATTTGAACTATTGGATAGCGTACAATGTAGAGCCGTTGGGTCGTTGGAGACCCAATGATCTGTGAAAGGCTTGACACTTTGACTTTGCCTAGAGAAGTCTCCTCGCTATGCGTTTCTACCGCATTTATCAAGGAGAATGTTCTGGGGAACTGTCTATCTCTATGTTAAAGGCTTTTCTTAAAGCACCTTTAGCTCCTCTGATTTTACACGAGGTGGTGGGCGGCGGTGATCACTTACCATCAGATGACCCATAGGCTCGTTTGTCTTGTCTTTTCCTTAAGAAAATAGCTCGCTCTGACAACTGACATGAGTATCTAAGCACTAGGTTCCCTTTGCCACCTGCTGCTGCTGACTGCTATTCGCGGGAATTAGCGTGAAGAAAAGAAAGTGCGCTAATAAAGAATTATAAGTACCTATATCTTAGAAATGACATCCATGTTACATCATCTTTTTTCAAAGCTATTATTATTTTTTAATATTTTTTTAGCTTCACGCTGTATCCCGCACATAGCAGCTTAAGCAAAGGGTTATGACATTTCGTTCCCCATTTGCCGTCGAATTTTTAAGGCATTGGGTGCTAAGTGGCAGAACTCAACGCCGCCCTTTGCCTCGTTACCAGAGCGAGAAAATGAAAATATGAAATATATCATTCCCTTGAGTGGGAATCGAATCCACTACCGCCATGTTTACAGTCAGAAAGCTATATAATTTTAAAAATTTTAAAAAATATTGAAAGCAGAAGGAGCTATCCACCGCTAGATGACGCCAGCTTGACCATTCTATATATTTAATTATAATATAATATTATAAAAAACGGTAGAAAAAAATGTATTTTATTTTTTTTATATATTGGAGGGTTACTTTTCACATGTCTTAGACTATAATGATATATAGTTATAAAAAAAAAATATTTGTAAAAGCAAAAACCCCGACTGCATAAAACTAAAAAGAAAATAAGCAAGCCCAATAGTTTATTAGGATTAACAGTCGGGACCTCTTTAAATTATGCAGGGTTCCTGGTAAAGATTTTATTGATTGAAAAATTACTTATAGGTCCCGAATAATCCTAATAAACTATTGAGCTTGTTTATTTTCTTTTTAGTTTTATGCAGTCGGGGTTTTTGTTTTTACAAATATTTTTTTTATTTTTACTTTTTTGTTAGGATTCATTATGGTAATGATAATTGTGATATACCATTTTGAAGTCCTCGTATTGAGCTCTTGAATTTGATATCCATATTATGGTATTCAAAATGAAAAAAAATTTTTTCACTAATTCCAATGGTGTCCCACAACCGCCATTATTGTTTTTTCGTCACCTATCTAAGAACACTTGGGCTGCTAATACAAATCTAACGATACATCAATTACGTAAATCCGTTCAGCGGTTCTGGAGATATGAGGTAATAAAGAATATTACATACATACAAGATACGCGCGAAAAACATAACCCTTCCTTAGCAGTCGGGAAAAAGCTAAAAAAAAACACGCTACACGAAGTGTTACAAGTGCTCCAGAATGTACTCAGAGCTATAAATTATATGAGCCTAAACACGAGACGCTTACTAGTAACCTCTAAAAAGATCCACTATTTGAGTCCTAGCTCCATCATCAGATCAGCTCGATGATACTATTTTTTTTAATTATTATATTGTCACCTGAGCTACACATAACTGTCAAGTTTCATATAATTTTGAATAGCATGCTTTGTGCGCCATACACAGTATATTTTTATTATTTATTATTTAAAATACTTTAATATAATATAGAGTTTCTAAAATAAATCTCATTTCATCGATAAAATCTAATGATGCTAAATTACTTATCCTTCCAATTTTACATCGTTTTCTCCACGAAGTGAACTAGGACGGAATCTAAATCGGTTTCAATAACCTGATCTGTGAATGAATTAATTTCATAATTTATATAGCAATGTGATATTAAGACTATTCCTAAAAAAAAAGAAAAAGCACTGTAGTAATTGCCAAAAAATAACGTCGTTGTCGTTCAAATATTTTTTTAAATATTATAGCGAGCGAAGCGATCGAAGGTTGGTGAACGAAGCGATAGGAGCAAGGTTTCCCAATTTATTAGAAAATAAACCTAACAATCTGAAATATAACACGCAATAACTTTATAAAAATGGAAAATATTTTTTGATAGTTAGCCGCATATTGCAAGGTGGACAGAGGAAACTTAGTACTAAGACACTCTGCTCTCCACTTGCTATCCAAGTTTCGGGATATTGAGTGTTGAGGAATATTGCGCCTTATTATCAGAACGAGGAAGTGAAAGTATAATTAATTTTCCCGAAAGAGAATTGAATCCACAACCGTC
The DNA here is from genome assembly GCA_021202915.1 of Heliconius himera. Lineage (NCBI taxonomy): Eukaryota > Metazoa > Arthropoda > Insecta > Lepidoptera > Nymphalidae > Heliconius > Heliconius himera. The sequence continues at coordinate 190,211 of JAJHJA010000004.1, read as the reverse complement.
GCATTTACAGTCAGTCCCTGTGACTCTGTGCCACGACTGTTTCTGGAGAAAATAAATGATGGAATGAAATTTTTTTTTTATATCTTAATCACTCTACGTTGCAAAACATCAGGAAATGCTTGAATGTAACCTTCGATAATACGATTACAATAGATAGTTTTTCGTCACATGGTATTTTATAATTATGTTTTACATATATTTAACAGAACAAATGTTAAATATCGTTCTTCACGTTCTCCTATCTCCGTTTCATAATTCTCTTGAGAGAAAGTTAGTTGACTGTAATGCGGAACTTAACACCGCACTTTAATAAATAAACTTTAGTTTTGCTTTTTAAAGCTTCGTTTCGTCCTTTGCGTGAATTAAAATTCTGCAAAAAAAACTATTTCTGTAGGTGTTTTAGAGTTTTCTCTTAAGATACTGTTTTATACTTAATTTTTTTTAAACACTTTGAATTCGAGACATTGCGTGTTGAGTGGCGGAACTAAATGTATAAATGTTGCAATAAGTTCTATCAACGTCTCTAAATATATAGAAAATATAATACGGACGTTGATATTATGTAAATTAGAAAACAATTTGTTGTCTTATTTATATATTCTTATAGATTCATTCATAGAATTAAAACGATTATAATCCACTCCCTTTCAAAACAGGAGTAGATCTTAGAGTAGGGTAAACAGGACTATGAGGTATATTTTAATATAATTTTAAGTGCATGAGTAGCACTTGAGTAACCAGCATCCTCACATTTTAACAATATAAATATTAACGTAAATGACTTTATAAATTGAATGAGTGATAAATATAATATTTTTTAATATTTTTCTGTTTTATAATCCTTAACATACTCGTATGTCTAGTAATATAATAAAATTATAAAAAATTGTCTGTTGTTTGTCTAACATTGTATTTTATTTTCTATATCATTAATTTATCAGTAGCCATTGAAGTCAGTCAGTCAGAGTAAGGTAACCACACTTTATAATTTTTATAAATGAATTTTACTCCTGATTGAAAGTCACTCCTGCTGTAAAAACACTCCCAGGTCAACAGCAATAAATCCAGTTGCAAAAAAGTCAATCGGGGGCAGTTGCTTGCAGACAATGATCCTTATTGGAAGGAAACTCGTGAAAAGTATCGTTATTGAGTGATATATATTATTTATTGCAGTTACTTAGAATTTCTTTCTGAATATTTTAAAAACATTTATATCATATGTGTTTTGACCCTGTTAAGCTTTATTCTGTGGTGAATACAGAAGGAACTTATTTATACATCATCACTATGTTCTAATGTTTTCGTCTATTCTAAAATATATTTAGTATTCTAAAATATATTTAGTATAAATATATTTAGTATTCTAAAATATATTTAGGTTGGTTCAATTATTCACTTTAACTGTAACTATTAATATATGGAATAATCAGATAGGGATTTCAATTGACGTTAATATTTATTTTATACCTGCTCTTTCTTCTGCCTTAAGATCGCCTTTTGTATGTGTATAATTTTATTATTGTATTTCTGTGTCTTACATGTGTACAATTGTATAAGCTATCATGTATCATTCGTTTATCTTGTTTGCGCGCTTAAATTTTCCTACGATAACCTTGATTAATATTCATGTATTCAATGCAAATAATTAGCGAAACATGAAAGATATTATCGGCGGCTAAATTATTTGATCTTAATCCGATAAAATCAAACCAGACAGATTTTTAAAAAGTATTACTATTTTAATCTTTACATTACAAATAACATGTGTATGTTATTCAATATGCATTTTTTTATTATAAGTCATCGCTTCACGTTTTTAGCGTTGGCTATTTAAAAATATGTATCACTAGATTGATTGGATATTATATCGTATTTAATCGATTTAATATTGGTCTGCTTTATTTTTATTTTAGTTCACAAATTTTAATAAATTAGTATAACAGCTAAGCCGGCGGGCATCGCTACCAGAAAATCTTTCCATCCCAAACATTTTTAAGATACAAGAAATTAACCAAACTAGAGACCAATTGACACGTACAAAAACGTAGTAGCGATACGTAGTGATTTACAAGTTGTAGTAGCACCTTGTATATCAATTTATATAAAAGTGTATATTATCAAACATATGGTAGACTATGTAATGTATATTTAAAAAAATCGGCCTTTTGTACGTCTTTCTCTGTATAAATTATACAAAGTTTTTGCTTTTCGTATTATTATACATAATATATATCAAAATAATGCAGAAATGAATGAAATCGCTAAAACCAGAAGCACAATACTATAAATTGAAAAAAAAGTCACAAAAAAATGTCTATACATTTGTATGTAATGTCATCAAATCAATTACTCTTTTTCATGTAAGTCGACTTCATATGTTAAAAGGATAAGGGTCATAGAAATGAGATCAGAATGTTCCAGATACGAATAGTTTTTTGTAATTACATTATTTTATCTATCAACAAAATAAAGTAAATTTACTCATATAATTTATTAATTTAATAATAACAATAAAAAATGTGTTCAAATAATTACACTAAATGTTTAATAACGAATAGTCTCTTCTACCCTACTATTTGTACTATAATGAAATTCCCGTAAACATCTGTCTCGGATTGGATTAAAATATTATTCCACTCGGTGACACAGCGCCGTCTTGAATTGCAATCGTTTCTTTGTTTACGTTTAAACCTTATTTTTTTTCTATATAAATATTCATAATTTGGTAGAGAATACGATTTTTGTTAATTCTACTGTGTTTGTAGGTTCATATCCCAATTTCGGAGAGAAGATTGTGAAATTTATCTTTATTTATTTGTATAAAATCTCACATAGCATGCAGGTAGTAAGATATTGCATGTTGCGTGGCGGAACTCAACGCCGCGCTTTGTTTTGTTACCAGAGCAAAAAAAATAAAGTAATTTAATGCCGATTAGGAAATTTACAATTTAAGTACACTTTCAGTCACTACAGTTTTATATGTTTGTGTTTATTAATTATATGTAAAACGCTTCCAGTTATGAATCATGCCGAAACACGCTTAATTTAACATGTTGAATACACACAATGTTCTAAATACAGACAGAAAGTGAAGAAACGGAGTGTTTCTTTTGTCTACTCTGTTATAAACGGGATGCTGTATCCCGCTTATAACAGAGTAAAGTTAAAAAAGTGAAGAATAGAGTGAACTACGCATTTTCCGTACCCATATCCAATTTTTCCGTACTAAAAATGTATTTTGTACGGAAAAGTGCATTTTTCTGCATTTTTTTGGGCAAAAAGACATCGTCATCGGTACCCGTATTTACAAACACACATTATTTATATTCGCTCCACAATCGTTCTTTACGCTAAATGGAATTTAAAAGCTTTAACAATTCTCGATGCTTTTTGTATGGCGTTATGCGGAATGTGGCAGTATAAAAAAACATTAAAAACATATTACAACAACAGCAAGTTTGCTCTGTCGAATAAGATTTTATTGATTTTTAAGATTTTGACACATTTTCTTTAGCTTCACGCTGTATCCCGCACATATCAGAGGAGGCAGGAGGAACCTGGGATCCCAGTGTTGAGGCATTCCAATTCTCACTTTCCGCCGAATTCTGGAGACATTGAGTATTAAGTGGCAGAACTCAACGACGCGCTTTGCCTCGTTACCTGCCTGTACATGGAAGACACATGAAAATCTATTATATGTCCCCATTTATCAGTCAATCGACCCAAAATAATGATTTTTAAATGTATTGTTTGCTTTTTGGTTTGTCTGTTTGTCTTTGTGCTTGTGCACGCTAATCTCAGAAACGGCTTGACCAGTCAAAATATAGTTTTCAATACTGTATTTTAATAAACTTAACTCAGTTTAGTGCTGGTTGTATTTCAATCGGCTTATAAATAAAAAACTTGTATCAATATAAAGTAATTAATTCGACAACATAACTACAAAATAACTGTTTAGAATTAGCTGAAATTTTACTTTTCAATGTATAAAGATTGTCGTTAAAATTATAATATTGTTAGAACACAAATTTAGATTAGCAAATAAAGAATTGAGTGGTTTTAATATCATAAACTTTTATTTATCACGTATATTTAAGATAGTCTACTCGTGACCACGGACTACTGCAGGATTTTCTAAACGTCAGGTTTCAAAACATGTATAATACCTGCTTAAATATACAGAATTAGTTTTATTTAAACAAGTTCTCTTTCTCAGTATACTCTCTATTAATTATTTTATTACTTGTGAACAAAAAAATAATAATATAACAAACCATTCTATTATTTGTTTCCTACTTAAACAGAAATATAAATGATTACTTTTAGAAACTATCGGCTACTCATAATTAGAATATATTTTTATCTATACTAAAAGTGAATAGTTTGTAATGTTGACAACACTTATCTCAGAAACTATTTATTGGTTCGATTTTTTTTTCTGTGAGAACCTACCTTAATAAATGGACTATCCATTTATCGAGGAATATTACATTAACGTGATGGAAAATAGCCTTCCATGATAAATATAGTAATTTTTTTTTTAGTTTTTTTTTTCACTTATTTCCATTAAGATACTTCAATTGTTCCACTTTCCGCCTAACTCTCGAGGTATTGCGTGTTGAGTGGCGGAAATCAACGCCGCACTTGCATCGTTACCAGAGCAAGAAAATGAAAATATTAAATATCCCAAGTATTTAATTTGAATACTTCCTAAAATTTATTCTAACCGAGAAATGTCTTAGCTTATTAATATTAATAAAGATTATATATATTTTTTAAAAATATTGAATAAAACCGTCCAGTGTTCCGACGTCCCTCCGCAATTAGAGCGTGACTGCGTTTGGGGATAGGTTCCGTACAACGAACGATAGGAGATTTAAACTTATTTTTAGTGTCATAATGCGATTATGATATAACTTTTGCTTAAAAAATAGATAGATTTTAAGCAAGACGATGTAAAGAAAGTAAAAAAAATATCTGACTGGTAGTTAGTTCGATTTCCACTTGAAGGAGTATTTTGTTTGTCCCTACAAGCATTGAACATTTAGTAGAAGAGCTGTTTAAAGTTTGAATTTTTGATATTCTTTTTTATTCACATGGAGACTGAATCCACCATTCAATTTTCACTTAGAGAAATTGTTTTCATTTTCACTGTCACATGACAAAGCGTGGCGTTGTGCTTCGCCACTCAAATAGCAATGTTTCTATATTTGGGAGGTGGGTGATGCTTTGCTATTACGGGGTACAGCGTTAAGCTAAAAAGTGTAAAAAATATCGATAAAGTAAAAATTACGAATTCATCTGGGATTCAGATTTTATTCCTGTATAGCAGGTTAAGCGAACACTACGACACTCCGTTCCCGACCTATCACCGAATTTGTCTAGGCATTGGTTATTGAGTGGCGGTACTCAACGCCGCGTTTTTGACTTGGTACCAAACCGAAGAAATGAAAATATTAATTATTAATAATTAATTCTACCGAGTGTAAATTGAACCCACAACCCCCCTGCACCACTAAGGCCTATATTATTTTACTATCAACTTTTAGTTTAAATTTTAAATATATTTAATTAAATTACTGATGCATTTATATACGGAAATATGAGTAAACAAGCATTTAATCATATTTCTACATATAAATGCATGAGTAAGTACAGTTACCCTATTTTTATTTTTAACTTAATACATCTTACGCATATAGCAGAGCAGGAGAGAGCCCAGTATCAAGACACTTTGTACTTCACTTTTCAAGCTACTGCGATACAATTGACTGATGGAACCTAAATAAACAATTTATTTCAAACTTCATCAAACAAACATATTATTAAAAGAAAAGATGCCATTTTTGATTTATTTTATATAACGACTTCAAAAAAAAATATTTGTAAAAACAAAAACCCCGACTGCATCAAACTAAAACGAAAGTAAACAAGCCCAATAGTTTATTAGGATTAACAGTCGGGACCTATAAGTAATTCTTCAATCAATAAAATCTTTACCAGGAACCCCGCATAATTTAAATATTTTTTTATTTTTCATTTTTTTGTTAGAATTTATTATGGTAATGATAGTAATGATATACCTTTTTGAAATCCTGAAATTGAGCTCTTGAATTTGATACCCATATTGTGGTATTCGAAACGAAAAAAATTTTTTTCACTAAATTCAATGGCGTACCACAGCCGCCATGATAATTTTTTATTAACGTCACCTATCTAAGAACACTTGGGCTGCTAATACAAATCTAACGATACCTCAAATATCTAAATACGTTCAGCGGTTCTGGAGATACGAGGTAATAAAGAATATTACATACATACAAGATACGCGCGAAAAACATTACCCTTCCTTAGCAGTCGGGAAAAAAGACTTGAACGAATGTGGTGCTGTTGAAAATGGACAATATTTGAGTTTTTTTTTTTAATTTAGACTTTTAGCCTTTATATATTTTAAATTTAACTAAAATTCATAATAGAAATGTTAATTTAGATTTAAATCAAGTAGATATTTATTTTCATCCAAATGAATACAGTGGTTTCTGAGATATGGGTACCTACGCAACTTAACGACAGATATTTGAAGTCTGTACACATACCTACCGCACGTACATATATGAAAATGGTTTCACTAATCTTTATATCTATATAAAAGGTTTAGAGAAAACAAATTAAAATTATCTTCAATTAAAAAATAAAATCTAACATTATCAATATTTGATATTTTAAGATTGTCAAATGTTAATTATCAAAACTATCTCGACGTCGGATCTTTTCTTATGAAATTATTTGTTTTCATCAGATTAGATGCAAATGATTGCTTTGAAATAACAACTTAAAATGTACAGTACTTTAAAAGTGTAGTGATATATCATATTATAGTGACAGAACAAGACAATATAAAGATGGAATGATTTTATCTATTAATAAATTGATAAATAGATAGAGGCCGTGACGCAGGGGCAAAATTAGACTTTAAACGCGACTAGTTGTTGGTTCGATCCCCAGTCAAGGAAATTAAATATTTATTTAAATATATATTTGCAGCGTAAAGCTATTATGCACTCTTCCGTTACTGAGTGACTGACAGACAACGTATAAACGGAACTACTGGCTTATGGTATGTCTGTAATTAGGTTCAGAAGTATAGCGGAGCACTAAGGGTAGATTTTTTAAATTGTTACCGGAACGAAAATATTCGGGATATTCCTCTGACCGGCTAACGCTAACGTTGCAAAGACCATCGCAGGTCAACAGCAGTAAAACTGCTGCACATCACAAAAAAAACATTCCAGATCACTAATTGATGATTTTTCGAAGATATTCTAATCCCTTTGGGATGGCCCAAAGGGATTAGAATATGGGTTGAAAATCTATAATGAAATTAAATGTTAAATATTTTTATTTCCTGGCTCTGGTAACGCATTAAGTTGAGTACGGCCCGGTCACTCAACACACAAAGCTTCCAGAATTCGGCGGAAAGTGAGGAACGGCAGTGTCTTAATATTAACAGAGTGTGTGAACACTAGTTTCGCTCTGCCTATGCGATGTACCGAAAACAGGGCGAAATTAAAAAAAAGTTATTATAAGTAAGGTATACGAGTACATATACCATATGGTTTATTGTTTATTGTAATGGTTGTGAGTTCCATCCCCCTAAGGATTGAAATAAATCAAATTGATATTATTTCCATTTGTCAACTCTGGTAAAACCAAATGTGGCCATATATTCCACTTTTCAACACATTTTCATTGTCACACGCAGGTAACTACACAAAGCGCGGCGTTGAGTTCCGCTATTAAACAATGTATCAGAAATAGGGTGGTGTGTGGGTAACGGAGTACCTTAACACAAGGTTCCCTCTGCCTATCCTGCTATATGCGGGATACAGCGTGAACCTAAAATATAATAAATAAATAAACATATATGTATGGATGTGGTCGTAAAGTAAGCTCTGTATGGCCAGGTTTATAGGTAATTATGGAAATTATAGTCGACATTTCGTTGCTCTCGCGTCGTGGGATGCTGTAAAGGGTGATCTCATTGCAAATAAGAAGATTTGGGTATAAGACGCTTGTAATGGAATGGTATGTCAGTATTTTTCTTTAAAAATGAATTAGGAGGGTTTTGATTGTAAACGCGATGGTTATAGGTTCGATTTTTTTCGTTCGATTTCACCAATCAACATGTAATGTCTCGAAAACTGGGCGGAAACTGGAGAACCTAGAGTCTTAGAACTTGGTTTCCTCTGACTATTGTGCGGCAAAAAGAGTACTCTATGCTAATAAAATAAAATAAAACTTCTGTTTTTTTAGTTCTTAATTATCACTAAAATAAAAAAAAAAGATTCTATTGCAAAATGTCGTTTGATGCTGTAAATTATTTACAGCGTCAAATCTCACTGCAAATAAGAATTGAGTAAATTTATTTTTAAATGTGTCACGTTATCTATTAGATGTACATACAGATGTAAGAATGTCTTGCAAAGCTGTTTAATACCACTTCTTATTCTTTTTAATAACTATACCATAAAGTTGATGATCACTGAAAGAAATATTGAATATTACCCAAAATTACTAATAGAGCCAATCAACCATAATATGAAGCTGTGACTAATAAATATATCAAATCCTCTAATACCAACAAAAAATTTACATATTCTTATTAATTAAAATCATATTTATACAAATACCTTAGTTGTTACAAAATAAAAGAAAAATCTCTAGTGACCAATCCTCACCAATACTAGACGAGAGTATAAAAAACCACAATCGTAAAAACAGCGCTCTCTCACTTTGTGTCACCTATCGATACATTGGAAATTGCTACAATTTATGAGAGACAGCGATTTTAATATAATTTTTTATTTCATACATCTTGCACATATTGAGGTCAGTGGTGACGCAGGGGCACAAAGTGTGGCTGAAAATACGACTGGTTGTGGGTTCGATGCCCTCTCGAGGCAATATAATGTTTATTCAAATTTATATTTCCATTTCTTCACTCTGGTATAGAGGGAAAGCGTTAAGTTCTACCACTCAGCACGCATTGTCTCTAGAATTCCGTGGAAAGTGGGGAATGGAGTAACATATAGCGGGGTAAATAGAGAGTACCTAGTATTAAGACCTCAAATTCAGCTTTGGTGGGCGGAATTTAACGTCGAGCTGCCTCTAAGTATATGTATGTATTTCTTAAAGTGATCACAATCATCACTAAACAATAATTACATTTTCAGCTTCACGCTGTATCCCGCATACAGCAGGGTAGGCAGAGGGAACCTAGTGTAAAGACACACCATTCCCCACTCTCTGCCGAGTAAAGACATTTTCTCTTGATATAATACGAAAATTGCTTATATATTTTGCTATTTCTTATTGAAAAAAATTACCAGACTAAGATTATAAACATCAATGTTAATATCTATTTGCAAAATATAAGTATTATAAGCAAGAAATATTAGAAGACGTAATCACAATAGACATAGTCGCAATAATTATTTATTTAATTAGTTCAAATTTTAATAAAAAACATCATAATATAAAAAAAATCTTTAAAAAATATAAAATCGCTTTGTTCAAGTGCCTTGCACTAAGCATAGATGGCCCCTCTAAGTTAACATTTTACGATAGAATTAAGGTGACACAATATTGGGTTGTTCTTCGAATCTGTAATTGAATACTAGGTTTCGCCATTCCGCTAGGATTACTAGGATCTTTTGATCTTGTAATATTATTGAGAACAGAATAGATATAGGTATTACCATAATATGTTTTTAAAATGTAGTTTTGCACTTTTTTATTCTTAGAAGCAGTATTTGTTCGTTTGCTTCACGCTGTATCCCGCATATGGAAAAGTAGGCAAGGGAACCTACTCTCCCACGCATCGCACAATAAGACTGCGTGTTGAGTGGTAGAATTCAAAGCCGCTCTTTGTTTGTCTTGTTATCGAGGCAAAGAAATGAAAAAAACCTTCTCAAATCTTAACACTATGTTCCATCTGCCTACTCTGCTGTGTGCGGATTACCGTGTGAAGCTAATATTTTTATTTTAATACAACATAATTAATGCCGTTGTGGCGCAAAAGCACAAGCTTCTAACTGTAAGTCCGCCGGATAAGGATTCGATTCCTACTCAAAAGAATGAAGTATTTAATATTTTCATTTATTAGCTCTAGTAGCAAAAAGCTAAGGATCTAAGGAGGCAAACCGCGGCGTTGATTTTCCTCATTCTACACTTATTGCCTCAAGAATTCAGTGCAAAGTGGGTAACGGAAGTGTCGTATTGGGAACGGAGTGCCATAATACTAGGTTTCTGCTAAAAAAATCATTCTTTTAATGGGAAATCGAACTAACAACCATCGTGTTTAAATTTAAGACACAGTTCTACTGTACCTCGATGTAATTTATATGTTATTTTTATATATTTTCATACATTATAATATAAAGTATGGCCCTAGCAGTAATTTGGCGGAGTTATAGTTGACTTCGGTAATAAAATGGGTATCGAACCCACACCCGGGGGCATCATGCGACGTATGTAATTTACGTCCGTCTGTCACTCACATATTAGCTGGTAGGGGTGGCGATTGTGTTTCTTTTTGCTTTTTTGTTTGAATATATTTTTTTTGTGTTTTGTGAGATAATGATACAATGAGACCGTTGGGGCACAGCTTCTGACTTATATGGTAAGATACTTCCGTTGTCCACTCTCTACCAATTGTCAATTCTGCTGGCACAGCGTGTTAAGTAGCGGAACTTAAGGCCGCGCTTCGCCTCGTTACCAGTAAATGAAAATGAAAATAATTAATATTGTATTTAATATTTTTAAATCTAATATTTTCATTTCCCCGAGCGGGTATTTCGCGATTTCGCGTTTGTAGTCGCATGCTTGCGCCCATGCATCACAACTCTCCTCTTTAACTTTTGTATATTTTTATTTATGCTATTTTTTGCTTTAATCGTTTTTCTTTTTAGGGTCCCATCAAATGTTCAAGTCTATGGTCCCTAGACACGGAATAATTTTTAAAATTTTATACGATACACTTCTCGTTGAACTACAATGGTCGAATTAAAATTGCACTTAACTGTTTTTTTTTACAAAAAAATTTTTTAATATTATTTTCATGCCCTCGCACAACCCTGTCCGATGTTTACGTTTCACCTTACCTCTTCCTTTATTTATCAGAATTCAGCATCTACATTCAGAATACGTAACTACACCGCGTTGCTCTCCGCAAATATTGCGAGTCAAATATTTAGGAAAAATTAATGGATTTCACTTGAATTCGGTAGCGAGTTTAAATTCAATATAGATCTATAATAATATAAGAGGCAGTAGTGGCGCAATAGCACAAACTTGTGACTGTAAACACAATACTTGGGGCTCAATCCTTAATCCAAGGTTATAAAAGCTATTTAAAGCTATTCTCATTTCCCCGGTTTTGATTGACGAAGCGCAGCGTTTAGTTCCATCAACGCACAATGTCTCGAAAATTGGGCCATACTAATACTATGAAGCTGTAGAATTTGTTTGTTCGAACAACCTAATCTCAAGTACTATTGGTTCTAATTTAAATGTTTTTTATAGGCTCTATTACATCATGATAATAAATTTAAAATAACTCAATATATCTACGGTCAGAGCAGTTACGGTTATAACTTAAATTCAATTTTTTTTAGTTTCACCTGTCTCTCCGGCATAAAGCAGCGGTAGGCAGAAGGAACTAGTGTTAACATAGTTCTTTCTCTATATTTCACCGTATTTTCGAGACATGCGTGTTGAATGGCGGAACTCATCGCCGCAATTTGTCTCACAAATGAAAATATTAAATATTTCTATCCCTTAGCCATGTGAAAGCATATTGTGCGCCTCAATTTGTTCTCTAGTGCGACTAAAACCATACTATAACTTCAAAAAGATCGTATTTAGTTTAAAAACGTTGCATCAAAGATTATCAAAATTAAGAAAAACGTCCCCCAAATTAAATTGGAACCTAGAACTAACGTATTCAATCAAACTTAACTCAGCATCAAGAAAAATACCGAAAAACCATATAAATGCTATAATATAATAAAATAAACTAACAATTTCACTCTGCCCGTACGTAACTCGAGTAATACTCGTGGGGGCCGTAAAGACCCCTAAGACCCTTTAGGTGTATCTAGAATTTAGTTTGTGGTACGTGAATCAGAGGGTATCTAAAATCGTGGATCACAAGTTCAAATCTACGAGAAAAAATATGTAAATATTACATTTTGTAAGCGATTTTTTTAAAGATGCCGGTCTTATCTAATATTTTATAAATAACCTAGGTTTTCTAAATATATGCAGAGATTTTCATTCAAATTAACCTACCTACCCTAACTGCGGCAGTGCGTCCATATCGATATACTTAGGTACCTTCAAAATGCGCCTCTATCTTCACCATAAAGGCCAGCAACGCGCCTGTAGTTCCTCTGGTGTTACATGGGGTCGTGGGTAGCGGTGATCACTCAGCATTGGGTGACCTGTGCACCTGATTTCCTTGTCTTTTCTATAAAAATATAAAAATGTAAGAGGCCGCCATGATGCAGGCGCACTAGTGTGTATGTGTCGTGTAAACGCCACTGGTTGTGGGTTCGATCCCACTCGAGGAAATGAAATGTTTAATATTTTCTTAGTTTCGTTTAGGATGTTTTTATAATTTATTTTATTTTTCAAATTATGTTTTAAATATTAATAGATAATTTACTTTCAATAATAGTAAATTTTACACTTTCAATGGGACTCGAATCCAAGACCCGCGATATGGTCTTTTAATGTCTTCCCTAACATATCGTGTCTAACACCAATAAAACAAATTTAAGTGGTAACGGTGGGTGAATAAAAGAGCAAGTTTTGGGTTAAACAGTTTATTATATGTTTAGTATCGCCGTACTTCAAATACAACGTACTATAAAATGCAATAAGAATAGACATGTGAGAACTTGATATAAGGTAGAGTGTTCCGTCTAAAAATATATACATGTTTGCACTCTGCCGTACAGAAGCGAGAAAGGTATATGTTCCTTTTCTCGCTCTGGTAACAAGACGGAACGAACGGAATGTCTTCTTGATACTCTATTCCCTAAGCTTCACACAGTATCCCGCTAATAGAACATTTGTATAAGCAGGATACAGCGTGAAGCTAAAAATCTATTTATTATCTTAATCTATTTACTGTATTGGTCAGGTAATATTAACACACTCCATTTTTAATTTTACGCCTTTAAGACAATGTTGGTTGTAGGATTAAATTTAACGCCGTGATTTGTTTTATAACATTTATAAAGAAAACATAAATACTTAATATAAATTAAGAGTAATTATGATATTAAGACTAATATATTAACATTAAAGTAATCGACGCAATCGTGGCAATGAGGCGTCCGACGATGATTTATTGATTATTTTTCATGTATGGGTTCCGATATTCAACAGGAATTCAAAGAACGAGGTGTCTTAACATTAGGTTCCCTCTGTCTACTCTGCTGTGTGCGGGATACAGCGCGCAACTAAATTAAAAATAAATATTGCCATACCTTACGGATCTCTAAACGAAACGAGCATCACTCTAGGAAATGAGAGTAAGGTAGCAACATTACAGCGCAATAAAAATCGCAATATAATATATAAACCATGCTATATAAAATATTTGGTGATGTCGTGGCGCAGTAGGAGTCTCAATATAGACGTTATGACAGTGAGTTCGATTCCCAGTTGGAGGAGTGAAATTATATTTCCGCTTTAGGTCAGTCGTGATCCAGGGGTCGTGATGCAAGCTGTATTCGCGACAGGTTGTGGGTTCGATTTCTACTCGAGGAAATGATATATTTAATGTTTTATTTTCTAATAATTTATGCCTTATATAATTTATGCCGTCTTAATGAAGCGATGGTTGTACGTTCTCTACTCGGATTTTCGGTATGCTAGGACAAAGCACGGCATTGGGTTCCACTGGGATAAGTCACTGAATAGACAAGATTTCAGAATTGGATTTTAGTTAATATATATAAATCATATAAAGAAAAATCACCTGACCCAACCTATAGGTTCCTTTGTTGCCCATCAGTCGGTCTGTCCGTCTGTCTAGATAATTTTTCTCAAGAACACGTGGACGTAATAAGCTGAAATTAATATCAAATATCCAAGTCTAGAGTCCCTTGAAGCAAAGAAAAACTTAAGCTTCTAAGTCAACGCAATCTAGAGATAATTTAAGTCGCATTTTGTATGAAAATTACAGCGTAATGAAAACATGTAGGATGATTCCCGTGGACAACTATGAATTTTGGCTAGAAATGCAAATTTAGGTACGGCACAAAATAGGAAGGAAAAAATAAAACTGGAAATTTATAGGTAGATCACAAAAGCTCCATTATAAATATATATTTGTAGTTGAAGAAAATTTAAGCTTATCGAGTTCTATAAGTTATACATCCCGTTGGACTAATACCATAAAATTGATACGGAACCATCGATGGGAGAGTCCAATTTTGACCTTGAAAGATTTTTATACCAAAAAAGGTGCAAACATAAATATATTTTTTACAAAGAAGATTCTTGACACTGACATCTAAGAAATCCGTCAGCTATGTCAGTTAAAAGAATATTTTTGTCATGTGTACATATTTTTATATTTGCTTAGTATGGGAGTAGGGCGTAAAAGGTAAACCTCTTTATTATATAAAAACTAGTATACTGGTCACGACTTCACCTACTTGGACTAGATCCCTATATCCGTTTATATTAAAGGAAAATAATAATAAAATAATTGGGGATAGAAGTGCCTTAATGGGTATCAAGTGTATTAACACTAGGTTCCCAGGTATCCTCTGCCTACCATGCTATGTGCAGTATACTGCGTGAAGCTAACGGGAAACCCACAAACGTCGCTCTTACACAGCCACCCGCTACACTACCACGGCCTTTTAATTATTTAAGCCTTAAGAATTGTAAGTTACCGACCAAATAAACGTATAAATAATCTCGAATTTGCCGAAAAGTATAAAGAATCTATGACGGTTTTATTAAATACATTTATATAATTTTCCCAAGTTGGTTATACAAGATGCGACGTTTAACTCCGCCTCTTAATGAAAAATATGTCGAAAGGAAGAATAAATTGTTAAATCATCGAGTCCCGTCTGCCTATTTCCTAAATTTTATTTTAATAGTATTTTTTTATTGTTAAAGCCATAACAAAAAATCTGACAAAGAGACCCAGTCACCAGTGCTGAAGATCTTCAAAGATATAATGCAGAAGGAGAAAACGTAAGAGATTTCGTTTTTAAGAAAGTACATTTTACTAAAACTTTTGCTAGAAACATTTTTGTGGCAAATTACGTACTATAAACATTTTGTTTACGTGTCGCAGGAGAACAAGCGACCGACTGTAAACGCGAAAGAATGTGGGTTCGATTCCCAATCGAGGAAATTAAATATCTAGGCATTGAGTTGCTCTACTCAGCGCGCAATGTCTCGGAAATTCAGCGGAACATGGGAAATGGACTGTCTTAACACTAGGTTCCCTCTGCCTACCCTGCCATATGTGGGATACAGCGTGAAGGTAATCAAAATGTTTATGCTACTTTCGTTATTTCATATCCAAACGACTCTAGTCAAATTACAAATGTTGTCATTTTTTTTATTATGGTGACTTTATATTAATTTGATAATACACAATATTAAAATATATATATTTTTTTAAATTTGAATAAAATACAAGGTATTAATTTCAGTGATCCAGAAAAAGTTACTCTATTAAAAGACAAAAAGCAGAAGGAGAAGCGGAGAAAATCATATTCTGAATCGCGTTCTAAATCAGATCAAGTAAATATAACCATCAAAAACATCCTGTAAAAAAACCCAAGTCTCGCAGCTCAGTCTTTCTACCGTAAAAAGTTGTGAGATCCATGTAATACCAAGTCGGTTAATCTATTTAGTCTCTACTTAAAGGACCTTCTGTCTTAAGTTATTACATAGGTTATTATCATGTCAATATTAAAAATATTTTACGTTTTAAACAAATAGATCGACTTGGACATCGCATGAAAACACAATGAATATTACAATGTCGAAAATGGCCTGAATTGCTTCGAGAAAAGGATGGTACGGCCGTGCCGCTTTTTTTTGCTCGACTTGGCGGGGGCACTGCCGTGCCCCCAGATAGTTAAATTAATTAGATCTTTGATTTTTGTAATTATTACACATTTAGAATTAAACTCTTTAACCTGGATAAAAACGTATATTTAGTGTTATACATTTTAGGAAACCCAACGTTTCTAACACTTTGCAGTAGTTCGTGATTCGAAACGTTTCCAGGTTGTCGGGTGGCTTAGGAGCATAAGCATGCGACTGTAAACGCGACGGTTGTGGGTTTGATTCCCGATTAGAAAGAATAATTTTAGTTGAAAATAGCCGCTAACCCGCTCGCAGCTTCACTTGCTCATTGCATAATAAAAATAATGTAGCAAATAATTTTGTTGAACTAAATATTTTAAACTGATATATTATTTTTTATTTATATATATTATACATTTCTTTAAAAGTAAATCAAATATCAATTCTATAGTAAATGTATACGGTATGAAACGCATCCTGTCTGTATTCTATCTATCTGTGTGCACTTAGTTGAGTGCGTTTCAGAAAAGATTTGTCGAATTTTGTTTAAGCATATGTATATGAGAGTTATACTAGACTTCAAGATATTGAACGTCTGGATGAATCCATCAGCTTCACGCTGTATGTAAAACCTTGAATTAAGACACTCCGTTCCCATTAAGACACTTCCGTTCCCCACTTTCGGCCGAATTCTTGAGGCATTGCGTGTTAAGTGGTAGCACTTAGAAACGCGTCTTGCCTCGTTACTACAGTGAAGAAATGAAAATATTAAATATTTCGTTTCCATGAGTAGAATTAAACCCACAACCGTCGCGTTTATAATCGCACGCTTGTGCCCCTGCGCCACCACTGGCCTTAATCCCAGGCTTATGTAAAAGTTCTAATGCAGATGATTTCTTATTGTATAACTTTTTCCTGCGACTTCGCTCTCGTGGTAAAATGGGAATAAATAAGAGTTGTGTATGTCACATGACACATTCTTAGTGTCTAAGTTAAAGGGAAGCTAGTGTAAAGTCTCTCCTTTCTCTGCTTTCCGCCTAATTTTAGAGATATTGCGTGCTGAGTAGCAAAACTCAACACCGTGCCGTCTTGATACCAGAGATTTTGACACTTTTAAATTGTTTATTTTTTAGAAATCCTACGATTCGAGTAGTACAGACATATACAGAGCGAGACAAACTAAGATTACTGTACAGGATATACAGGAGGACAGAAACGAGGGGCTGGATAGGAATATAGGGAAAGTTAGTGTTTGAAAATATTAAAAGTAACATTTTAAAGCTGGCAAATAGGTAATTGCTGTATAATTTCTGTAAAATAAGGCGTTAAGTTCCACCACTCAACACGTAATGTCTCTTGGGTAGAATGTGGAGAACGGAGGGAACTGTGTATGTGCAGCAGAGGGGTGAAGCTACAATTAAAAAAATATATATATTTTGTCGAAAGAATTATTGTCATTTCCAAGTTTTGGTGACAAGACAAAGAGAGGGTGTTGAGTTCGGCCCCTCGATACGCATTGTCGCACGAACGGAGTGTTTTAACACTAGGTTCCCTCTAATTATCGTGCTCTATTCAGGATACAAAGTGAAGCTAAAAAATGCAAGGATGATGCGTTACTCCGTACTCCATATTTATGCCTTTCTAGAATCATTGCACGTTAGGCTTTGTAACTCACCACCAAAAAAGCTGGCCAAAAACTATTTGTTATTAATATTTAAAAAAAAACTTTCAGCCCTACCAAAATGAGAAAAGGGAAAGTTGGTGGCTTTGGGTACGTATGTTATGTTTATTTTTTTTAAATTCACGTTCTATTGCTTAGCACTATTTTCCCTATGCTTATAGGGAAAATAGTGCTAAGCAATAGAACGTGAATACTATTTTCCCTATGCCTATAGGGAAAATAGTGTCAAGACATTCCGTTCCCCACGCTCCACCCAATTTAACACGTAATGGCCTAAATTTTGGCAGAAATCAGATATTCGAGTGTCAGCACTAGGCGGAAAATCACACAGACAGACACAGACAGGGTATACTTCTGGCCACCCTACTATTGGGATCAAGCTGTTTGATCTGATAGTTAACGCGACAATTGTGGGTTCAATTTCCACTTGGTGGTGTAAATTATCTCTATTCCAGCATCATTAAACGCGGCGTAGATTTTCCGCCATTAAACAGATATTAATCAATCTGTGAATTATTCAAATTACAGGGAGATAATCCAAAGAAAAAGAAAACTGACGACACCTGCTCGTGTGTATCTTGCGCGTGAGTTTTTTTTTATTTTTACATAAATTTTTATACTATTCTATTTAGAAAAAGTATAAATATCTGAACGTAACGGGAATCGAGCCCGCGCCTCTTGGAAGCCGTCCAAATGCTCTGGCCATTACACCAAACACTGAATGTGCTTATAATGGCTTAGTGGATAGTGAATAGTGGTCGAGGCAGAAAAGATATGCAGCGAGACATACCAATCGTGTAAACAGCACTTAAATCGATTAAGCTATTTCTGAGATTAGCGTGCACAAACGCACATACAAATATAAAAAAAACGTTGTTTTGGGTTCTGTTACTTTCTTCCATGTATATACAGTTACAATTTTATTATATATATTTATTATATATTTTTTTCCATACATTTCAGGTTAAAGAAGATAATAACGTCTGAATACACATGCATCATTTGCCTACTCCTTCTATTCTCTATTTCGGTTGTGGTGATATTTATTATGGTATTCAAGATACCGGACTCGAGTTGCGATGAAAAGAGTGTACAGACAAAAGAGAAGAGACAGCTTACGGAGAGTTATGGATATCCAATGTATACTGAAAGGTAATGAAAGAAAGATTCAAAGTGTATGGAATCAATGAAAATCAATTAGCATAGCGGGATTTGAACCCGCGCCTCTTGGACACCGTCCAAGCTACATTAAAATATTAAGATTATTAAATCTTCTAAATAGTGTTCTTTTCTTAGATTTAAAATTTTTGTTTTTCTTTCCAGAAATAAATGGGATAATGGAGTTACAAGCAGTATGAATTACGATCTACCATCAGGTTAGTAACTACCTTGATAATACAAAATGGGTAATATTAAATATTTTCATTTCTTCGCTCTGGTTTTAAGGTAAAACGTTGCGTTGAAATACGCCACTCAACATGTAGTGTCTCCAGAATTCGGCGGAAAGTGGAGAGCGGAATGTCTTAACACTAGGCTTCCTCTACCTATCCTGCTACATGGAGGATACAGCATGAAGCTAAAAAAATCAGCCAAGTGTGCAGCCGAATTTGTATCAGTTTCATGATTGTAGGTCAACGGGGAAGTACATCTTGTATAAGTTGAAAAGTTTCAATGGTTGTACTCTTTCTGTATGAAACAAAAGATAAAATAATATAATTTTTTCGATTTTTCCTATAAATAATATAATTTTTTCGATTTTTTTCCCTTTATTTGGACGAAAAGTACCTATACTTTAGGTTTTAACCCTACAAGGCTCAATTTTTTTTTCGTGCGCGAAAAAAAAATAAAAATTGTTGAAATTGTTTCTTATGTACTTAACTTAACTTAGTTTCACACGTTATTCCTAGCGGGGTAGTCAGAGAGAACAGAGCGCCAAACTCTACGGTCTCTACATACCTCTTTCGCCTCGTCCACTGTCATCAACCTCTTCATACATGCATTCCGGGGGTCCTCATGCTTTTTACGTGACTTTCCTTCAGAATCTTCGATATTGTGTTTTCGAAGGTCAACAGGGGTCTCCCCCTACCTCTCTTACTACTCACTTTTCCATCATAAATCTTTTTTACCATTCTTTCATCACTCATTCATTCGACGTGCCCAAACCAGCTGAGCATGTTCTTCTTCATTCTTGACGTGACATCCTCGCTAGAACCTGCTATTTCGGTGTATCTCTTCATCGCGGATTCGAACAGATAAGCTGACTTCACATATTCTGCGAAGAGATCGCATCTCCACGGCATTTATCTTTCCTTCAATCTTCTTCTGTAATACCCACGTTTCGCTGCCGTATAACAGAGTCGGTACCAACACTGCATTATCTGCGGCCAAACGCGCAGCTGTGCTGACGTTTCGCCGTCTCATCAATGAAGCTAAGGCTCCGTTAACCTTGTCACCAGCAGCAATACGCCTATCCACATCAATCTCGTCTCTCGTATCTTCGTATTTCGTATCTTCCGTCTCTACTAAACAATTACCATTTAAAAGAAATGACTATCACTATATATTTTATTATTTTATATATTTAGAAATCATACTTATAACTTATTTCATAAATCTGCTCATTGATCGAAAGATCAAAAGCAATCATTAGATTTATCGAGGCAAAGTTAGTTTTACATCCAGGATATTTGGACCGTTGTCTTTTTTGATTCCATACAGGAAAATACTCAAACCCATCAAGTCTGATATCACGAGGAGGTAGGATTGATATATTTGGTTTCTGTCTTTTATTTCCAACCTCATCAGATGAATCTTCTTCTTAAATCCACTTAAATCTTCTTCTTTTTCTTTAGGTTAGCTACAGAGCCAGGGATTCTAGATTCATTCTAGACCAATTGTGTTACTCATAGTTGATGATAGTCTAAATGTCCGAGATTGGGTAATAGTACCTGTAGTTGTCTCTGATGTACTAGGCTGAGGGTCTGATATATCTAAAAAAAATAAAATCATCAAGATCGTTGATGGGAGATCACTGCGGAGGTTTTGGGTAATCTTTCGATGTCATCATCACATTCAGCATCACAAAAATCTTGTCCGACCTCAAACCCAGATGGAATGGCCTAGAAACCCTTAATATTTTAATCATGTAATCTTCTTCGAGCCATTAACTAAAAAAATCATATTATTTATAAGGAAAGTTATCGTAAGTACGTATAAGTTAAAACGCACACTAAAGCTCAACGTACCGTATGTGGAACACACATAAAAGTATGATTTTCTAATATGTTTACTTATGTAATATAAAAAATAACTTACCTTTGCAAAATATACACTTACTTATAACGCACAATATTTTTTTTTAAGTCAAAACTGTTGAATAACATTTTTTTAAATATTTTTTAATTTCAACAAATGAGTAACGTTTCAATTTCATTAAAATTTTGCATTTCATTTGCTATAACTAATACATGAATGATATTATTAGGTAAAGAGCCATACTATAACATTGCTAAATATCTGTAGCTCCTATCAAGATGTCAAGAGGTATTGCTACTTCTAGTTTTATAATTATAGGAACGATTAAAGTGGATGTCCCTCATGTGGCACTGGGTGCCTTGTAGGGTTAATTACGCTACATATATAAAATGTGCGGCATAAACGGCCGTATTGGCCGATTGCGTTGACTAAGAATTGTGATATATTCTATACTCCAGCCTCCAAGAGCGAATGTCAACTCGACAGGTTGTGGCACCGATTCCCGCTCGATGATATGCAATATTTCATATTTTAGTTCCGCCACTCAGCACGCAATTCTTCCAAAATCCGGCTGAAAGTGGGGAACGGACGTGTCTATTCACATTAGGGAACCGAGTGTCTAAACATTAAGATCCCAGGTTCCTGCTATGTACGGGATGTAGTGTGAAGCTAAAAAAATAAGCTTGAAATAAAAATTGAAATAAGTGTTCTTAAAAAAAAAGATTGCGATAGACGGACACATAGACAACGAAGTTTTTTTATAAGACTTTGGTTTTTTCTTTTGTGTTATGGAACCCTGTAAAATATATACAATACAACAACAGCTCTTAAACCAGAGCTTAAAACTTAATATTTTCTTTTCAGAATACGTAGGCGCTGAAGTGAAAAGATCGGTAAGTGATAGATTACATATTATTATTGTTTTACTTTCACGCTGTAGCCCTCACATAGCAGGACAAGCAGAACGTACCTGGGAATCTAAACTTTTTAATATTTTAATTTGTTCGCTCAAACAAAAGACAAAGCGCAATGCAATGTCTCGAAAATTTGGCTTCGCTTGGGGAACCGAGTGTCTTAACATTAGCTTCCCTCTCAAGCTAAAAAAAAAGAAAATCTGTTAGGAAAGAAAACTCGTAATAAATTTTCGAATTGAAACCCCTTTTGGGAGC
This sequence comes from Heliconius himera, assembly GCA_021202915.1. Lineage (NCBI taxonomy): Eukaryota > Metazoa > Arthropoda > Insecta > Lepidoptera > Nymphalidae > Heliconius > Heliconius himera. Next base: position 167,972 of record JAJHJA010000004.1, on the reverse strand, counting down.
GCATTTTTCTTTCAAACAAAGTAGTTACTTCTCATTACGTGCACTTTAGAGGATATAACTTTATTGTCGGTTACAAAATACCTTTGTCTTACCTCCTGATTTATTGCTTATAGGTAAAGATTGTTTTCAGCTTCACGCTGTATCCCGCATATAGCAAGTAAAGCCAAAAGAACCAAGTGTTTAGGCACTCTGTCTTACATTTTCTTTCTGAATTTCAAGACATTTCAGGATGAAAGGCGGAACCTTAGTCCGTGTACTGTCTACCATATCGGGCAAATAAAAATATTCTATCCACAGATTATGTTTTAAACTCGAAACTATGGGTTTTACAGTATGTGGTGTTTACAGTGTAGTGGTGTTTCTGTATCACTGCGACACAACGCCCTTATTTTTAACTTTATCCATCTGCAACATATGACAGGGTAGGTAGAAGGGTCCTATACCTTTTGCTTTATGTATATTTTGTGGAATCGAATTCACAACCATCGCGCTACATTCTGATTAGTCTCAAAGAACATTACCATCGCACGCTTGTGCCCCTGCGACCTGACATACTCAATATATTTAAGTGTTGTTTCTACTCTGCTAAGACAAAACGCGGTGTCGACTCCCACTGACAATATGAAGAGAAGTTCTCGTTTCAAAATTGGAAGGTGCGTGGGGAGAACAATGTCTTAAATATTATTAAAACACTGTATGAATAGGGAACCTTGCGGTTCCCTCCACATCCCGATCTATTTGCGGGATGAAGCGTGAAGCCAAGAACTCACTACCCCTCTGCCGCATTTCGGCTAAATAATTGTACAACTAGGTACCTAATACGCAGCTTTATGAATATTTTTTTTCAGACAGACCGAGCTACAGAGTATAAATTTTAGTTGCCTTTTTTTCTCATCACAACCGGCCTTTGTTCACTGATGTATTAGTCGGGGTAGAATTTTGAAGTTTTTAATTTTTTTTTATTTTTTGCTTTTTGTTTGTTGTTATTATTGTTTGTGGGTTTTTTTGTAATTGTATACATACATACAAACGTATATCTATTTGTATATAGATGTGTAAAGATTAGTGTGTTTCGTTTTTAATATAACAATCGGTTAGACCAGTGTACAAAGCGAGAGTGAAAACGCGGCGGTTGTGGATTTGATTTCTACTCAAGGAATTATTGTGGGAAAGAATTATTATTAAAGCGCGGCATTGAGTTTCTGCACTCAACACTCAATATCTTAGTCTAATTAGATAGTAGATATGTGGGGAACGGAGTTGTGGGTTCATTTTCCATTCTCTTATTTTCCCTGTCTCGTCAAGACTAAACGCGGCGTTAAGTTTTTGCTGCATTTTTTTTCTGTTGTCAACATGCAATGTATTGTATTTTTACAGGCGGCGGAGAACGTAGTAACGAGACAATAGAGTCCCTCTGCCTACTTTTATATATATCTACTATTGAAACTTAAAAAAATCGTTTTTTCATCACCTTCACATTGAGGCCGAGACTCGTGGAGACCGAGACGCGTGTGGCTCCGACACTCGAGCAACTAAAAACGCGACGGTTGTGGGTTCGATTCCTACAAGGGAATGGAATATTTAATATTTTCATTTTCTCGCTCTAGTAACGAGACAAAGCTCGGCATTAAGTTCCGCCACTCAACATAGTTATATTCACACAGTATCCCACATACTCTCCGTTCCCCTCGTACCGCCCAAATTCTCAACAATGCGTTTCGAGTGGTGTAACTTAAGTTAACGTCGCCTTTTTTAACATCCGAACGGAATATGAAAACAGAAAGGGCAAGCAAGGTCACGTTCACAGTCGGTCATACTTATAATTTAAATATAGCTTTGTAAATATATTTATTAAATAAATTTGAACCCGCGATCATCGCGGTAAAATATATACCCGGATGACAATAGAACCTTCGACTACCGTCATAGACAAATAAACCATTAGGTAAAATTTAAAATACAGTCCTAAGGGTAGCTGCGCATTATAAATATTAATATATTGTTCCAATGGGGTTACAAGAATCAATTGAAATGTATACGCTTTTATACAGGGAGTGTGAATATTTTTTATTAAAAATATATACTTTTAATCTAATTTTAAGCTTTTACACGCATGTAACAGAGATAGAGAACCTAGTGTTCAAATACTCCGTTGCAAAATTATATATAGATTGAATTTATAAATAAAGATTGAATTCGCAACTATCATAATTTAGTCTAATGGTGTCCTACTGCGATACGGTGGTCTTTTAATTATTTTTTTTTTAATGTTAGCCAAATATTTTTTTTCTCTTTGGTTCTAATATAAAATAAATTAGATGGACCAAATCCTATTGTTAATACACTCAATTCTCAATTTTATGCACAATTTTAAGAAACAAGTTATTATGTGTTTAATGTGGGAACAAAACGCCGCGATTTTTAAACGAATAAACTTATATTCTAAATATAATCATTATTTCTAAGAAGAATCGTACTAACTAACAATCATCAAGTGCAGTCAGATACGGTCCCTCTCATATAATAAATTAGAACACCCTATATACCCTAAGGAACAGTAACAAATCATACTAAGTCTTAGCTTGTAAACTCACCCGACTTTGCGTGATTTGTTGTATGAAGGAACTCCTTTTTTAGAGTTCCCTTGAGTGTTACGGCATTGGTTGTCACGCTAGTACTGAATATTTGGGTATTATTGGTTTTTCTTGTGTATAAAATTATGTATATAAAACTCTTAAATTACTAAGTGATTGACGGATAAGGCACAGATGTAACTACTAGGCTTATGAAGTTGAAATTTGGCATGTCAGTACTTTAGGTGGTATTGGGAAAATAAGAGAAGATTATTCGAAATTCTTACTAGAACTTTATTTCCAATTTTCCAATATTTGTTGTTGTGGGTGACGAGTGACAACTTATAAGTTATATAGTATAATTTTTATTATTTTTATATACGGAACGTGGATAATAATATCATATATTGATAAGGATATTTCTCCCGCAAGTCTCACTAAACTCTCACTTAGCTACTGTACGTTTTTCAATAAGATGGAGTTGAGATTGTGTTCCTAATGTAGCGATTAAATAGCTTTTATATATCTTATGTCAATAGCTTTTAAATTAATTTCGTATGATGTGAGTTGTTCTTATCTTTAAATATCAAATTGACATGACAGACAGATATACATTTTAATAACGATATTCCATGTTTGGAGGTTGTATACACTTTAGATACACGAAACGCATTTTGTCAGCTATTCTGAGTGGTAATGAAGATTTTATAAATTTTCGTCGTTGAGTTCAACATGTAATGTCTCGAATTTAGCGTGAACTTGACAAAATATTTTTTTATCAATTGTCATAGTTTTCCTACTCCAATTTAGAATCTAAAATGATGTATTAAATTATTAATTGACTTTCAAAGAGTGAATTTTATTTTTTACATTTTTTATTATAAGAGTATGACAACTTTAGCTTAAATAAACATCATAATATTTTTTATTTTTTTTTATTGTAAAAACTTTTTTTAACTGACTAGCTTACGTAAAACAATAGCATAGCTCCTCACTGGATTACAAAATGAAAGTGATTTATACCCCGTATACTTTATAGGTCTCGCGGCGTAAGGTGACAGATTGTAGAAGAAAATCCATTACAAAGCGAATCCGCTGTGTATTTGTATTGAAAATTATGATATAATGTCGCAGTGGCGCAGAGTCTGACTGTAAATTATGATGGTTGTGGGTTGATTGCCAGTCGGGGTAATCCTATCATAACCTACTAATATTATAAATGAGAAAGTGTGTGAGTGTGAATGTTTGTTCCACTTTCACGCAAAAACTACTGAATAGATTAAAATACCACATGAGCTACAGATTATGTAAAAGTTTTTAAAAAAAATCTATATTATAAATTATATTTAATAGAAAGTAGCTCTGTATGTCTGTCTGTGACGCAATCAGGGCTAAACCGCTGATCCGATTGTCATTAAATTGCATATATAGAGATACTTGAGGGTCTTAGGATGGACATTGGACGTTTATTTTTTTTATATTTTGTAATATTTTCGATATATACTAATTAATATATTGAAATATCTTTCATTTTGACATGCAATATATTTTGCCATGTTAATAACATCCGTCGTTAAGCAACAAAGAATTTTGTTGTTTTAAGAAAAGTTCGCCCAAAATGAGCTTCCTGGACGCTTACAAGGCGTGCGCTGACTCAACCTTATGAGATACATAAAAACGATGTTTTACAAAAATATTGTCCTTTAAGAAAACTACTAAAAAGTCCGCGATGGTATATGTTTACGTTTGAAGTTTGAGCAACAGTAACCATTTTAATATATTTAATTTAAATTTATCAGGTTATAATATGGGGAGTAGAACGGTCATGCGCTGCGTAAATGTTTAAATTTACACAAAAATCATATATTGTAACGAATATATTGTAATCCTTTAAAAATCTAAATAAAACTCGGCGACAGTATGTGTCTTCGCATAGTATTATTTGTGTTTTCATGTTTGTTCATTTCAATTACTCAGATATGTTTTCTAATTATTCGATTTTTCTCTACTTATTATTCTTATTCGGCTTATTTTGATTATTAAGGCTTATATTTTCTTACTAATTCTATTGAAAACTGAAAATAATATATAAATAAATTAATATATATATAAATATATTTAAATAAATATTCTTATAGTTCAAGCGGGCGATGCGAGTCGCTAGTACTAAACTATTTAAATTATTACGATTTCGCCATTCCTCGTAGGAAAGTAAAGGAATGCTTACTTTTAAAACAGGTGATGAGTGTTTCTGGGAAGAGACATTTTATTTTGTTTGAGACGACAAAAAAATATTTTTTAAACATATAATATATTTCTACTGAAATGAAACTCAGAATATTAATCAAGAGTCTCGTGTATGAAACATAGTAAAGAGCGAGAACCTCCACTTTGCATCCAATTTCGAGATATTGCGTGGTAGTTGACGAAATCGAACGCCGCGCTCTGTCTTACCTGAACCAAAAATTAAATTATTAAATTCTATAATCATTTCACGACATCGAGGTCGTCGTGGCGCAGGGGCACAAACGAGTGGCTGTAAAGCGACGGTTGTGTGTTCGAATTAATTATTAATATTTGCAATTTCTCGCTCAGATACTAATCGAAAAAAGCGCGGCGTTTATTTCCGCTACTCGACACGTAATGTCTCCAAAATTGTTATTATTGCTACTATGTTAGGAATACAATATAAAGCTAAATAACCAACAAAAATACATGAACCTATGATCGAACCTACGACCATCACGTTTATAATTAGCCCACAGTCCCATTGCACCAAGATAATATCCCTATTCCAGCCCCTTCCATCCCTTATTCTCATAAACTATCCAGTTATTAGTTTTAATAGGTACTCTCTTGATTGGAGAGCGTCGCGTTGCCTTTAACAGCACAAAGACTACAAAAAGACCACCGTCCACGGCCGCGACAATGCAGGCCGCGGGCGCCGTGTAGATTAAAATACTGCCTAGGGTTGGTTACTGAGAGAGAGCTAGGGTGGAAGTTTTTTTTTTATTAAAAAATGAAGGATTCCACGGATTTGAAGCTGCGTATATTGTTTTTGAATTTGTTTTGTTAGAGCAGTTATTCACGTAATATATGCGTAGATTAAAGAATATAGAGGCCATTTCGGTCCGGTGGCACACGAGTGTGACTGTATACGCTACGGTTGTGGCGATTCGATTCCCACTCGAGGAAATTAAATATTTATATATTTTTATTTACTCGTTCTGGCAATGCGACACTGTTAAATACTTATTAAGAAAAGGTATTTTTTTTATTTTAATTTTCGCGGGATTTAAAGTTGCTTACATTTCGACGTAGCTCGATGAAAACGTATGGCTTAGTTGGTCAGAGCGCTTAGACGGTTTCCAAAGAGGAGCGGGTTCAAATCCCGCTACGTTAAATTTTTTATACTTTTTCTTAATAAATATTTTTTCTTTTCTAAGTGTAAAAATATAAAATAAAAATATTATACACGGTTAGTTCCGCCACTCAACACGCAATGCCTCAGAATTCGGTTGAAAGTGTGGAACAGCAGTGTCTAAATGGGAAGGCAATGTGATCACACTAGGTTCCCAAGCCCACTCTGCTGGCCCTGCTAAGTGCAGGTGTCCTGAAGTGTGAAGCTAAACCTAAACAAAAAAGAAATACATAGAGGCTGCAATATTAGATTAGATCGGTAAGCTTAATCGGTTCTTCACGCATATCGAAAGAGTTAGTAATCATACCCCCAAATAGAATTTTAACCCACAACTCTCGTTTTTAGGTAGACGCTCTCTCACTGTGCCACGACGGCCATGTATAGAAAATCATATTATCATTTTATTAAAAAGTTATTCTAACATTTTTTTAGTCTATATAAAATATTGTTAGAACTCTCGTACTAACTTTTAACGACTGTCCTACGGGAAACGTTTGATTATCCGGGATAAATAATTTTGTATGGTTAATCTTAGTTATCTTATTTCATTTTTATCATTTATCCCGCATGTGACTGTACTCTGTTAGGAATCCTGCAGTGGAATCTAGAGTCAAAATTCTCCGTTCTGCGCTTTCATTTCAAGTTCCAATTCGAGACAATGCGTATTGAGTGACAGTGCTCAACGTATTCCTACTCTTTGTATTCCTACCCTTTCCTAGGAAATGAAAATAATTAGTTCCCCCGAGTGGGAATCCAAACTCCCATCCACCAACCACCGCGTTTACGGTCAGATGCTGTACCGCGGTGTCACGTCGGTCTTAGGAATATTTTTATGTTAGATATCGAATATTATATTTTAAAAGTTTAAAAGGTTAAAGTTATGGTTGTAAGTTCGAATTTGTTTTAATGGAATTGATATGAATTTATAATTAATTATTCATTAAAAAGTATATAGTATATTGTGGTGGTAAACTGCCAATAGTGCCCATAAGGTTCTTTCTCCTATATAGTGAAATATACGGAGAATATTTAAGAATTAAAAAACATAGGTATATATATTGTTGTTTTTACATTGACGTTATAACAGCGTAGACAGAGGGAACCTACTGATAAGACGTACACGTACGATATATCATCGCTTCTCTTTATCATGCTATCAGAGCAGGGAAATGATAACTAATTTCCTCGCATAGGAATTGAAGCCGCAACCATCGCATTTACAATCAGCCTCTATACCACGACTCCCTCACTCACTGCCCCTACCACAATACAGTCTAGAGTACAGTGAAAGGTCAACTCTGAACAGAACCTTCAATTTGTAATATAAATATCTCTATTGAAATATTTTTTTAAATAAAAATATTGCTGGCACCAACAAAAGATTCGACGGTCCATAAAAAATAGTCTATTCATTTCACTCTTACAGACTTGCCTACCTTCTTATTGTGGTACAGGGGCTGGTTGGTAATAATGTTTCATTGTTTATTTTTAGTATTCCGTATGTAGATGCATTTCTAAACTCATCCTTCATACATTCAGCTTCACGCTGTATCCCGCACTGCAGGGTAGGCAGAGCGAACATAGTGTCAAGACACTCCGTTCCCCACTTCCTGGTCGTATTCTGGAGTCATTGCGTGTTGAGTGGCGGAATTCAACACCGCGCTTGTCCTCGACACCAGAGCGAAGAAATGGAAATATAAATTTAAGTAAATATTTCATCTCTTCAAGTGGGGATCGAACCCACAACACACTTTGTACCGCTGCACCACGACTGGCCTCTATATACATTCGCTTATTCAATAGAGTCACTCATTGATACAAACATTGACTAGTGTAAACAGAAAAACACAATCTCGTGCGCATTGCGTCATTAATAAGAAAGCCACCTGCGAGAGATTTTCCCGATTTTACGCCTACCTTACTTTACGTGTTACGTGAAGAATCTTTTCTATGTTATCCCTTTTGTTATCTACTTCTACTACAAATAAATATATAAACATAAGTATTTTTCATAAGCGTAATTTGAACTTGCTACTATAACATATATTTTTTAAATTCACTATTAGTTTGATTTAAAACTAATTTTAAAATATACGGAATACTTAAAGCATGAAATATTCTCACATTGATGATTTTTTCTTATCCAGTGAACCTTTAAAGGCATTGATGACTGTATGACATTGAAAGTAACGTGATGGGGTTACGTATTAAGAATTTAAACAATTGATATATTAATGGTGGAGCTAAATTGACCTTAAAAAGGCTCCAGATAATTGGTAGTCCATCGCGGCTCACTGAAAATGTAGATATGATATTTGTAGGTTCAATTCTTACTCACGAAGTGATCATTTTGTTTGAATTAGTATATTTTTTTCACTATAATGGTGATTTTAAAGGGCGGCATCTTACTAGGGCTGAGGCTTAAAGGCCACCATCATACTCACAATAGCACGAAAACGACAAAAAAAGAAGTGTCTTAACAGTATTTTTTTCTTCTTACTTTGCTAAATGATTGAAATATGTGAACGTTTATAATTTAATACCCTATAAATTATTACTCTAAATTTAATATTTTTATTTCGTCACTCTCTTATCAATACAAAGCATGGCGTTGATGCGATCTCTCTAGAATTGGAGCATACATGGGGAACAGAACGACTTAACACTAGTTTCCCTTTAGTCTATGCTAATGTGTAAAAAAAGCGTGAACCATTTTTTTTAGTTTAATTTTAAAACTAAGCATTGTTTTGAATTTTGCCTCCGATCGCAGTAGATTTAGAAAGTGTACCTATATTAAGTGACGGTAAGTAAAATAAGAAAATCTCTGAACACAAACTTCTCCCCCTCAATTCTACTTACCTCAACATACGACAAAAGCGTGAAATCAAAAATGAATTTAAAAAATATTAAGATACCACCCCCTAGACTATATCATAATGAAGACTACAAAAATATGTACCTTCCTACAGACGTTGGTACATTAAAGTACTGGTATTATTGTACCAGACGCTAACTTGTGATGCACTTTTGAGATAGCTGAATAGATTTTTAAATGACTATAAATGTTTACCACTAAAATAAATAACGAAAATATTTTTAAAATATTTAAAATGTTATTTCACACTTAAGTTCACACTTAAGAAAGAAAAAACATATAAAAATTTATAAGTAACGGGATTTGAATCCGCGCCTCTTGGAAACCGTCCAAGCGCTCTGACCACTAAGCCATACGTATAACATATGGCTTAATGCTTGTACAGCAAGATATTATCTAATCGCCTTTCAGTTCTCTTTACAATGCTTTTAAACAAAAAGCTTATTATTTTTAGTTCTAAAAGCTAGCTGGTGTGGATAGCTAGTGTTGAAACACCGTTCCCCATTTCGAGCACTTTTTGAGACATTATGAGTCAACGCCACGCTTTGTCATGAATTACTTTTACTCTTTATTGTCAAATAAAAAGTAAAAGTAATTTATTTATTCCCTCGAATGGGAATTGAAACCACAACTAACAGTTTACACTTGAACGTTGTGCCGCTGTGCCACTGCCCATAATATATAACTAAAAGATATTTATATTTAAAGTAAATATTGCTTATATTTACATTTTTTTGGGTAAAATCTATATTTAGGCCATAAATTAATTAGTAATTACACTGTGCATCCATTAACCACCTGCTACTTGCTAGTAGGTACTTAAGTAAGGGCGCGCATACACTATTTTTAAGTTACTTTATTTTTTATACCAGCAGAGTAGATAGAGGGTACCTAGGGAACCTAGTGTTAAGACACTCTGTTCTGCCGAATCTGCCCTAATTTACAAATATTGTGCGTTGAGTGGAAAAATCGAGCATCGCCAGTATTACTAGAGCGAGGAAATGATAATAATTCATTCCCCCAAGTAGGAATGGAACTCACAACAATCGCGTTTATAGTCACACCTAGTGCTGTTACGCCGCGACAACTTATAATTTTCCAGTCGTGAGGCCAGTCGTGGCGCAGCGGCACGAGGTGTGACTGTAAAACCGACTGGTTGTGGGTTAGATTCCCACTCGAGGAGATGAAATAGTTACTTAAACTTATATTTCCATTTCTTCGCTCTGGTGTCGAAGTTAAGTGCGGCGTTGAGTTCTGCCACTCAATACGCAATGCCTCCAGGATTCGGCAGAAAGTGGGGAACGCAGTGTCTCAACACTAGGTTCCCTCTGCCTACCCTGCTGTGTGCGGGATACAGCGTGAAGCTGTTTTTTTCTAATTTTCATTTTCTTTATTTAATTTAAAGTTTATCATTTCATTCACTTTTCGTAAACGATAATTTATAGATATAAAACGCAAGCAAAGTCATCGGTAAAAGCTAGTTACAAAACAAAACCATTCACATCTGTCTATCCGTCTACACCCTAAACCCCCTAAACACGTGTATATTTATGTATTTAACAATTGTTCTGAAATTGCGATTCGAGTCGAGATTAATTACTTAAATAGAATCGTTTCATTCAAACGTCCTGTAAATTTATAACCCACATGGTTTTCAATTTATATATTTTTTTAATTCTTTGCTAACTTGACAAAGTGCGGCGTTCCGCCAATCAACATCTCAAAACTTGGCTTAGGAGAATGGTCAATGGAGTGTCTCAACACTCAGTTCTTTGGTCCTTCTGTATGCGGAACCCTAATAGGCTTAGTCGTTCCCTTACAAGAAAGGGCATGTGAACTGGTTACTTTCTTAAGTTTGTGTACTAACATCATAATATCAAAATCATCTTTATTTACAAAGATTTAATTAAATCTATGTCTTGGAGGCATCGTAGCGCAGTGGTACAGTGACGGTTGTAAGTTCGATTCCCACTCGTGGCATCGATTTTTTTTTATTTTCCCACTGTAACAAAACAAAATCCGGCGCTATATTATGTGTTACCTCAACATCCATCGATTCTCGAATTCGGATGGAATGGAGTGTCTTAATCTAGGTTCTCTCAAAAAGCTTGAAGCTGGAACAAGCTATGACTAAAAGTCCTGAAGGTAGTAGGTTCAATTTTCACTCAGCAAATTTTCTTATAAACTCTCAAACAACAGCAATTAATACAATTTATCCAAAAACAATAAACAACATACATTTAAATGTTATGTTGCTATTTCTTTCTAACATATAGTGTGTGAGCGAGACGCGATGATTTAATGGTTGCGTACGTCACATGTTAGTAATGATGGCTTAATTTGAAAATTGTTAAGGGGAAGCTTTTATGAACGAACTTTTAATTATTGCAATAATATTTTATACTGTCGTAGTTTAGGTTGTTGTGGTACAAGGTTTCAAGTGTATAACTGTAAACGCGACGGTTGTGGGTTCGATTCCCACTCGGGGGAGTGAAATATTTTATGTTTTAATTTTCTCTCTCTGTTAACGAGACTAATAAGCGTGGTGTTGAGTTCCGCAATGTCTCAAGAATGCGGAAAGTGGGAAAAGGAAGTGTCTTCACAGGTTCCCTCTTAGCTTTCCTCTGCCTACTCTGTTAAACCAGCGTTAATTATAAATTATAAATATTATTAAATAGAAACTTGCCCTTAAATTTCTCTAACTTCATTATACTACAACGTATTTAGTTCAATACGACAATTGTAGCTAATTTATTACTATGGAATTGAACCCACTGCCTTTTAAATATCAATTTTCATATTAATATGAAACATTGTATTTGACGTATGAATGAGATCAATTTATTATTGAGTAAATAGTTATATTTAAGCTCTCTTTCCTTTAGCTGATTAGATAAGGCTAAGAAGTTTGTTTGGTTAAAGGCTCTAATCTCAGAAACTATAGGTTCGAATACAATAATTCGTTTTGGATTAGATAGCCCATTTATCGAGGAAGGCTATAGTCTATTACATCACGTTAATCGCGTCGATGCACCTGCGGAATAATTTTCTTTGGGCAAGTTCTCGAATATATCATGTGTCATACACGTCTTAGTTTTATTTCGACTTGACCACAAGTACGAAGCCGCAAGTAAAAATTGTGTATATATTAAACATTAAAGTGATTGACATAACCAGTGATAAGCTTCAGATTAAATGCATAGTAGCAAATGTCATATTTATCAGAAATCTTGTTATTTTGAAGATAGGCTTTTTGTAAAATTTACATCTAATGAATGAATGATCTTAAAAAAAATCCTAAAATTTGTCATAAAGCTAAAGTTATGAATAGACACTATACGTCGGAGTGTTATGTCACTAGACTTTTTGTTTTTTATTTAGTTGTATATGTGTATTTCTTTATGTTTTTTATTTATTTATTTTTATTCACTACACCACTTCTACGAACGAAGCGCCAAATTCTACAGTCTCTACATATCATTTTCGTCGTGTACTTTCGTGTACTGTCATTAACCGCTTCACAAATGCTTCTCAGTGTCATGCTTTTTTCGTGATATTTCTTCAGTATAATTGATACTGTGTTCTCATAGACCAACAGAGGTCTCCCCCAGCGTCTATAACTTTTATTAAAAAAAATATTAAATCAACTTCACGCTGTATCCCGCACACACACAGGAGGGTAGGAAAAGGGAACCTAGTGTTAAGGCACTCCGTTCACCACTTTCTGCAGAATTCTGGAGGCATTGCGTGTTGAGTGGCAGAACTCAACGCCGCGCTTAGCCTCGACACCAGAGCGAAAAAATGGAAATATAAATTTAAGTAAATATTTCATCTCCTCGGGTGGGGATCGAACCCACAACTAGTCGGTTTTACAGTCACACATCGTGCCTCTGCGCCATAACTGGCGTTTTTTTATTGTTTTCATAAAAAGTCAAATATACAAAGAAAGTTCTCTAATTAACAACAACTTTATGAGTTTTTAATTGAACCGACTACCATCAACCAGTAATTCACTGACCACTTAGCTAGATAGGTAAACAGGTGACTTAACTGAGAAAGTTGAAATTACATAAATATCCCAGTTTAATAGGGCGATGAGGATATTGTCATAGGGCATAGGAAGTAGCGTTTGTGAGTAATTTTATTGTATAAAAAAATTGCCCTTTATGATTCAATTAATCGTCACTTAAACAGTTAAAAAAAGAGAAATGTTAAATAAATCTATCCGATAAGTCGTCGTAGAAAGATATTTTAACGAAATTAACAGGATAAAATTACTATGTTAATATTTCACCGCCCCGTATGCGACTTAAATAGTACGTGAGAAACCTAGTGTTAACATACTTCCCTCTACCTACTCTGCTATATTATGCAGGATACAACTTAAAGCATTTTTTTTTTATTTTTTTTATGTAATCCTTAAATAAAATATACATATTATTAAATATTTTTTTAGCCCGCTAACGCCATTACAATGTGCCAACACAAACTCTTAAAGACCCTCGCATTTTCTATATTAACCCTTCACAATAAATATGTCCGACGTTTTATTTAAAAGTATCCAGGTGTGTTCAGACGCGAGTTATGCAGCTATTTAGTTTTAAATTATGTTTTAATTTTACAGCCTCATTTGTTATGTTATTTATCCCTTTTTTACGGCTTCACGCTGTTTCCCGCAATGCTATATGCGTAGGGTAGGGCAAGGGAAAATAGTGTAAAGACACTTCAATCCACACGCACTGCCCATTTTTTGAGACCTTGCGTGTTGAGTGGCGGAATTCAACGCTGCGCTTTGTCTACTTATTAAAAAATATTTTATATTCGTATTGTTTCGCCACTCAACCTAATTTCTTGGGTTTGTAAAGGCTTTGGAGGAAAAGTTTGTCGAATTGATTAGAAAAAAATAGGAGATGAGGATAGTGGTGGTGATTTAGTTTTCTACTTATTGTGTATATAGAGCCGCCGTAGAGGAGGCCAGTCGTGGCGCAGGGGCACATAGTGTGACTGTAAAATCGACTGGTTGTAAGTTCGATCCCCACTCAAGGAGGAGAGGAGAAATATTTACTTAAATTTATATTTCCATGAGTATATTGAGGCCGGTCGGGGCGCAGCGGCACGAGGTGTGACTGCAAAACCGACTGGTTGTGGGTTCGATCCCCACTCGAGGAGATGAAATATTTACTTAAATTTTTATTTCCATTTCTTCGCTCTGGTGTCGAGGTTAAGCGCGGCGTTGAGATCTGCCACTCAACACGCAATGCCTCCGAAATTCGGCAGAAAGTGGGGAGCGCAGTGTCTTAACACTAGGTTCCCTCTGCCTACCCTGCTGTGTGCGGGATACAGCGTTAAGCTAATTTTTTATTTTTTTTTTATATTTGCATTTCTTCGCTCTGATGGTCGCAAAGCGTGGCGTTGATTTCTGCCACTCAATACGCGATGCCTCCAGAATTCGACAGAAAGTGGGGAACGGAGTGTCTTAACACTAAGTTCCCTCTGCCTACCCTGCTTAGCAATTACCTTCATATGTACGCATAATTATTACGAACGTAGAAACCATAATGTGAGCAGTGAAATGGCGTCACACTTTAAACGTAGTTAGTATGGCGTCGATTTAGTTATTCGTTATTAGTTGAAAACAATTTAAATAAACAACATTAGAAGCACAAAGTGTGACTGTAAAAACCGACTGGTTGTGGATTTGATCCCCACTCGAGGAAATTAAATATTTATTTACATTTATATTTTCATTTCTTCGCTCTGGTGTCGAGGCAAAGCGCGGCGTGGAGTTCCGTCCGCCATTCAACACGCAGTGCCTCCAGAACTCGGCGGAAAGTGGGGAACGGTGTCTTAACACTAGGCTCCACCCAGTTTATTTAGGATTATTTGTCATGTTTGAGGTTTTTTTTATTTAATCCACCTTCAGGCTATAATGGCCTTATATTGAGCTAAAATATTGAGAAAAATAAACATTTTTAAAATATTTTGACATTAAATATTAACTTCTACATACGATTTAGCTTGCATTCTCAAATGGAGAAATTATAATTGACGTACGACACATTCTTATTGCCCGAAGTAACACAATATACAATGCAAAAATACATTTTCAATTTTTTAAACCACCACTTCCTGTATTTATCACGTTCGACCAAACAAACGGTTTATTATATTAATATAGATGTATCTATAGATTGTTAATTTAGTGTTTTTTTCTAATTCAAGAACATCTTGGACGTCATGGACAGCGGAATAAGCGGAGACCTGGCCAGTGCGTTGGACAGTGATAAGATTGTCGAAGGTCAAAGTAGTGAGAGACTTCGAGGTAAAAGAACATTGATATAAATTTAATTATTTCTTAGCTTCACTTTGTATCCCATATATAGGCAGGGTAGGCAGAGGGAACCTGGGAACTTAATATTCAGACACTCCATTATCCATTAAGACACTTTTGTTTCCTGTTTCTCTCTCCGCGGAATTCATGGGTCATTGCGTGTTATGTGACGGAACTCAACATTACACTTCCTATTTACTTCGCTATCACAGAGAGAAAATGAAAATATTAAATATTTCATTTCGCCAAGTGGGAATCGAACCAACAACTGTAGCGTTTACAGTTGCACGCTTACGCCACAACCACTCCTTTGCCTTTGCATGATGAGTAGCGCAACTCTACGGCCCGCTTTGTCTATACTAACGCTGGTTACCCACAAAATACTTTAATTCTGACGTATTTATAGTCTTGCCACTTCGGAATGATTTATTACAATTAATCATAAAAAGGCATAAATACTTTTAGCTCCACACTTTGCTCCTATCTGGCAGATTAAGCAGATAAAAGTAGTGTCAGAACTCTAATCTCACACTCTTTTCTATGCTTTCTCTAATTCGATAAACTACACGTTGAGTGGCGACACTTAATGGCAGTCTAATCCACCAGAGCGAAGAAATGAAAATGTTTCATTTCCCTGAATTGGAATCTAAACCCACAACTCTTGGAAACTGCCATTTTTACTATTTTTGTTTTCGATTTCGACATTCATTTGAGGGCTTATTAAAATTTTATTTACTTACTTTTTTTAGTCTCGTTTCTTGCGGACAAAGCCGTCACGATTATTATCATTATAAAAAAAAGTGTACATTAACAGTAATTACAAAATAATACAATTATTGTATTACAAATACATAGGCGCAAAGGGACAGCGTGTGACTATGAACGTGACGGCTGTGTGTTCGATCCCAACTTGGAGGAATAGTTGCATTTCATTTACTGTCCTTTCCCCGCCCTGATAAACAAAGCACAGCTTTGAGTTGCCCTATTCAACACGTAACGTCTCGAAAGATCGATGGTGGGTGCGAAACTGAGTGTACACACTAGATTCCCTTCGCCTACTTTATTATTCGGATAAAATCTTTTTTATTATTATTTTACCGCATTTTTAGATTTTTACAAACAACTCATTCGGACGGACGCTCAGATCAGAAGACTAAAAGAAGCTATCAATAATAATTATTATCAAAACGATAAATCTTTTGCAGACAGATTTAAGCGATCGTTGAGAAATAAACTGAAATTTAATAAAACATCAAATAATAACAATAATAAAAACAATATTACAAACATTTCAAATAAAGCTCAAAATAATACAAAAACAAATAAAAATAAAAGATCACCAAACAACAATGTAACTGGCATAATTGTTAAGAATGAAAAAATCATGGTACAATATGAACCTAATAAAGAAAAGTTTTGGAAAAATATCAACACACATGAAGTGAAAGCTTATGAAAATAAATTACAGCAATCATTTTTTAAAATGAAACAAAATATACTAGACATGATGAACAAAAAACAACAAAATATTGCTACAACAAATAAAAATATTATAACAACAGGAAAGTATATCGTAACAACACACAAAAACATGCTAATTGCTTCCAAACATAATAGAGAGGGTGAAAGAAAAGTAAAAGAAGCCAAAGATAATTTTATTATTACAGATTATAAAATATATGAAGATTATAAAGAAAAACCTTTAATAGATAGAGTAACGAATAATATAAATAATTTAGATTATGATATAAAAAAATTGCTATTGATGTCTACATACGTTGAAATTTCAAATATATCATTTACGTGAGTCCTTCAGTTTCTGTTAATATACTAAAATGCTAAAATGTGAGTAGCGGAAAGTTGTGCTAAAAATTGCTTTATTTACAACTTCTTCCTTATTTATAGTTTGACTTCATTATTATTTTCAACTTTTATTATAATGGTCGGGTTTGGGTAAGCACGATGGGTCAGCAAACCCAAATGAAAATAAGATGATAATATTTTAAAATTAAGCAATTATTCTAATGTTATTTGAAGGTATAACTATTAATTACTTGTTTTTTGTTAGCCATGTGTGGAAAATTGATAAATGTTACGACCCTTAAGGCAATCCAATAGGTAAAAAATATAAAGTCCCTTCACAGTTTTCCATTCACATTATTTTTTTTATTTCACATAAAATACGCTTAGTACCCCCCAATATAAAGAAGCTAATGTTCGAAACCTTCTACCTGGGCAACGTAAACTGATGCAAATAGAGGAAGACAAAGAAGAATTTAATTATGAAGATATCAAAGAAATTCTTAATGACGAGCATCAGGACCGTGATGATATGGATAGAGAAATGGAAAGAATCAAAAGAGATGGGGTTAAATACTATTTTATATTTACTATAAGCTAGAAACATATTTGAGGCGAAAGAGGTATGTAGAGACCGTAGCGTTCGGTGCTTCATGATAAAACGTGATTTCTAGCATATTTAAGGCCGTTGTAACATAGTGGGTTATCGTTTGATTGTAAATGCAATTTATTTTCATTTTCGTGCTTTGGTAGACAAGGCGCGACATTGATTTCGCCACTCAATACGTTGTCTCAAAAAATTGATGGAATATCGGGAACGAAGTGTCTTAACACTTGATTGTCATGTATAAAGGAATAAGTGTGAAGATAATTTTCTAAAGGATGCTTAAGCTGATTGCCTCATTTTTCCTAAACTAATTGAGAAAACGAAAATATTCTGGAGCGTTTCTCCAAGTAAGACTATCATACCGCCGTGAGATAACATTTGGCTGCAAAAGCCATGGCCGTGAATTGGACGCCTCACACGGCTTGTTTCCTCACTGTGATAAGACAAAGAAAGTCGTCGCTACACACGGTGTCTTTATTTCAAGTGGAAAGAGGAGTATAGAGGAGCATCTTGATAATAGGTTCTCTCTGCTACCCTCTTATGCGGGGAAAACCGTACAGGAGTATATTTTTCTTTTTGTATATAATTTTTATTGTCCAAATATATAGCAAACTTCTCGACGCCCTCCAGGCACAGACACAAGGGTGTTACTGTAACGCCACAATTACAGGTTCAATCCCCACTTTGGGCAACGAATTATTGTTTATTAATATTTTTATTTCATCGTTCTGGCACGGCCTCACGCTGTATCCCGATACAGCGTGAAGTGGATCTTTTGATTTTTTTTTTATATAGCAAACTTAAAAATATTTTTCTTAAAAATATTTTTCTGCAATTCAGGAACAACAATGCAATGAGTTAAAAAGATTTAATTGGAAGAGACCAATGTCCTTAAAATCAGACGAACTCAACGCTATGATCAAACAAGCGGCCATACAAAATCTAAACATTCAGATACCAGTAAACACAAAAGATATTAAAATAGAAAAAGAAAAAGAAGAAAAAGATATCAGTGATACAGAGTATATAGAAGATTATCTAGATAATAAATATAATAAAATGGTTAAAATGGCACAAGCATACAGTGATTATGGTGTTGTTTATGGCAAAAGTGATAGCAATAATAATAATAATATAAATAATAAATTTAAAACAAAAGAGCAAGAAGATTTTAAATTGAAACTGCCGTTTGATAAACAGAATCTTGTAAATCGATTTTTTAGGAAACTTGATAGAGGTTTTGTATAAAATTTTAAAGTGTTTTAAATTTTTAAGCCAGCATTTGATTGGAAACGCAACTATTGTGGGTTTTATGATCACTCAGAAGATTTAATAATTTCGTTTCCTTTTTATGGTAGCAAGACAAAGCGCAGCGCTGAGTTTCGACACTCAACACACAATCTTTTGGCTTCGAGCGAACAGTTGAGAATGGATTGTCTTAGTACTAGATTCCCTCTGCCTACATATGCGGGATATAACGTGAAGCTATATATAATAAATATATATCGTGATTGGATTTTATACTTCTATATCTACTTTTAGGTTTTATGAATGACGGCATAAAAATCGAATTCAAACCAGGTAACGTACCAATGGAACACAACCACCACGCCAAAGGGATTGAGAAGCACATAAAAATATTGAATAATCCGTTAGAAAACCCAAACACATTTCAATTGAGCCAAGATTATGAAAAGGCTGCTTCTATAATCAATTTTGAAACTTCCACTGATTTAGCTACTTCTGAAAAGCCCATTATGAACAATTTGAGGGTAAAATCTGGTTCAAGATCACTTATGTTTGTTGATTTTGATGAGAATTTTAATGGAGTTGAGAAAAAAGGTTCTAAGAAGCCAAAAACAGCCAAATCTATTAAAAAACCTAAGGATACCTCCAAATCTATTTTAGGTCATATTTTGTTAATAATGTCTAATTGGTTTAAAAGTATGATTTATTATTTTGAAAAGAAATTGAAAGATTTTAAAAATCTCTTTATTAGTACGAATCATATAAAGTAAGTGTTTTTTTTTCTATCTCCATTAATAAGTATGTATACATATAAAGAACATTTATATACTCGTATACAGATACATTTGTGTAGCCAGTCGTGGCGTAGGGGAACAAAGTGTGACTGGTTGCGGGTTCGATCCCCACTCGAGGAAATTAAATATTTATTCACATTTATATTTTTATTTCTATTATAGTTTTGTCCCGTTCTCGTAGTAATTTTGAGGAATCCTCTCTTAGTAATCCTGCCAGCTTACCAAATTTCAAGCATTTGTCGTCTAGAACATTTTCTGCCTCTTTAAGAAAACGCAGCGTTGCTATTTACCAGATAACAAGGTTATTTATACTGAGAATGCAGAACAGAATGTATCTATACTAGGTTCTCCTCGCGTTCCCTGATGTATGCGGGATAAACGTTGAAATTATAAAAAAAGCAGGAAAAAAACGTGCTTAGGTAAAAATAATTATAATTATCTATATTTTAGATCAAACATTACTGGCATTAACAACCGCACCTTAAAAGATATGACAAATTCTTCATACAATATTGATAATGGTAATCGTAAATCAAGAGTGTTAATGTCGACAGAAGATAACTCTAAATTGAAGGAAGATTTCAAATTAAATAGAATAAATAATAATGTTGAAGAAAGAAATAAAAATACGGGTAATTTGTGAAGTTGACTTTTAGATTTTTTAAATTTTTACGTAAAGCTAACTTTACGTTATATTCCGTATAGAGCAGGCTAGGAGAGGTAATCTAGTGTTAAGATACTCCGTTCTTTACGCACTGCTTAATGGGACTCATAGCCTTGCTTTGTCTTGTTACTGCATCGCGAAAATGGAAATATTTATTCCCCCATGTCAAACCCAGAACCGTCGCATTTATAGTCAAGGACACTGCACCACGACGGTCAACCATGACGTGGTAAAAATAGATAATAGAAACAATAATGTAAAAAATATTTTTTTAAATAAATCAGCTTTAGGCTGTAGCCCGCACACAGCAGGGTAGGCAAGGGAAACCTGGTGTTTAGACACTCTATTCCCCACTTTTATTTTATTTATTTTTTATTTATAAAATTTTTAGACTTAGACGATACAGTGCCTATTGCGTTAATTATAGCAAAAGATATGGAAAATGCTTCCAAAGAATTTTCTAAAGAAAAATCCAATGATACTAATAAAATTATTGTAAAAAGAAGTCCTGAAAATGTGTTTTGGAATGATTTATACGATAATGATGAATATGGAGTTCAGATTGATTATTTAGACGGTGTTAGAAGTAAACACTGTGTTAACAAGAACGTGATACAAAAATCTAAAGATTGGGTAAAAAAGAAGCTCCATAAGATAAAAGATAGATTTAGAAAGAAGAAAAAAGAAAAATTGCATAAGACTACAACGACTTGTGCTACAAAGAAACGACCTGTCAGACAATCTGACGATGTAAGTATATTTTTTTAAATTTAGCTAATAAAAAAAAACCATTAATATCAGAAAGTTTAACTTTATAAATATTATAATCTAGAATTAAAATCTATAAGTCTGCAAACGCGTAGCGGGTTCAACTCCCACTCGGGGGAAACTTTCCTCACTCAGGTAACAATAAACGACAAAGCGTAGCGTTGGGAATTGGAATCCGCCACTCAGCACGTAGTACCCAAAAATTGGGTGGTGCATGCTTTAGCAGTAGGTTTTCTCTGCCTTTAATGATAGAAACGGGACACAATGTAAAACAATACAAAAAATTAAATCGACAAGTTCGTCTTGGTTATGTAAATAGAGGACCCAGTTTTTTTTTAAATGGACCCTTGAATACATTTGTATTGCACTATGATTTATATTATCATTCCATGCTGCACAAACATACAAACTGTGCTGTGAACTCAATCGATTAGATTTACGAACTGTTTTATTTATCCAACATTACCTATTACATTTTCATATGAATAAAATAATTTAGTCATATGAATAAAATTGAGGCCATCGTGGCGCAGCAGCACAATGTCTGAATATAAACACGATAGTTGTGGATTCAATTCCTCTCGGGAAAATAATAATTTACATTTCCTCGCTCTGCACTGAGTATCGCAACACTAGCTTCCCTCTACCCAACTGAAGGAATGGAACGTGAAACTAAAAAAAATATAAATAAATTAAATAGCAATTTTGCAGAATGATAACATTGATATTAAGAAAACATTTGAAAAACTAACTGCTAACATGAAGAAAATTTGTCAGAAGGCGGCAAGAGACATTGAAAACACAAAGCATGTTGGTGGTAATAATTAACATTCCTTTTTACATGACGTTACTACTAGCTTTTACATTATAATTCTTAGTTTCACGCTGTATCCCGCACACAGCAGGGTAGACAGAGGGAACCAAGTGTCCGTTACACGGGACGGGACATTCCGTTTCCCACTTTCTGGTGAGTTCTGGAGGCACTGCGTGTTGTGTAGCGGTACTCAACGCCGTGGTTTGCCTCGATTTGATTACATTTTTTTATAATTCTTATCTCAATGTCTAGGTGCCAAGGGATTTTTCCGCCTATACAATACTATAATGCTATAATATTTTTTTTCTATAGTTCGAGAAGAAAATAAAGAAGACAAGGCAGCCACATCTCTCATGCAGCATTTAGTGCGTCTCATGACAGATTTAGTTGATATTCAAGTACAACAGAAGACCTGTGCAAGTAAGTTAAAAAAAAGCTGCTTCATGTTTCTTTCCGTAAATATAGATGGTAGATGGATCTTATTAAAGCATCCAGTTCCTTTTTGTCACCTAACAACGGGATTCAGCGCTGCGGTTCATCTATCAAAAAATTGAAAAAATAAATAATTCCCCAAAAGTTTCTAATGCGAAAAATATCTTTATTTAATGTTTCAGTCTTTAATTTTTATCTACACTTATAAAACAAGTGATAGACAAAATGATTTGTCCCAAGAAATGGAAGAACTCCTAGGCGGTTAACATCAAAGTTTATATAAGTTTATATGAAATCTTTTTTTTTTCAAGTTATAAATTTTTAGTTTTTTTAACGAGATATTCTGTATGAAGCAGGGTTGGCAGGAGTGTTGGAAGTGTGTGTAATATTAAGACACTCGCGTCTAAGTGGCTTCTGGAACTTGGTGCCGCGTTTTGTCATATGTCCAAAATGATAATATTTCATTCCTCCACGTGGGAATCAAACCATGACTACATCATATTTTTTTAAACTCCCATACTTTTTTATAAAAAAAAACATAAAATACAAAAAGTTTTTTTTAATTCAACATGTTTTTCAGAATTGCCATCAGATCTACGTGATTTCTTAGAATGGTTGACAGTACCAACGGATAATAATGTCGTAGTAGACAACCTGGAAACGAACCCTGGACTGTTTGAATACGTTACTGTAGACGATAGCGGCAGATATGGTGTTAACTTTTTCTAGAAATTCTCTTTACTATACTTATATTTGTATAGTTATTCATTATCAAGTAATATTTGAGACTAGATGGCATAAATATGATCGTTGTAGATTCAATTTCCACTCGGGGGAATTAATTATTTTAATTTTCTTTTAATTTTATTTTTTGGCATTGCATGTTGAATGGCGGAACTCAACACCGCTCTTTCCCAAAGGTTTGACACCCGAGCGAAAAAATGAAAATATAAATGTAAATAAATATTTCATCTCCTCGAATGGGGGATCGAACCCACTACCAGTCGTTTTACAGGCACACTTTGTGCCCCTGCGCCACGACCTGCCTCCTTTGGTAACAAGAGGAAGTGTGTCGTTAAATGTTGCCATTATACGCGCAATGTCTCGATAATAAGACAATGCGTGGGAAATGGTGTGTCAACAGGTAACACTAGGTTCACTCTTCCTTCCTTTCTATATACGGGATACGGGATACGGCGTGAAACCACTTTTCGATAGGATACTAAGCATTGCTCAATATAGACGAGTGATAATTAAAAAATAAATTATAATTTGTACTATAGGAAAATCAACGGATCCGACACTAGACCTACCTACGTACAACGAAGACACACATCAAGATGATAGGACTGAGTGCTTGGGTATTATAAAATCTGTGCAAGACTTGATACAGCGTTACGAAGAAATGACAGATGAGGATAAAGTAAGTAAAACAAAAATTTTAGGTATTTAAACTTAACACAATTTTCTCTAAAATCATTATATATCATTATATTGATTTTTTTTAAATATAAAAATATATATTTATTAAATATTTCTATATAAAATTATTGGTAGGTAGTCTAGAATGAAACTGCATTTCAATTTGTTTGTTCGAATTTGATGAATACAGTCGATGAGTCGTGGCGATAAACTGAAATTAAAGATAAAAATAAATTAAACTTACTTGAATACGGCGCAAGTGATCACTGATCTAATTTGATCTTATATAGTAGTATCTCTTTATAGCTAATCTTTTTGGTCCTTAAAAACACCTCAAAATATTTCGTTTTATTTTTTTTCTTTTGAAAAGGTTTAAAAATTTTAACGAAGCGGGATTTAAACCCGCGATCCCTAAAAATATTAACTACTTAGTAAACATGGTGTTCATTCTCATCAGATGATGATTCTTTATTAAGTACCAATAGAGATTAAGTGACCATGAGAAAACAAAATTAAAAAGAATCTTTTCTTACAGAGCAAAATGACAGGAGTGAGAGAGTATTTAGAAAATCAATTGGAATTTTTGAATACTAAACTTGGTATTATCAGTGATTATAATGTAAGTATATATTTTACACTATTGCACTCAAGGAAAAGAAATATTTAATATTTTAATTTTGCCCTCAGTACTGTGTGGTGACGACACAAAGAGCGGCGATGAGTTCCGCAACCCAACCTACAATACCTCCAGAATTTGGTCAGAGTGTCTTAACACTAGGTTCCCTCTGCTTACCTTGATGTGAAGCTAAAAAAAACTATAAGTAAAAAGTATGTGTAACTAATATCTCTTAATAATTTTCAGACATACAAAAGCTACGACAAAAGGCAAATCTCACGCAACACTAGATTTGTATGGAACAACAAAAACCATAGAAACAACAAAATAAATAAATTTATAAGACCCTTCGGGAAGAAACATACTAAGTCGACTCCACACTCTTACGACGGTGTCACCATAACTAAACTTAAAAAGAAAAATGAGAATAAAAATGCAGATAATGCCCATTTAATTTCTAGTCTTGAACATAGTATATTAAATTAGTTTTTTTTGGCTTATATTTACGCTGTATGGCCCATTTAGAAAGGAAGACCACTCACGCAACACGCAATTTTCGAAACTCAATTTTTCTCTCTCTCATAACAAAAGTGAGGCCAGTCGTGGCGCAGGGGCACAAAGTGTGACTGTAAAATCGGCTGGTTGTGGGTTCGATCCCCACTCGAGGAAATGAAATATTTATTTATTTACATTTATATTTTCATTTCTTCGCTCTGGTGTCGAGGTAAAAGTGCGGCGTTGAGTTCCGCCACTCGACACGCAATACGTCCAGAACTCGCCGGAAAGTAGGGAACGGAGTGTCTTAGCACTAGGTTCGCTCTGCTGACACTGCTGTGTGCGGGATACAGCGTGCGGGATACAGTGTTTAATTTAATTTTTTGATTCGTAACCACTCAATACTCAAAGTTTCAATAAATGGGCTGTGCATGGAAAACGGAGTGTCTTGACACTAGGTTTCTTGCCTACCCTGCTTTGCGAGAAAAAATATAAACCAATTTTATTATTATTTATATATAAGAAACTTGACCAAAGCAGGATTTTAATCCTCGTCCCTTAAATGCCGTCCAAGCATTTATTTATTTTTTTACTATTAGATTATCATTAAATAAATCAGTTTTTTTTTATTTTTCTACGTTTGTTATTTTATTAATTATATAATTTAATATAATTTTAATTTTATGATAATGTATATTAGTTTTATAAAATAATTAAAATAGATTTGTTTGTATTAATTTCTTTTGTTTCATTTTTTCTTCGCCTTGCCCCTCCTGGCTCCATTCTTTGCAATATTATAATAAAAAGAATAAATGTATTTAAAGGATATCGATGTAATTTTTGAAATAACATTTTGTCTTCTAGGCTTCATATAACAGGGTAGGCAAAGGGAACCTAGTATTATTCTTTTCCTAAACTAGGCGCTCTTTATTTGCTCACAACTAGGAAATGAAAATGATACATTCCCCCCAGTTGTGTCGCACTCACGACCATCACGCTTACATAGAAACTGTGCCGCTGCGGCATGACGGCCTCAAATTTATTTTTGTAATAAAAATTGTTTTCAAATATAAATAGTTAAGAATTGTACTTTAAGCTCTTGAAACCTCTCAAGTACCGTTTCTACAACATTTTTCAGTGCTATTGGTAGTATGATATACTATAGACTATACTCTGCTTCTATAGATGGACTTTCCAAAATAGAACAAGTAGCTTCTGAGATTAGCACGGTCAACCAAACAAACTTATTAAGCTTTATAATATTAGTATACGTATGTGATAAGAAAATATTAGACCTTAGGGTACTAAACTAAAACAATCTTTACAGTATAACAACGTCTGCATGCAATAAAATGCAGGCGTATTGTAATATTAACGATTGTGTCTCGAATTTTGTTCTGAACAACATTATTTAGTACCTTACAGCATAGTGGAACAGCGTCTTGTACGCCTGATAGTTGTAGATTCAGTTCTAAGTCGGGGGAATGGATTTGATTTCTCCGCTATTAGAAGACAAAGTGTGAAGTAAGTAAGTGCTTCAGCAATGCCACGAATCCAGGCGGAAGGCGATGATAATATGTTATATAGGATTTAATATGTTAAAATTTAAATTTAATAAAGAACATTCTTTCTCTCATAAAATAAGAAAAAATATGATTTCATGTAAATTATAAGGCCAGTCAGTAGCACAGGCACTATGCACAGATTCCTAGACTCGATTCATGCTCCAAGAAATCAAATATTTAATATTTACATTTCCTCGCTCTGGCAACAAGACAAAGCGCGGCGTTGTGAGTGAGTTCCGCCATCCAACATACAATGTCTTGAAAATTAGGCGGTGCTTGGGTTCCCCAAGTGTCTTAACATTCGATTCCATCTATCTACCCTGCTTATGCGGGATACACCCTGAAGCTGAAACGAACTCGCTACTACTACTTAACGATCATCTATTATATTATTTACTTTTAATTTCAAAATAGACGCAATAAAAAGTACAATAGAACTCATTTTGTTCTTAACACTTTTATTGGTCGTTAACTCGATTCAATTTCTGTGGAACATTATGTTCAGAATTTTATTTCTTGTACACGTATTTCCTTTGTGTTTTTTTAAGCTCCATCCCGCATAAAACTATCCTGCATGAGAGTAGGAGAGAGAGACAGAGAAAAATACACCTAGTGTCAAGAATCAAGACTTCACTTTCCGTCCGAATTCAAGACATTGCGTGTTAATTGACAAGCGGCCAAATATTTTCATATTTCATTCTCTGAATACATACTCTTGAAAATTAAACAGAAAGTGAGGAATGGAGTGTCTTAACACTTTATTTTTAATTACACTACCTAAATTCAAAATATTATTTACTGAAATAGACTATTTGCTGGCACGTTTTGTATCGTCGAATGGTTATGACGCTAAGAAAAACTGGCAAAAACTTAATAGTTGCTGTTAGTTATGTTATAGTTTCTTTGTTTGAACGCGCTAATCTCAGGAAGTGTAGGTTTAAATTGAAAACGTGATTTGTGTTTCTTTTTCGTGGCTATTTTTTTAGTTAATTGTTTTTGATGTATCCCATCCACCCGTACTTAAAAGGTACACTTAGCTATTTCCATTCGACCGGGGGGGAAGCCACAGGTAAAGACTAAAAAAATCAGCTTCACGCTTTATCTCACACACAGCAGGGTAGGCCGAGGGAACCTAGTGTTAAGACACTCTGGTCCCCAATTTCCACCGAGTACTGGAAGCATTGCGTGTTGAGTGACGGAACTAGCCGCGGTATGCCTCGACACCAGAGCGAAGAAATAAATGAAAAAAATGAAATGAAAATATAAACGTAAATAAATATTTCATTTTCTCGAGTGGAGATCGAACCTACAACCAGTCGATTTTACAGTCACACTTCGTACCACTGCTCCACGACTTGCGTCGAAGTAGGTAAAGACTCTATTTCAATATAAAGACTGCAAAGGTAAAAAGAAGTAGTGATGTCTCACAAGTTCTCCTTTTAAATATGAAAACACTTTGCTTAAAACGTAGAAATCACCTAAAGTACATACATACATACATACAAACATTTCGTACATTTTCGTTCTCCAGTCGGCATCAAATTTAAATATATATCGTTGTACGTGCTCACTCATTATTGTATACAGGTTGATTGGAAATGACATATTTTGTTTTTTTTAATTTTATTTGAAAATGAAACTAAAAAATATATATTTTTATTTAATTCTTTAGGCTCTCTCTAATTCTTCTTCTCTAAATTCAATTCTTACCCTTTTTCTTCATATATATTTTTTAATTTCGAGGCTTATTTTCTTACATTAATGAAAAAGAAGATTACCGGCATACCAGGGTAGGGAAATTTAATGTTAAAACACTCTGTTTCCCATTTTCAGTATAATTTTAACTAGATCTAGTATCAAGACATTCAGTTCTGCAATTTCCGTGCGAATCCGAAACATTACATGTTCACGAACTTATCGCCGTATTTTGTAATTTGATCAGTATTTTCTTTATCTTTTGCAGGGTAGCAGAGCAGACAGAGGGCGGGAACCAATGAACTTAGTGTTAAGAACACTTCTTTCCCATTAAGAGACTTCCGTTCCCCATTTTTTACCGAATTCTATATATAGTCTTTGTATGTTAAGTGGTGGAATTCAAGGCCGCGCTTTGCTTATTTGCCAGTACGAGGAAATGTAAATATTTAGTATTTCATACTCCTGAAAAGAAATCGAATCCACGACCGTCATATTTGTGATAGTTATAGTCTAGATTAAATTTGTAATATCAAATTACAAATTTAATCTACCTACTCATATTAGAAACTACTATACACTTAAACATGCCTTTACACAAATATAAGCACTCTGTATAACAGTAGAGTATCGAAAGTAACAGACGCGGTAAGTGCTGTATTTTGTACAGAAATTATTGCAGAGCTCACAGCTAGGGGTGGTAACGTCGATTTGTGATATAAATAATTAATTCTACATATGAAATATTTTAATAATATATTATATTATTGGTGTAAGAATTATATTTGAAGCCATGGTTGCGCAGCGACACAGTGTGAAACCGCAATCGCGACGGTTGTGGGTTCGATTCTCACTGGATTAAAGGAGTTATTTTTATTTTCTTGGTCTGGTAACGAGATAGAGCGCGGTGTTAGATTTCGCCACTCAACACGAAAAACACGAAAATGCATTATTTTTCTCATTTCATTTTCGCATGTAAAGAGTAAGAGAAAAAATATGAAATAAAAATATTCTTAATTATTCTTATAATTTGCTTATTAAACTTAATAATTTTATTTTGTTTAGTTTTGTTGAGTATTGAAATCAACGCGAGACTTTGTCAGAGCGAAGATATAAAAAAATACAAGTATAAAAATTTACCGAAATATCGGTATGTACCCATCCCTAATAGCTGAGTGCAGTCTCGACATCATAACATCGATAATATACGACGCTAATTACAATATCGATGTAACATTATTGTACATCACTAAATACTTTAGAATGTTTGCATTATTTAGGAGTTTTCTCGAATAAATGTATATTTTGCATAGATATATGAATACGACTATATAACTAAAGGCTTTAACGCAGCGGTCTGCGTATCCCACTGGATACGATTGTTGTGGGGAATGAATGATTTGTATTTCCACGCTTTAGTAAAAAGACAAAGCGAGGCGTTGAGTTTCGCCACTAAACACTCCATGATTTCAATATCGGGCGGCTGGCAACGGAGTGTCATAATATTAAATTCCGCCGCCTACCCTACTCCCAGCGTGAAAATATAAAAAGCACTATAGAAATGTCCCAAAATAAGAAACGAATCCATACCCATACCCATCATGTTCACTGCCAGACACTGGGATACATATTATATACAGCTTAATACATTTTTCCGCCTATCAGGGTAACAAAGACAAAACAAGGGGACAAAGGGATTTTAGTGTTAAAATACTTCAGTTTCCACGCACCGCCCAATTGCCAGAACATCATAGGATGTTGAGTGGCGGCAGTCAGTCGCGCATTTTCTCTTCTTACCAGAGTGAGAAAATTAATGAAATTTAAGCCCCCGAGTGGGAATTGAACCTGCAACCGTCGCATGCACAGGCAGACAGTGTGGCGCTGCACCAAGTAGGTCTCAAACGCATTCATTACTAATATAAAAAATATATTATAGCAGCTATATACTTAATTTACCGACTTGGTAAAGAGAGAAAGACTTTGTTAGTTCGGAGGTTTTTCATTTCGTCACAGTTAAAAAAAACTAATAGCTCAATAGATTCGAACGCCTTACCTCTATAATTTAACTACTATACCTAAAGGTATACAACTTGAACTGACCGAGGGTCGGTATTCGTAAATATTTGATCAAGACAATTTTATAGTAAATCGATACCACACTTGGTTATTGAATTCTGTACAAAAAAAATGTTTCACGCTGTATCGCGCATATAGTAGGGTAAAAAGAGGGAAGCTAGTGTTAACCTGGCGGCATGGGAGTAGAAAATTATTATATAAAAGTGACAACTTGGTCAGTATTACCCAGATTGGTGATGCAACAAACTCAGTATTTATTTTTTTATCAGCTTCACGCTGTATTCCGCACACTGCAGGGTAGGCAGAGGGAACCTAGTGTTAGCACACTCCGTTCCTCACTTTCTGCCGTATTCTGGAGGCATTGCGTGTTGAGTGGCAGAACTCAACGCCGCGCTTGTCCTCGACACCAGAACGAAGAAATGAAAATATAAATTTAAGTAAATATTTCATCTCCTCGAATGGGGATCGAACCCACAACCAGCCGATTTTACAGTCACACTTTGTGCCACTGCGCCACGAGGAAATGACTTCCTATTGGAGGAAATGACATATTAAATACATTCTTTTCCTCGCTCTGATAAGTAGGCAAAGCAAGAAGATGACCACTCCACCACCACCAACACCTTCAGAATTCAGCGGAAAGTGTGGAACGGTGTGTCTGAACACTAGGTTTCCAAGTTCCCTTCGCCTACCATGCTATGTGCGGAATACCACGTGAAGAGTAGGGTAAAACCGGGATAGACGCCGCAGTGGGAGAGATGCCCCATATTCAAAATACCTAACTTCCCGAACTCGCGACAGTTTTATATCTAAGTGTTTACAGAATCTATTTTATTTATAATTTACTTAAAAAATACTTTGGCATCTATCCCTATCACAAAGGATAGTTGCCCTGATTTTTCGAGGTATAGGTGCCCTAAGGGGCATCTATACCTTCATACTCAGTGTATGGAGTTAAGTTAAGAGTTTTTTGTGTATTTATTAAATTAGCATTTTTTATGTTTTAAGTATATTTATTTTAGAACTTTTTACTGACTTTAGCTCTACTATGCCGCGAAAATATAAAAGAAAGGAAGGAGTGCGAGCTCGAGTATGTTCTTGGACTGCAGGTTGCAAAACTAAAGGTTTTGCCTGTAAAAAAAAAAACAGACAGGATAACGTCAAAGATACAAATAAATATAACTGCATTGAATGTTTTGAAAACTATAAAAAAAACGAAGTCGCAATCCGACTGAATTCAATGGGTAATGTGTCAGAACTAGCTACATGAAACCTGTACACTTTTCAGAAATAATTGCGCAAGATGTGGAAATATAAAAACCCAATCTGGCTATATTTCAATTAAATTGGTATAATGAATAATTATTATTTGAGATAATAAGAGAATTAGAATAGATAATTAAAAAATGTTTTGTTGTGTTCTTTTTAACATAAAAATGTATAATTGTGCAATGAGGATGTTGGCATTTATAATATATTAATATTTTGATTTATGATATTAATGTTTTACAACAACAATTTATTAAGAATTTAATTTTGTTGTAAAATTTAACTTAATTAAATATGATTATGGATGTTGAAACTTAAGAATTTATATTTTAGTAAATGTTTTTAAATTTTAATAATGATTACCTAATATCACACAAATGTGTGATATTAGAATTATTTGTCAATAATAGCAATTATAAGGTTTTAAAAAACACTATACACTTTTCATTAATATGATTCATGTTTGTTGGAAACAATTGCTTTTTAAAATTAGAACTATTTAACAATTGGTTTAGTTTTTTCGTTAACCCGGTATAAAGGGCACCTAGCCTGCTCCGCAGGCATCTATCCTCCTCAGTATTTTCATAGTGAGGCTACTATCCATATAGATAGGCATCTATCCTCAAAATTAATGTTTCTTTAAATTAATCTATATTTGATTTGTTAAAAAAAACTAAGAGTAATTCATCACAAAGGATTGAGCTAGCTAAATAAATAAAAATTATTCCTATAAAATGTATGTTTTATGTAATTAGGAGGCTATTTCAAAAAGTGGGGCATCTATCCCGGTTTTACCCTATTAGTACTTACCAAAAATATAATGATTTTTTTAATTGCTACAAATTAGATTTTGGAGAAATAAATAAAGAACATAAATTGAATAATAATTGTAATAAATGTATAGTGAGTGGGGAATTAAGTATCTTAACACTGTGCCTACCCTACTGTGTACA
This sequence comes from Heliconius himera, assembly GCA_021202915.1. Lineage (NCBI taxonomy): Eukaryota > Metazoa > Arthropoda > Insecta > Lepidoptera > Nymphalidae > Heliconius > Heliconius himera. The sequence goes on along the minus strand of JAJHJA010000004.1, from coordinate 135,557 downwards.
GCGTCAAGTTGTAATACAAAATGTGAAAGGACAATATGTTTATTATGTCCTATAGATCAAAAGCGCCACGGAGTGTCTTCTCTTAAGATTCTTCTGTCTCTAGATTCCCTCTGGCTACCGTGCTAAATGAGGGTTAAAGCGTGAAGCTGAAAAAACAAAGATCCTCTGGTTATGCTCAACATGGCTTAAAAAATTACTGAATACATTATGCAAGAACTCTTGTCAACTTCACAATCGTCTGAAATATCTTGTTCTATATCGGTAAGTTGTCTACATCTCTAATGGTTCTTATCTTATCCAGATATAACAACGTAATATTTGACTCGGATGGATTCGATTCTTCAAGATAAAATATTGTTTTTCTTTACGATCCATGATTACTCACAAAATAAAAAAATACATCAGCTTCACGCTGTATCCCGCTCACAGCATTGTAGGCAGAGGGAACCTAGTGTTGCGCACAACTGGCCCCAAATATAAAATTATAGGATAGTATAATCAAGGTCAGCCGGCCTAAGACACTCAATCCTTGACTTTCTGGCTATTTAGATACATTATTCCTGCCCAAAGAAGTGATGAAATTAATTTGTTTATACTTCTCCGCTCCGTCAGTCGAAGTGCGGCGTTGAGCTCCGCCACTCAAATAGATAACTCTCCGTCGAAAATGTAAGACAACTGAAATGTATTAACACTAGATTTCCATTGTTTCCTTTGCTATGTATGCTAGTAAGTACAGGGTAAAGCTGTTTTTTTTGTAAATATTGCGTTTTGGGCTGCAGAACTCAACGCTAAAGGTGGCGTTTTATCAAAGCTGTAGCAATAAAAATAAGATTTAATTTTGTTACAGAAGAACGTTTTGTAATAAGAAAATATTTTCTTTAAAAAACGATCTACTACAATTGATTTCGTAGAAACTCAAGTGTATCTTACTGAATACATAAGATAAATGTTAGAAAGCAACATTCTATATCTATTTTTTACAATGATTTTGTGTAAGGTTCCGCCATAGTGTCTCTAAACATATGATAAATAAATAATGATCGTGGTTAGAGTTATGGAATTGGAATTGAATTTTGATAATGGAATTTTAAAAAATCTGAAAAGGGATATAAATATAATATGTATGAAATATTATCGTCTTCAAATAGACGAACGTATGATCCTAACTGTTGTTACATATAATATCACGATATCATTAACTAAACTAAAACTGTATAGTTTTAGTTTAGTTAATGATATTGTGGGCAACTTTTTATCTTGAGGTATGTCATGGTAAAATCGAAAACCACGCGGACATTGCCGCGAACGGTAAGCTAGCGTAGAATAAAAAACATTTTTCTATTAACTTCACGCTGTATACCATATATATTAAGGTGGGTACAGGAAACCTAGTGTTAAGACACTCCGTTTCCAATGTACGGACAAATTTTCGAGACATTGCGTGTTGATTGACAGTTGAGTGTCGGAACTCAAAACCACGCTTTGTATACCAACGCAAAGACACTGATATTAATTCTTTTGAATGGAAATCGAACTCACTACCATCGCGTTTACAGTCGGACGCTATGCCGTTTTAAATACAAAAGAAATATAAAGGAAATTTTATATCTATTCAATTTTCCATATATATCTCGTAAACAATGGACATCACGGTAGAAGTAAAACAACAGTTGCAAAGAACAGACAGACTGCAGTGTTACGCCCACTCATGAAGGCGGGACTTGCGGTAGGCGTGCCTTTAGCTCACCAAAATGTTTGAAAAATGGATAGGGTACTGCGTTTTGGGGTAATTGAACGTTTAATGTGGTGTGGGATATCTGGGTGTACAGGTGTTGATTCTGAGTTTGATCTCTATATGAGGAATTATTTTTTTAAGCTTCACATTGTATCTAGTGAATAGCAGATTAGACCTTAAAAGGAACCTAAAGTTAAGATATTCCGTCTCCATATTCTGTCTTATTTTCGAGACATAGCATGTCAAGTGGCAGAACTCAACACCAGGGTTGTCTTTATATAAAAGCGAAGAAATCAAAATAATTCATGAGATACAGATGCCTGATGACAGATGGACAGACAGACGGATGGTAGACGGTTTTTGGCCTAAGGCTCGAACGGCCTCCGCTTTCCGTCGAATTAAACCACCGTGTAAAATAGAGATAATTTAAGAAAGGACTTAGCATTCAGTGAATTATATTCATTCAGTGAAAATAAGGGAGCTGGGCCTATGACATTCCTAAGGAAAGAAACTTGGAGCAACGACTTGGAGTTTTACCTCGTTGCCAGAGCGAGACCATGAAAATATCGAATATTTCATCCACAACCGTCGCATTTACAATCGTACGCTAAACATCTAGTGTTATACTTTATATTTTTTAGCTTTACGCTGTATCCTCAATTAGCTGGTTACGTAGAGGGAACCTAGTGGTAAAATACTCGGTTTCCTAGTTTTTGTCGAATTTTAAGGCATTACGTGGTAGCGGAACTCTACGCAGCGCTTTGCCTTGTTACAAGAGCGAAGACATTTAATAAATAATAAATCATTGCCTCCAGTGAACATACTCGTAGAACACAGAACCGTCACGCTTACAGTTACACACTTGTGCCACTATGCCACCATGGCCTTACTATATTTTTAGTGGCCTTGTAAAAAAAATATATAGAAAAAGAGTAGGTACGCACGAAACGTCTCTAGTTTTATCTAATAATAAAAGATCTAAATTAAGAAAGGTACATACGTGTATAACTTATAACTTACCACAAGCTGCCGACAACAAAGAAAAAGCTTCCCAAATTAACCATAAAAAAACCAAAATAAAGTAAGTGCTCACTTCAAAATGCCTTATCCAAATCGTTTTGAGCACATCCCAACTAATCCCTCCCACAACAGTGGGCGTGGTACCACCCAATTGGCTTAAGAAAAATCAATAATACCCACCATTCGCTCTATATTATGAATATAAGAGAAACTAAACATATATTTTTTATTATAAAACACTTCCTGTATATAGATATATAGAGATAGAGTTAAGTAGTCATATTTTTAAGCTTCACGCTGTATCCCTTATATTATATCAGGATAGATAGAGGGAACTAGTTTCCCTCTATCTATCCTAGGTTAAAAAACTTCGTTAGTAAGGAAATGAAAATATTGTATGCACAAGCACTACCGAACTCTCGAGTCATTGCGTGTTGAGTGGCGGAACTCAACGCCGTGCCTTGACTTGTTACCAGAGCGAAGAAGTGAAAATATTAAATAATTAACTCCCCCTAGTGCGATTCGAAGTCACAATTGAAATTTCTGGAAATTGTAATTTCTTTGGAACAACGTCTAATTGTAGGCATTATTATTTCGTACGTTTATGCCCCCTACACGACTGACCGATACATATCTATAATATATTCTTGAAGTTATTGGCAGAGAAAGCCTAACAGTAACTCTAGGTTCCCTCTACCTACCCCGCTACATGCGAGATACAGCGTGTAGTTGAAAAAAAAAGGTGGAGAATACGGAAGAAGAATGAAAGAAAGATGAATGCTGTAGATATACAACGTCTACGTGAGATATTCGGAGTCAGTTTAGCTGACCGAATTCATAATTAAGACACACGTAAACTTGCAGGTACTAGCTGATGTTAGAGACAAACTAAATATATTTTGTTATAAATTCTATTACAAATCTATTAAATTCATAACAATTTTTTTACTAGATATTTCAAATAGTTTTGTCAGAACTTTTTTTAATACTTTTCTTTAATTTTCGTAAATCGCCTTCTATTTGCAATATTTATCGGTTCCTTACTCTAAATATTTTTTTAAGAAGAAATTAACTTTATTTATCCTCTGTATCCCATTATTCGATTTGGCACCTGCTAAGTATGGTTTAGTTTAGAAATGAAGTGAGATGTAGGCAGGTGGAGGTTTTAGCAAAATATGCATGGATTTCATTGTTATAGCTCTCATTTCTGCTTCTACCTTGTACGAATTATGAGATTAAAGATATATTTTTTTATTTCCATTAAAGACATAGGCCACTTACATGGAAACATTGGTTAACAAAATAAAAATAGTTAAGTACAAATTATCTCGAAAGAAATTCATAGTGAGTTCTACGGTCAATTCAAAATACTTGTTTACTTTAAAAAATATAATTTCTAGGGATATTTGATTTGCATGGAACATAACATTTTTGTAGAGGGAAATAACCAGTCTCGATGACAAAAAATAGAAAAATCCTCGGTAATAAATGAATCTAAATCTAATTTCGGTCGTACTCTTCGTTTTAAGGATTGGTGAAGCTTACCACCACTCTCGGCTTAGCACCATTCTTTGCGGATAGCTGCCTTGAAAACCCATTAAAGTCAGCCCTCACTTGGTCGCTCCATCGCATGGCGTCTGCCTCGAAGCCTATCTTCAACACAGTATACTATACAGATAGATAATACTTTATGCAAACTATTATTATGAATTTCTATCTCACTATTAGGACTATTTGTTTCTAAAACTATTTGTAACTTCTTCTCTGAGGTTCCCTGAGAGGTTTCCTTTTTTTTACATTTTATGTTAAGTAACAGTCAGAAATTCAACCATTTTCCCCTCTTTATAGAAAAGACAAGGCTAACGAGCGTGCGAGTCACCTGATGATAGGCCTGATTAAGTTTTACAATAATAGCATAGACGTAGGAATTGGGTGGGCCTGACCTGACGTGGAGTAAAACTAAGAGAAGAAAAAACTTAAGCTCATATAAAACTAACATAATATAAATTTTTATATGTTTTCTAAAACATCATCTTAAATATAATCATTCCCCCGAGTAGATATTGAACCCACAACCATGCTGCCACTGCGCTTAGACGGTGGAAATTATTATTTAAAATTATAAACATGTATACCGTCGGAACAAAACGTTGTTACTATAAAACTGCATTTAAATTTAAGTACAATTAAATATGCCGTTCAGACGTAATGTCCATTAAAAACAAGGGGTGGGTAACAAACTAAAAATTAATCGCGTCTTAATTTTTAGGGTTCCTTGGCTGGCTTTACAAAGCATTTTTTGTAACATATCACTACGTATCCCGCACATGGCAATTTAAGGTAGACAGAACTTAGTGTTAAGCTCAGTTTTCTAGTCTCCGCCTAAATTCGACATATTCTATATTGACACGCGAAACTCAACGCCGCCCTTTGCCATATTATTAGTGTGAGAAAATGAAAATAATTTTGTGTTGAACGGCGGGCGGCGTTACCACAGTGAAGAAATGAAAATGTCACACAACCTGTCTCAAAAATAAACAGAACCCTGCTCTATATGTTATAAGAAAATATTTTTTTAAACCCTTATTAGTATTCTTAAAGCTTCCATAGTTTTAATAAAAGTTGACGACAAGTTATTTTATTATTCTAATTTTATATAGGCCACCGTGGCGTAGCGGAACAGGATCTGACTGTAAATGTAACGGTTGTGGATTCGATTACCACTCGAGGGAATAGTTAAATGCCTATACTTAATTTATTTTCATTTCTTAAGTAACGACACAAACCGCATTAAACTTACACTTCCCTTTTTGTGCTATCCACAAATTTGAACTCAAACCTGTTCCTTGCAACCAACTAACGTAGACTTTCTCTTGTTCTTCTCTCTCCGCCTTTAGGAAAAAATATTAATAGTACTTTTTTACCTTTACAACCAATTAGTTAGGTAATTAAGAACGAACGTTATCTATTCCATTAGAGAAAATTCATGTTGGGTTGAATCCTCAGCATCGATTTGTGTAATTAGATTAATATAATATATGCTCTATACCAGTGGTTCCCAACCAGTGGTCCGCAAAAACCTAAATATGGTCCGCGAATGATTTTAATTTTATGACTGGGGATGGTGAGGCGAATTTCTTTTTATTTATTACAGTATACTTTTATTATACCTACATGCAAAGTGGTCCCTGCTACCAAGAATGATATAAAAGTGGTCCTTGATCAAGAAAAGGTTGGGAGCCCCTGCTCTATACTAATACTATAACGCTGAACAGTTTGTTAAGTTAAACGCTCTAATCTCTGGAACTACAGTCTCGAACTGTACTTGTTTTTATATCGGAAAGTTCATTTATTGAGGAAAGCTGTATAGAATATTATCTAATATTTTCATAATTTTCATCATTGTTTCGATGTTACCCACTGTGCGTCAGTTTTTCTATGTTATATATCATCTTAGCCTCCATTTGACCACGTTGCAAAAAGTTAGTAATACATACATTTTATGCGGAACCAACAAATTCATCAAATAAAAAACTTAAAAAAATTCTAAAAACACTTTCACGCTTTATCTCGCACAACATGGCAGGCTTCTAAAATCCTTCTGTTAATACATTACGTCTTCTTGTTTCCACCCGAATTAGAGATATCGCGTGTAATGTTGAAGTACTTAACCCCGCACTTACCTTACCAGAGCTTTTAAAATTTAAATTTTCTTCTATTTTAAAGGAAGAAATAAAAAAAATATTTAAAATACGCGATTTTTTTTATTTTACATTTTTATTAAATCAAACCTACACTTACCTTGATATTATGCTATCCGCAAAATTGGATTTGAACCCACTTCCTGTCCCCAACTAGCGTAGACCGCCTAATAACTTCCTGTCCCCTTCATGAAGAGCAACAAGTAAAAATATACGATCCAAACTCATTTGAATAAGAATTTGCCCGCCGGTTAAATATTACATGGACTTTTTAAGTAATAATGTTGATACGACTGCAATTGTGGATTTGATTTTTTATTTTTATTTTACGGTTCATTGTTCAGCGGTTTAACTCGGGGGAACGTCTCTGTTATATGTTACCAAATATAATCTGTTACCAGACCGAGGACAATACGAATATTAATATGATGTCTGGAAAATTAGACGAGTCCAGGAAAATGAATAGTATAACACTAGGTTCCCTCCCCCTACTTGTGTGTGTAAAGATACAAAGAAGTACGTATGAATGTATTTTCTTCAAATAAGTATTAATTACAAAACAAAAATGGAAAAAAGTGTAAAAGTAAAAGAAAGAGACTCCATAAAAAAGTAAAAAAATATATTTTTCTAGCTTCACGCTGTGTCTCGCGCATAGCAGGGTAGACAGAGGGAAAATTTCCCATGTTCCCTTATCGTTAAGACACACCGTTCCCATTATGACATTTTCGTTTCCCACTCCCAACTTTACAGGAATTGCGTGTTGCGTGGCGGAACTCAACGCTGCGATTTGCCTTACCAGAGCGAGGAACTGGGAAGAGGAATCCTACTTTTGAGACATTGTGTGTTGAGTGGCAGAACTCAACACAGCTGTTTGCTTGTAATCAGAGCGAGGAATTGAAAATAATTCGTATAAAATTTATGACAACGAAAAAAAAAAGAATTTCCACATCAGCATGTCCATACAAAAATTTCGTACAGATTCAAGCGTTTCTGTATAATATACCAATTATTTACACGTCTAAGAATATTTTATTTAAGTTTATTTCCATACAAATCATACAATTCGCTTGTATTTCGTATTTCGTATCAAAACTTGGGATAATTCAAGTTCCATTTTTACGAGATAACTTTAGTTAATACATTTTGTATGGATTATGAAAGAAAATTAGTTTTGGTGTGCAGCTGAGACTCGATTGGAGTTTAAAATTAAAGTAGTAAATAAAGTGTTCAATTTCTTTATTCTCCTTTAAATGAAAAAAACATTAGAAATTCTTTTCCATTCAGTCAGTGGGAAAGAGTCCGACTACAAACGCAATCGTTGTGGGTTCCATCGCCATATGGCGGCATGAAATAGCTCCATTTTCCCATTCTGGCAAGACATAGAGATTGACTTCCGCCACTCCGGACGCAAGATCTCCAATTCCCGTAGGACAGCACCTCATGGTCCTATGCTGTACCTCCCGCTTTTGTGAGATACAGCGTAAATCTAAAAATTTGAAGTGATGGTCCATAAATAATAAATATACTTTTTTAATATATTCTTGTCAAATAAGTAACTTTAACTTTTTAGTTTACAAGCAAATTCCACATTAAACTCAACTAAACTAACTTTACGCTTTATCCCAAGCGGGGTAGTCAGAGAGAACGGAGCGCCAAGCGCTACGGTCTCTACAAATCTCTTTCGCCTCGTCCACTGTCATGATCCTCTTCATATATGCCCTCCGGGGGTCCTCATGCTTTTTACATAACCTTCTTCTAGTATCTTTTATACTGTGTTTTCGAAGGTCAACCGAGGCCTCCCCCTACATCTCTTACCGCTCACTTTTCCATCATAAATCTTTTTTGCCATTCATTCATCACTCATTCGATCGACGTGCCCAAACCAGCTGAGCACATTCTTCTTCATTCTCACCGTGACATCCTCGCTAGTACTTGCCATTCTGTGTACCTCTTCATTGCGGATTCGATCAGCTAAGCTGACTCCGCATATCCTACGAAAAGATCGCAGCTCCACAGCATTCATTTTTCTTTCATTCTTCTTCTGTAATACCCACGTTTCGCTGCCGTATAACAGAGTCGGTATCAAAACTGCATTGTGTACGGCCAAACGCGCAGCTGTGCTGACGTTTCGCCGTCTCATCAATGCAGCTAAGGCTCCGGTAACCGGCAGCAATACGCCTTTCTACATCCATCTCCAAATTCCATATTACATACATGTATATAAAAGAAATTTAAATACTTATACATAATATGTACATAAAAGTAAAACTCTTTCGGTAATGAGTGACTGAAAGACAAAGCACAGCACAGCAACACAAGACGGTAAAGCTACGAGGTGCAGAATCCTCATAATTTGTATATACATACATAAGTACGAATGAGTACAAGCGTGCGACTGTAAACTCGACAGGTTGTGTTCCCTCAGCCTACCCTGCTATTTGCGAGATACAGTGTGAAGCTAAAAAAACATAAGTTCCTTGGAAAGTGTAGAGAAGCATTAGTCCTTGAGCAAACTACGAAAATGGGAAAAAAAATATTTTACGTTTTGTAATTCACGAAAACTATTGTTTACTGAGTATTTTTACTATCTAAAGCATAAGACTAAATACATGAAAGAAATCAATAATAAAATTAATAAAGTCTAAACTAATAAAGAAAGTAATAGTTAGTCTGCTAGTCTGGCTGTTAAGATTATACCCGTTGCCTTTAACCGCCATGTTTGTTTTGTAGCGCCAGTTTGACAGATGACAGCAGTTTGCGCGCGAAACGTTTTCAATGATGGCGGTGGCGTGCCTTATCCTGGTATCAAGGTTCGTATCCATATTACAAGGGGGAAATATTTTTTTAGCTATGATAGTGGTGGTTTTTATTTGCCTGATTTCCACACATTGTAGTGCACCGTTCACCACGCCAATTTTCGAGACATTGCGTGTAGAGTTGCAGAATTCCACGACGCGTTTTGTCTTCTTACCAAATATCGGGGACCTAATAATTTAAAATATAATTATTTTAGCGAGTCCCGAGTTAGGCATAAAAAAGAACGGAATAATGAGTCACTTGTACATTCGATGCTCTAATTTTGATATAGAAATAGACGCTTAAAGTATTAGCTACATTTTTTAACGTTCATTTTTGTTATAATGGAAACACACTCAATAATATTAGACATAATATTTTAAATTTCAATTAGATTTGACACATCCTTTCAAAGTTCCGTTCAATATTCATGAAAAATATACTTTTTTTTAACCACTACTGTGTGTATGTCTCTGAGTTTTTTTATCTGTCGCATCTGTTGATTTTATTAATTTGAAAGATGGAACCTATTACAATAGATAAGTTACTCTTTCTATTCTTCATTATCTAGATTTTTTTACCTTCACGCTGTATCCCGCATATAGTGATATGCACTCTCAGTGCTCTCTTTCACTTTCACGCCAGTTTTCGGGACATTGCGTATTGTGTGTCGGAACTCAACGCGCTTTTTTGCACCAGGCAGAGGAAATGAAAATAATTCTTTCTCTCAAATGGAAATCGAACCCATAAACGTCAGATATTAGCTTTTTTTTTTTTTGAGAAATCCTCTCTTGTTCTCCCCTATACTAGTCAAGAATCTCAAGTCTACATAATATCAAGTAACAACGATCTAAGCCGAGTATAATATCTGTCATTCACTCACTCTATCTAACAACTCTCTAAACTATACCTTATTTTTTTAACCTCTCGTTTTACGTATAACAGGCAAAGATAACTTAAAGATAGATAAAATAGCAATTGTCTATCCATTCTAAAACTTATCCCTTGAAATTTGTAAACATTTGTAGATAACATTCCAACCGTCACCGGAAGTCGGTCATGTCTCCGGTCAGCCGTGAAATTTGAATTTGGAACGTTTATCTCAGTTTGCGTTTGGACTCTGTTATAGACGGTCGTCTGCGGAAATTAATGACTTTCTGAATGACTTGGTGGTATACCTCTATTTAGGGATGGTGAACCTATCTACTATTTGATAGTTAGTAGATCGTTTCAACTGTAATAACTAACATATACACGAATTTATACTTCAAATAGGTATATTTATATGTTTACACCTAAAAATTAAATATTTAATATTTTCATTTTTACGGTAACACCGGTGTTGAGGAAAAGCATAGTGTTGAGTTCCGCTACACAACACGCAATGCCTTCAGAGTTTAGCGGAAAGTGGGGAACGGAGTGTGTCAACACTATGCATTATGCCTACTCTTCTACATGCGGGATATAACATGAAGCTTTGCCCTACAAATTTTCGAGTTTTATTAAGATCCGCGCCTCAATGCGCAATGTTTTAAAATTTGAGCAGTGCATGAGCAACGGAGAAGTTAAAATACATAATTCTAAGAACAATACAAAAAAAATAAAAATATTACTCCATTCAGGAGTATTTAAAGGTTAAAAATGTATAAAATTAAAATAATCTATATTTCATGGAGGATACCATTGAGTCTGTTGTTCTATACTGATATAATAAAGCTGAAGGGATTGTTTAGTTGAACGTGCTAATCTTAGGAACAACAAATTCGAACTTCAAATATTTGATTTGTTAGGTATTTGGAGTAAAGTGGCCGAGGACACTAAAGTCTCTGCAAAAGTCTATTCTACAAAACAATGCTTTAAATTTGAAATATTTATATATATTAACACCACCAAACATGAAAACAGAATTTTAATTAGCTTATTATTTAATATACAATTCTTATAAATATGATTTAAAGTCTAGACCAACAGAAGCTGTGAAATAACTAAATCTATCACAACAATGGTAAAACTGAAAATTCAATTGAACTTATAACTCGAAAGTTACACCTATTGTGTAAAACTTAGTGACAGCTCACTTATGACCACTTAAACAATGGACTTAAGTAAGTAAAATATATTTTTTCAACATATTACATTAATAAAATGTATTTATATAGATAGTCCTCTGGGATAGGTACCATCGAATAAAAAAATAATTTTAAAAATGAAACTACTCTTTAATTAAACTCAATTTTAAACATGGAAAATGTACGCATTGAAAATTTCATTTGGTTAAGAAAAGTTTTTTGTGAGTATTATTTTTATATAGATAGCAGTATTAGTGATTTCAAGCAGTGACAAATATTATTATACAAAAAAACTAACTACAAAATTTTATTAAAAATATTGTTAGCAACCAGCAGACTGGTTGGTATAAGAGTTGGAATATACCAACAATTCACTAACTTTTTCCCACTGGTATTTTGAGAAATCTGTTCTTAGTGCTCCCTTACACTCCCTTATCTACTTACATTCAGAATTTTAATTTTCAAGATACATTCTGTTCACCAAACGTCGAAGTATCGATTACCATCGGAAATTTTATCGTAAAAAATATATAAATAAATAAAAAAAAATTATTACCTAAATTCGCCAAGTTCAAACACAACTAAATAACTCAGTTCAGCATAAAGCAAATTTTAATTTCCCTTCTATTGTAACAGTCGCTATTGTAGCGATATCTAGTCGTTATTTCAATGTATGTATGTATGTATGTATGTACGGACATTGTATGAGAATATTGTTTTATCTCGTGTATGACATGTATAAAGGTAAAGCGACAGTGAGTTAAATTAATAAATGGATAGGTGTGCGTTACACTGTCATTGTTCACTTTACGCGTAGATACTTGTTGATTTCATCGTGTTGTATGGTGTGTTTTAGTGTTTTATGGTGTATGTTCCTAACGATATTATTACTTTTGATATATATATTTTTTTATTTTTTTATTGCACGAAACTTAATACATTAAAAAAAATGTACAATAGGCGGGCTTAATGCTAAAAAGCATTTTCTACCAGCCAACCTAAGTCATGTGGGAGAATAAAATGTGTAGGTGTCCAAAAAAAAAACATAATAATAATAAAATATCATATAAATAAATAATAATAATAATAGAAGAGTAGATAGATAAAAATAATATAATTATGAGTTCATGAAAAAGGATTCTTTCATACTAATAGAAAAACTTTAGTAGACTAGAATAATAAAAATACCAAATATCTATCAAATTTAATATGAAAACGTTTTTCATTACTACTTTGTATATATTTAGCGGTTGTATAGATAAATGACGTTTAACTTGGTATTAATTTATGCATGATTAAAAAAACAGTAGGTACTAAATTAATAATGAATAATACTAACAGAATGAAATAAAGTATCATTTAAAAAATGTATATTAAAACGCTATTGTCTTAATTGAAATATGAATATCAAAACGATGGCAGTGTATTCATATCTCATTATAAAAAATATTTAGTTAATAAGTTTTTATTGGTTTAGATAAAACATTTTTTTTTATTCCTATTCAAATCCACACTTTATCTACTGTAAAATATAATAAATAGACAACCGAAAATAATTCATCATTATTTAGCCCTTTATCTAAATCCAAACCCAAATACAAATGGTTAGAATATTACGATATATGACATTTTTATTTATACTTAGTTATTTTTTGTTTGTTTTCCTTGAACATATATTTTACTTTATAGTAAAGTTATTTATTACATTTTAAAACAACATATTATACGAATACCAATCAATTGTCAATCTTATGTAAGCATGTAAAAAAATCACTCGACCCTCTAAAATTCGAACCAGCTACCCAAACAAAACATCCAAACACATCTACACCTACACTCGAAGCAATATAAGGCACCAAACAGCAGAGTGATAACATTTTCGACACAATACGTTTTATTGTGTTGACCGTCAACAGGGGGACTTGGCGCTTAGACGACCGTGCGCCCATTATTTATTTATGCGATGGCCCTGACCGGACTGACTTCGAAATTATATATGTATAAATGTCAGTGTTGTTTAGAAATTTGCACTGGCAGCTGACACGTGATAGTAGAGCGGTACTCAACGCCGCAGTTTGTTTTTTTCATGGCGAAAAAATAATAATATTTCAAGGTAGGTCTGTTTCCCATTAAGAAACTTCGTTTCCTCACTTTCCCCTAAACTCTTGAGGCATTGCGTATTGTGCACTTAGCGCTGTTTTCGTCTGTTTCTCAGAGCGAGGAAAAGAAAGTATTAAATATTTCGTCCACCCAAAAAACCGAACCTACAACCATCGTATTTACACTCGCACGTTTGTGTCCCAGCGACACGACCGTCTCTTTTTATTTTTAATAGCCAATTTATCGAGAAATGAAAAATAAATATTAGGTCACACGATGTGACCTAATATTTTCTGAGGTCAGACCTAATATTACCTGAGGTCAGACTTATGCCACGCATTTAAAATGTGTCATGTGTCATATACAATGAGTAGCCATTTCCATTTGACCGAAGACGGAGCCGTAGGAGAAAACTAGTTTTTAATATTAAAATAAAACACATAAAACGTTGCAAACTCAATTTATAACTGCACACAATAAACAATATAACAAAGCAAATGCTTATATACAACACACTGCCCACCATCAGGCCTATAGCAGCACCAAGATCTTGCCCAACCTTACTATGATCAAAGCAATGCCTGTCAAAAGCTGAACAAAAAATGAAGAAACCGACACAAAATATTAATAAAGCAACCAGTTTTGTCAATGTTAAGATTATATAAAGATTTAAAAGAAATACGCTTCTTCTGGTAGATGCTAGAAGCAGGAACAGGTTTGTTATAAGTAAGTACCACATGAAGCCAGTCAACGACCACAGGAATACGGCTAGTGGTTTTTCTTTCTCCAGAAGATTAGATATTTCTGGACGATTTTCTGTAAAATTGATAAAAAATTTAGAAGAATGGCTTATTTTATTTTTTAACTTTACGCTGTATCCAGCATATAGACGATAAGCAAGGGCTGGTGTTAAGTGATTATTGAAAGTGAGTTGCGGAAATCAAAGCCGCGTTTTATATTGATATCAGAACGGTGAAATGAAAATAATTCATGCCTCAAAGTGGAAATCGAACCTACTGTCCCACAACCTTCGTGTCTACAGTTAGATGTTATCATTGCCTATTGCGCCACGACGACCTCGTAAAAATGGGAAACGGAGTATATTAACACTAGGTTCCCAGGTACTCTCTGCCTGATATGTACAGGATACCGGGTGAATAACTAAATTCATGCTAAACTAACCTGTAAAATACATAACTGTATGATATGGCCCATATAAAAATCCAATGAATATACAAATTAGTGCAATCACGCAACAAGATATCCTCCATGTCCAGAACTCGCAGAAATTTAGGCACATTACAACTGGAAATTCGATTTAATTTAGTTGTAATAATAGAATAAAGTGTAATTTAGCTTATATTTATTTATTCAATAATCTTTCATTTTTATGACAATATTTTCTTCTGTTACAGGATGACGGTTATTATTATATATAAATGTCAAATTTGACCGTTAAATCCACAGATTAAATAATTATTTAATGGCCTGATTTTAACAGATTAAACAATAATGATTTCTCTTTCCCACTCTACGTCAGATTGATAATATCGTAAGATATTGCTACTCACCTTCTACTTTATTATGAAAAAAAGTAAATGAAAGTGACAAGTGATCACTGTTTTCTATTTTCCATGATTCCTGAACTCAAATATTATTTTGTTTTCTTTTTAATTTCCCAGTACAGAACAACAAGACACTGTGTTAAGACCCAGTGCGGTCGTAAGGAGGAAATAAATAAATTATAAAATATTTTTAAAGATTCAAATGAAAATGTATATATTTAAAAAAATTGAAAATTTAATTGTCGAGATTTCTATACTGTCGCTAGCCTCAGGCGGGGGCTCCTTGTATTCTTATTGTAAGGAAGGAATTAGAATAACCACACAGATACCAAATTAAAATATTTTTTGTTGAATTTTGCGAGCACTCGAGAAACGTCAACTGATCATAGATTTAACAGTGGCTTGAAAATAATGAGGATTAAGAAGAAGCTTCAGCCATGCAGCCCAGATTGTTCTATGAAAATAACAAAAAGTGGAGAACGAAGTGTCCTAACACTAAGTTTTGCCTCCCTAGCTTGCAATATGTGGCAGAAAGCGAGACGCTAGTAAAAAAATTGTAATAATATTTACAGTACATTGATATCAAGCGTTTCAACCAACTGTTGGCGCGTTTCCAAATCTGTAGACGACAAGCCTATTACAGATTATTCGATATATTTTTCCACATCAACGATCTGTTAAGATAAGTTTCTTATTTTTATAATACTTTCCCAGCGTATTTTAGCCTAAAGACAAACCAAGAAAGAGAACCAAAAGCTCTGGTTTCCATTCTTCTTGATGATTTTGCTTGATTTTTTGAAATACCGTCGTGGCGTCCAAGCACATGCGTGTGACTGTAAATGCGACGATTGCGGGTTCGATTCCCACTAGGGTGAATTAAATATTGTATATTTTCATTTTCTTATTTTAATAACGAGGCAGACGTGGCGTTGAATTGCACTACTCAACACGTAATGCTATAAGAAATCGGTGGAAAGTGGCGAATCTAAATGTCTTAACGGAGAACAGTGTCTTGACACTAGGTTCCCTGGTTTCCCTCTGTCTACCCTGCTGTTGAGACAATGTAGTGTCAAGAAACTCCGTTCTCGTTTGAATATTGAATTGCGTAAGACAACGCCACGTTTTATTTAGCCAGAGCGCAGAAATATGAATAATTCTTTTTCACTGATAGTGATAGAATTAATAAATATAATTTTCTCCATTCATTGATATATAATGACAATATTGTAAAATTTTCTTCAGTTTCACGCTATACCAGCATATAGCAGGCTTGATAGAGAAAATCTAGTGTTAAGACACTCTGTCCCCCAATGTTTCATCATCAGACGTTGCATCATTATATTGAGCAGCGGATTTCAGCTAATGCATTCCCCCAAGTACGAATCGAGATCAAAATCTTCGCGTTT
Organism: Heliconius himera; assembly: GCA_021202915.1. NCBI lineage: Eukaryota > Metazoa > Arthropoda > Insecta > Lepidoptera > Nymphalidae > Heliconius > Heliconius himera. The sequence continues at coordinate 119,165 of JAJHJA010000004.1, read as the reverse complement.
AGAGTCAGACACTGTAACAGTGCGTCACGAAGGACTCAATTTTTAATTTAGTTTTTTCTTTACATTTTTACCGGATAAAGAAAAAATAACAACAAACAAAGCCTAAAACTCTGTAACTTATGCCCAAATATGTATTTAAGCTTAATTAATGAAACTCAAATGGAATAGATAAATTAATTTATGTTTTTAATAACGAAATATTAAAGAGATAACTAATTAACTGAGATTAAAAAAGATTAAATATCAGCTATATTTTTATTTAGGATGCCATCGTTACAGAGGGATCCTTAATCAGGAAGATGTCTCCCACTCTGGCTGGCCAAAGCGCGGCGTTGAGTTCTGCCACTTAAATCCGTCATATCGCGAATGCAGCCAGAAACAGAGTGTGTAAACCAAAAAAATACATACTAAAGTATTTATGTTTAAGGCTGACGTGGCGCAGGGGTCGCAACACAACCGTGGTTGTACCATTACAACCGTAAACTCGACTTTTGAGGATCCCAATCCCAATTGGGGGAATAAAATATTGAAAATTTCCATTTCTTCGTTAAAAAATCCCACTCTGGATTGCGTGTTGTTATATTTAATTTATTTTCATTTCCAAATTCTCCTTAAAAAGCACGGCGTTGAGCTCCGCCGGAAAGCGGACACTCGAATATATATATGTATAGTTCAAGTAAACTGACCAAGCTTATTCTGTACACGTTAAACGTGAACGGTAATAACGAAATTGTTTCCAAACAGATTTTAGCAGACTAACTGACAAATGACTGGAGCTCTTCATTACGTGGTACAGGCAAAGGGGAAATTGGATCGTAGTGTTTCTTTTTATTGTTATTAGTAGCACAGAGTCTGACTTTAAACGCGAAGGTTGCCGGTTCGATTTCCATTTGAGGGAATTAAGTACTTTTAATAGTCGCTCTGGTACCAAAGAAAAGGCGGTGTTGAGTTCCTACCACCAACACGCAATGTCTACAAGAATTGAACAATGAGAGACGGAGTGTTTAACACAAGATTTCACTCTATCTAACCTGCTATATAGTGAAATAGCGTGAAGCTTTTATTTCTATGAAAAAAAAATAATGGAATTTAAGATAACATATTACGGTAAAATATATATTTGTGTTTTTTATCATCTAGTATTCTTTCAAAGTACGGAGAAGAAGAGAAAATGTATAATTTTAAATATACACGATTATATAATACGACAGCATTTTGGTATATGGAATTTAACGCCTTTTGCTCCTTGTTACACACAACTAGGATTATAAACATATTTAAATACGAAATTTCCTCCGTTGACAGTATCGATGATACTGGAGGAATGTCATGTAAAAAGCATGAGGACCACTGGAGGACGGACATGTATGAAAAGGTTGATGACAGTGGACAAGGTGAAAGAGGTATAAAGAAATCGTAGCGTTGACTTGAGACGACCATAGAAACTATAAATGAGAATATAAAAAAATCATTATATTGATAAGAATATAAATAATAATTGTATTAATTTAAACTGCTTCATGCACACACTGCACGGGTAGGCATAGGGAACATAGTGTTAACACGCTCCATTCCCCACTTTCCGCTAAAATCTGGAGGTATTGCGTGTTGAGTGGCGGAACTCTACGAAGCGCTTTGAATTGACACCAAAGCGAATAAATGAAAATATACAATTATTATATTAAGTTTTATTTACTTTGGCTTGGCATCGCCTTCAAAAGCGCAGCGACTTAACATTAGGTTCCCTGTGGAAACCCTGCTTATACAGGATACAGTATGAAGCCAAAATAATAAAATAATCATTTAACAGCCAGCACCCCCTTCGTATGTACGTCGCGGTATTCAGAAAAATATTCATCCACTCCCAGCTACAGTAACTGTTACTGTTAGAAGCAAAACGATCACTATAATGCTGTACACTCAGCTACGTATGTTTTGTATGGAAGACGGTTTATTATTTTTTTTTTTTAGTTTAACGCTGTATCCTGACATTATGACACTCCATTGTCTACGTACTGAACTATTTTCGAGACATTACGTGTAGGTTGGTGCATGTGTGGGTTTTAATGAGACATTGCGTGATTAATGGCGGATCATAACGCCACGTTATAGCTTGTTGCCAGTGCGAGGAAATGAAAATAATTCATTTCGCCATGTGTAAATTGAACGTGCTACGCGATCCCAAATCATATTTTCCTTTGATATTCGTCGCTCACTAAACTGAACAAATATACACTGCATGCCGATTGGCGGAACTCAACGCCACGCTTAATCTTTTAACCAGAACGAGTAAATCAAAATAATTATTTTCAATAAATCAAACCCACAACCGTCTCGTTTATATTATTTATATTTTGCTTCTAAAATCCGTGGCTCACTGTACTAAACACGTAGTGTATGTTAATTACATTTTTAAAGCGCAAGTTTTTTAATAACGTTCCAAAGAGAAAGCAAATATAAGGCTCTATCGCTTTGTTTGTTTTCATACATTTTTTGTATGTGTGTATGTGTATGTATGAAAGTCTTGGTAAATTACTATATAGATCTTTCTAGAATGATTTTCAGAAGTTCGTGGAAGTTAGAATATTTAATACATCTTTCTAAAAAGAGATCACGCTGTACTTGGCGTATAACAAGGAACCTAATAGTAAGACACTGTTCCCAACTTTTAGCGGAATTTTTGAGACATTGCGTGTTGTATGAACTTCAAATTTTCCCTATTTATTGCTTTTAAGAACAGGAATTGAACAGTATCTTAAAGATGAAAAATGCATCAATTGCTCCTCTCTACGTTACTGAAATATATATAGGGAAGAGTATTAAATTAAGTTTTAAGTGAAATAAAATCTTTTTGTACTGCCGATATGCCAATTTTCTTACGACATATCTTTTTTATATTCTAATACTCTATTATTACTATTTGAGAGATCCTGGGGACTAATTTCTCTGCTCTCCTTCAACAATATAGAGATTTAATTTCCAAAGACAAACCAAAAGCTATGTCACAGCAGAGTTATTTTTAATTTAGATATTCGTTCAACTCCAATTAAATGGTAGAGAACGCATATGTGAAATTACGCGGCGTAGAACGCAACATATTGTTATTTAAAGTACTTGTGAAGTCTAGAGGCGCACTAAGTGAGGATTTCCAAAAAATTCTGCAGGAATTGGACAAAATCTGGATTTTACAATTTACAAAATAAAGTTCATAAAAACGAAGTTACAGGCGACGACTAGTTTATTCTAAGATACGTGAGAAATAAAACAGAGTGTATATTTGTATATAAATTCTCAGCATAATTTAACTTCCATCATTTTAAGTTTTGAAAAGTCTTAGAGGACTAGATTTTTATAGCTTCTTTAAAAGGCTCCTAAACACTCCTACACTTCTGTTGCAAGTCCCAGATACTGCTCTGAGCTCCTCATCTTACAACGTGAAGAGCACGGGTAAACCATGAAATGCTAAATAGTTGCTATGAGTAGAATGTATCATTTCTGAAATGTACTTCGAAAGTGGCTCTCGTAGAATCATTTCAAATTTGGTGTCGGTTGAAAATAAAGCTCGGATTTTTTAAAAAATCCTTAGACCTTGGACACTTGGATTAATAGACCCAGGTTCCATTCTGAGCTCCTCAACCTGCAACGCTATGGGTGTCCATACATAACATTAATTGATAGAATACTAAGGAGTTTTTCTTCACTATAACAAAATCATTGTTAACGCCAAACGTGGCGAAGGGGCAGTGTGGTTTTAAACGCGACCGGTAGTAGGTTCGATTCCCATTCGATGAAAGATTTAATATTTTCATTTCTTCGCTCAGGTATTGATTTAGGCAACGCGCGGTTGAGTTCAGCCACTCAACACACAATGCATCCAGAGTATCGCGTAAAATGGTGAACGTAGTATCTTAAGAGGAGGATAGGCGTAAAGCTGAAAATAAAATAATTGTTATAGATCAGTTAAAAAAAAATAAGAAAGTTTATTTTTTATAAGATGGCGGTGTCGTCGTAGCGCAGAAATAAAACATCTGGCTGTAAACGTAATGGTCGTGGGTTCGATTGCTACTTGTAAGAATAAATTATTTATTTTCCTTGTTCTGGCACTGGTCTGCAAGACAAAGCGCGGCATTGAGTTCCGCCACTAAATACACAATTTCACGAGAATTGGAAGGTATTTCAATAGGTTCCCTCTGCCTACTCTGCTATATTGAGGACTCCAGCGTGAAAGAAAAAAATATTACTATTATTATTCAAAACTTGTAAGTAAATAATCAAGTTTTTAAATATGTGTTTTTGAATTTTCATAGTGTATCTATATCGTCTTTTCCTTATACAGTTTTAAGAAAGTCACTTTCCACCGATTTTGATACGGTTTTTACTAAAATACACAGTAATTTAAGAGGAAGGTTTATATGTTTGATACATGTATATTATGTTACAGCTGAGAATGTTAAATCTTTAAAAAATAATTATCAACTTATACAGCGCCATCTATTATCGAGTAGCCAACCAACAAAATTATATTTTTATAAAAACACATAGTGCATCTGTATATAAATATATACATATTTATAAACATAAGTAAATTGTAATTTTAATATTTTATAAAAAAATATATTTTTGATAAAACTAGCGCCATCTATTGAGAGCAAGGTTAAGGTAGCACTGCATGAAATATGCATAAAGTCAGAAAGTTACAGGGCTGTGAATAATTTGATGTTTATAGTAAAAATACATCTTATATACTTATAATAAAGTTGTTTTTCAAATAAATCATCTTATCCAAAGGAAAACTCTTGAAATATTAACCGAGACAGACTTGATATAGGTGTATCACTTGCCGTATATAGTGAAATTATTCAATTACTTCAACAAATTCCTTTACAATTTAACACGAAAATACTCAAAAATAATCAAAATTAGATCAATATTATAATCTAAAATTAATAAAAATGTCAAATCATTTGTGTAAATCAGCACAAATATATCAAAACCGTTTTCCAAGAAGGATTTTTGGTCATTTTATCATTTCTTCATACATTTCTAAAATAATAACGATATTTTTCAGGCAAAGCCGGGCATAGTAGCTATGTCAATATTTTACATTATAGCAAACTATCGATTTACTCCGCTTAAAATTTCGAAGTCTTAACGCCATCTATATTTATTTTTCCAAAACTCATATATTTGTGTGCGTGTCTGTATGCTAGTGTGCTGTAAACGATTAAAGCAGACGCTAGGTATGTATGGCTAGCAAACAAATTAATTTATCGATTTTTTATATTAATTTTCTTCTTAAATTTGACATGCTTGTCTAATTATACACTCTATAAGCTTATTTGAGAATGTGGAACGTTTGTTTTATAATGCTATGTTAGTTAAAAGATATAGTTCATTAATTTAAATATAACTTAATAAGTTATGTGATTTTTAATAAGAAAAGCTTATAAAATAGACAAAATTTACATATAACATAAAGTAATATTGAACATTAAAAAATCCAATTTATAAATCTAGAATATTAAAATGAAAAACGTCATTTCTGCTATCCCTACACCTAATCTCCGCCACCCTCCCGTAATAGGCCATCTCCCGGTTTCCATGGCAACCAAATCAAAATGGCCGCCACTCCCTCCCCTCCCCTCGCGGGTATATAACCGCGTGCCAGGCCTACAGCATCCAGAGCGCCAGTACCATTTGTTAAGGCATCACGTATCGCGTCTCAAGAAGCGAAAATCTTCGTTACATTTTTTTAAAACCCACCTTTACTTCCGTTTCCGTTTGAATAAATTTTTATTTTTTCACGTTTTCGTTGGTTTTTTTTCCGTTACTCTTTATTATTTTCTCCTTATTTTGATTTTAATTGTCTTGTGTGGTGCCGGCAGGAGACAGGTAAGATTATTTCGTATCGATTTTTTCATCGGACATTTAAAAATATCTGCACTATTTTCGTCTTTACTCCCTTGCGTTAGGGGTTGCTTTGAAAATATTATAGATTCCTATATAATGCGTTAAGATTCCTCTAAGTGCGTCCCGGGAGGGTAAAATAGGGAGAAAGGGGAGGTTTTGCATATTTTCAATTATTTAATACAGGGTAGAATATTAAATATAGGTATAAAGTCTATTCGTTTTGTAATTTTTCTATATAAATCTATGAATTTTACCTGTTGCGTTCTAGAATTTCTCTTCTAAATTTACCTTTGAACATACAAGCGGTTTTTTTTTCGGTTTTTTAAGTAAATCTGCTATATATATTTATAAAACTCCTTCGTTACTGGGTGACTGACAGATACCAAACTATTGAACTAAAAAATTGAACCTTCGCATGTAAGTTAGGGAGTGTCAGGGAGCACTAAGAGAGGATTTCTCCATTTCCTATAAGAACTGAAACAACCAGATTTTTCAGATGAAGTTTCGAGCGACGAGTACTTACTAATAATTTTAAAATCATTCTAATAATTTTCGCGGTATTTTTTTTTCTCCACTCACCGTTTGCTTATTACAAAATAAACAACAGGGAAGTAAAGCGTTGAACAAAATTTAAAACTTCTTATGTTCAATTACAATTTTATTGAAATCCTTTAAAAGCGCTTGCTTAAGATAGCATAGATACTTTCTTTCGTATTTAGATGAAAAGTAAAATTTGACAGCTCGACTAAAATAAAGGGGGAGCATGTATCAAGTCAACTTAACTCATTATTACATTTTCAATCAAAACGCGGGAATCGAACGGAAACGGAATACGGCGTGAAATTAAATATTTGTATTAAAATAAAAGCTAACTTCGAATAGAATAGTATCTTAAAATACAAAACGTTTTTCTATACTAATGCAAGTGGACTAAATACCCTAAAAAAATGTTAATTTATTCTTAACATTTTAATTAAATCCAAATACAAATGTTGCCTGATTCAAAATTTTAGCTCACATTGGTCTTAACCAATGCCATAATTTTAACATAATTATTAATATGGGATTCTTTCGGTTATATTAACATGTGCTTACAAGCCAATTTTATTTTTGTTTATTAAAAATCAACTACTATAATAAAAAATTACAACTAATATTTAATTTACGATATAAACAGTTTTAACACTGTATACAAAATGAAAATTATTTTATCTATATTTTCACTCAGTTTTTACTCAGTTCTCAACTTTACGCTCAATTTCCTACCGCGATGTTGGACGTTGTTTAGTCCAACTTTATAATTTGTGTAATCAGAGCGTGGTAACAGTACTTTTCTTATTTTATATTTATATTTTTCATGTTTTCAACAATCCGTTGACGTCAATATTTTTGCTATTGTAGTCATTTCTGCAAAAGATCTATTTTAAAACACACATTTAGATATATAATATAGAGATCTTTTCTAACCTAACCGATCATCTTGTGTAGGCATAAAATGAGGAGAAGTGATAAGTCACTCCGCTCTCTGCTTTAGTTGAAATTGTTTTATGGAATACGTGAATATACATCTTGGTCACTATTAAGAGTATACTTCGCCCAATTAAATGGTTTTTATGTATTTATAAGTATTTAATAACATTTTCAAAATCTATTCCACACTAGGAATAACAAATATTTTAGGAAACGTTTAAATTTGACCGTAGCGTGAATCAAATCTGCATTTCTTTGAAAACATACGATAATTCTCATACTCTTCTCTTCTAGTTATTTAGTCTCAATGTGATAAAATATTAAATATATCATAAATGAAAGATACCTCTAGTAGAGTAAACAGAAAGAGCCCAGTGTATACAAAATACATGTGGGTATTATGAAAATTACTACACGAAAAATATTGTTAATAACTTTTTAATAATAATATTTGAGAATAAAATGATAGGTAAAGAAGAAGTAAAGAAAGATAAATAGAAGTGACAAATACAGTAAAACGTATAGCTTAGTCAACAAGGTTCAATCTTTTCTTTTATATTAGCGTGGTAGACAGAGAATCTTTAAAAACTAGTACACGTTACTTTTCACATTCCATTTTCATTGAATTTTGACCTTTTTGCATTTTGAGAACGGCGTAAAATTACTTAGATATTTAATTTAATAGGATCTTGAAAATATTAAATATTTTGATATGAATATTTTCCGAATAAGAATATTTATATATCAAACCTACAACTATCGCGTGTACAATCATACCAACTGCACTACAAAGGCGATATGAAAATATATTGGAAGTCAAAAATTAATAAGGGCTTGATACTCTTCAATAATCTTTTATGATATTTTTCCGTATGTGCGATTGAACGAATGAACAACCAATAATTGGTCGTGGTTTCAATGAAATTGCATTAATTGCGTATTCTCTCTTGTAAATTCAGAAAGCACATTTATTATTTTTATTTCTCTTATTATGACTGCTGTGTGCACTCTTTCCTATAGGCGAGGGAATAGAGGAGTCGGTTGGACCGTACCTACTCCTAGATAATTTTTTTGTGAAGATCAACTAAGTCTGAAAAATTAAAACAGAGCCTTAGAGACCCAAAATGCTAACTTCAAAGCTTAGGTTAAACATCACTTTGGAAAATATCTCTAAATTCACTTACTGTCTTCTCTCTCTTTCTTCTCTTTCTGCATTTGCGACGAGGCGTTAGTCGGGTTAATAAATGTAACGCCGCACCTTATCTCATCATAATTTATTAGAATTCGCATTTTGGTCAAGTTTAGTCAGACTCGTGTCAGTGACATTGGAGCCAATATATTACAAAGGTTATAAATATACATATTTCAAAAGTGGGTATTAAAATTACGTACTTACAAAACATTTTAATTTAACGAAATTAAGCAAAAAAAATATTTTTTTTTATTTTTCTTTTATTAAATGAATCGATAAATATTTTAATTACCTTTAAAATAATAATATTCGCTACTAATACTACTTCTTAATACTAAGCCTACTTATACCCCGTTCTCCTCTACTTACATAGACATATTACATATGAGGGAACAAAATCTTTTGAAATATTATTATACTAAACTTAAGAAGAATAAATATCTTAAAGTTGACATTATTATTCTATCTGATTGTACAATTAATATTTATGTGGATTCCACAAAAATGTTTTTTTTGCCATTTTAACGGAGTCCTCCGTGCACGATTCCGACTCGCACTTGGCCGATTTTTTAAAATAATTTCTTTGAAATTGAATGGACTACCATTGTCGTATAAAAGCACTGCCTTTTAACATTATATATTCACATAAGGGTCTCCCTATGAGATTCCATCGTTGTAAGTTTATTCAATTTCCATATATGTATACATTTTCGATAATAATTTCGCTTTGTCCAAATAAGATTTGTATGGAATAGAGAGAATATCTTATAAAGTATTAGTGTTTTGTTCATACATTTTTTTCCTTATAAATAAATCTACATAAAAGTGCGGTGTTCAGTTCCACCACTCTACATGATGTCTTGCGATGCGTGGGTGCGTCTAAACGCATCTAGTGTTAAGACACTCCGTCCTTGACTCGGCTATGCGAAAAAAACCAAAAGTTTTTTTAAATCTTTATAATTATATATAATAACCTAAGTGTTCGACTCGCGGCTTAACCCACGTGGGCTACATACTTAAAGCTATTTCTCTATTCATTTGGGTAAGTTCACATTGTATATCTTCTCTATCTCTATTATTAGTTCTATCTCCTTTATGAAGCATTAATAGATATATTACTGAAAATCGCACTAAAATCCAACGGTGAGATATAACTTTTTTTATACTATGTAAAGCTGAATAAACGTTGCTTCTTAAATTTTGCGAATGACAAATATATATGTATATATTTATATAAAATATTTTTTTTATTGCCATCTAAGCTTAAATACAAATTGGACTTAATAAACCAGTCAGCTTTTAATGTTTAGCTATAGTATCTTCGTGGTAGCTTCGTTACCAGAGCATGGAAAATAACATATTGAAAATTTCATTTCCTCGAGTCGAAATCGAATCCACAACCTATTATTCTTACAGTTTGCGACTGTGCTTGTGCTCCTGCGTCATGACTGACCTCGATTAGACAGATTTTGATGAAATTATATGAGAAGTTAACTTAAATCAAAAGGAATAATTAATTTTATTTATTTGTCCTTCAATAATGAAACAAACAAATAATAATAATTTATTACAAATTCTATTATAAACACATTAAAATTTAGATTTATTTAAAAATTGCTTTAAATGGCATAATTCAAACTTTAAAGCGAGAAATAGTTTTTTTTTTGTTAAAAAACCAAAATAATCTCCAGTTTTCATGGAACACTTGCTACATACATATACATAAATACGTAAAAGTGTTTTAAAAAAATATTTTAAACCCTTTTAAAACATTTTTTGTCACTAGAAACCCTGGAAAGTTATCAATTATTATTCATGTATTCAAAAATTCAACTTCACTGAGGTTTTCTGTGTAAAATGCAAGTTTTAATTCTCTAGTACGCACTTGTGTCACTATACTGTAGACAGTGGCGTTGTCTGCTTTAAATATGCCTAAGTTTTGTTTTTGTGGAGAGCTTAGTGATGAATTATTCTGCTTTTATACCCCGACGAAGAAAAAGGGGTGTTATAAAGTTTAACTTGTCTGTGTATCTGTATGTCTGTATCTGTATGTCTGTATCTGTATGTCTGTGACATCATAGCTCACAAACGAATAAACCAATTTTAATTCAGTTTTTTTGTTGGTGGCTTAATCAAGCTATTATTATAGAAAATATGTATCTGTTTTTAATTAATTATTTTTATACTCGTCTATAATTTCTCTCATATAGACGAATTTAAAATGTTTTCATTTATTATACTCAGCTTATCTTCTTTTTAGATTGCAAGCAAAATAATGTGTGTAAAATCATACAATTTCTTTTAATAAAAATTCAGAGTAATATGATCTATTCGAAATATTTACCACTGTATCGCATTGGATATTCAATCAATCTAAGTCAATTTAATATTTTTTTCATTTTACATTTTCCTCTTAATTACAGGTACTTGATAATGAAATAATATTTAATATATGTTATTAGAAAAACATTAGAATAAGACTTTTTACAAAATTCTTCAAAAGGCAGACAGACATATAGAGAATACGCTATCCATACTATTTAGTAGTGTATGCAACCTATATCTACTATTTATAGAATGCCCAATCAAAACTCTAAAATAAAATATTAAAAATTCCACGTTATTTTTTATATAAACATAATATCTACTCAACCCGAACCTCCCCTAGTACTGTCTACAAAAAAAATCTATAAACACCTAAAAATATATATAACATCAATTATATTACTATACGTCAATCGATCCCACACAACGCAACATAGTAGTAATATTTTATAATTCATATAATAAGAGAGCACTTCTGAAAAAAAGTATACCGTCAGCGCTACACGAGAGCCCGACATCTCATTATGCATTGCTTTATATGACAAAGCAACACTTCAATTATGAAACGTACTTGCTTTTGCTAGTGTATTTATATATTTCTGTGTTTCAATCTGCCTATTCTATTTATTTGGTGTAGAATTGAATATTGAGGTTAGTGTAGGTTCGATGATTTTAGTTCTATGCATCTGTCGTTTAAGACATGTTTTCTTTATTATTTATTCGGTTAATGTTTTGCTGTTATCTGAAAATGTAATGATCGTGTAGTTCTGATTAATATTTATATGCCTGCTCTGGTAGATAAAGTGCGGCGTTCTCTTTCGCCACTTAACACACAATGTCTCAATTTTGAACGATAGGTTGAGAACGGAGTGTCTTGGCTCACCTAGAGCCTTTGAAAGCGTGAACGTGGAAAAAAATAAACAAAAATAAAGCAATTTATTTATGTAGGTACTATAGAAGGAGTAATGTGTTCTAGCTATTGTATTCATACTAATATATTTTTAGTTTGTCCGTTTAGTAATTTATATAAACACAAGGCAACATTTCAATTATAAAATATATGTGGGTATATGATTTTTCTAGTATATTTATATTTGTTTCCATTTTATTGTATAGCTAAATACTCAAAATTTATTATAAATACGATTTTAATGAAAAAAAATATTTTAAATTTACACATTTCGCAAAGTAAATGCACAACACATTATATGTCAAAAAAGTTGGTTGGTATTGAAGTTTTTATTTTTGTAGAAAGTGCAGCACGTACTCCAGTGGGGCATCTATCCCGATTTTCCCCTATATTCAATATTCGATTTATTTATTATTTTCACTCACAACAAGAACTGTGTTACTTTACCTTATGTTCTTTCCACCTAAAATATTCTGTTTTCCATTTTTCATCCTAGACTTACCTAATTTAACACTTAGAGAAGTGTTAAGTTCTAAAATTCAAGACTGCGCTTTTCTTGGTGAAAACTATATGAGAATAACTCATATTCCCGAGTAATGATCGATCTTTACATCATATCATTGAGGCACAACGATCTCAATACCTATTTGATCTATTTTATTTAAATTTAGGGAGCCTAGCTTGAAATCCACTTCCATCCCATACTGAATATATAACCAAACTCAATTCTCGTATAACTAGAATGATTACAAAAATACAAAAAACGAATACCAACAAGAGACCAGTCGTGGCGCAGGGACACAAAGAGTGACTGTAAAACCGACTGGCTGTAGGTTCGATCCCTACTCGAGGAGATGAAATATTGACTTAAATTTATATTTCCATTTCTTCGCTTTGGTATCGAGGAGAAGCGCAGTATTGAATTCTGCGACTCAACACGCAATGCCTCCAGAATTCGGCAGAAAGTGGGGAACGGAGTGACTTAATACTAGGTTCCCTCTGCCTACCATGCAGTGCGCGGGATACAGCGTGAAGCTGATTTAAATTCCAACAATAAGTACTGCTTAGTTTCATAGGAATACGTCTATTTTACTATGTGTTGTTTTATATAACTAGACTTCCGCTAGCGGCTTCGAGGGAATGACGTATTTTATATTTTTATTTTTCTCACTTTGGTAACGAGGCGAAGCGCGGCGTTAAGTTCTGCTACTGAAATTACCTAAAGAATTATTAAATAAATTTAACATTAAATTACGAATCCTTGATATTATCGACTTTACTCTAATATAATATGCATATATCATAATGATCTATATATAAAGGTTCCTCTTAAATCAATAGTCTACTAGTGAAAACAGCATTAAAATCCGCTGCGTTGTTTAAAAGATCTAAACTAACATTGCTTGTTTCAACCATACTATTTATAACTATATTATTAAAGTATATAGTTTATTTGGTTGAACTCGATAATCTCAGGAAGTAGGTACTAGTTCAAATTAAAAAAAAATTGTGATTATTAATGATTCTAATTTAACTCAGTTATTTAACAATCACATAGGTAAAAGGTAGAGTAATAGTTACTATATAAAAATATTTCTCACACTTTTTTTTTATTCAAAGCATTCTTACATATAAAGGATTCAAATCTGCAAGTGTAACTTGCAGATGTATTAATCAATGTACGACAAAGAGTATGTTCCTAAACGTGCTTTAATTTTAATCCTCTCCCAGAATTGAACCCACGACCATCGTATCATCTAGGTACACTATTCCTATTCTAATATTAGCATTCTCTATGGTAAAACTAAAAATATAAGGTCAATAGTTTCTCGTGATTGTGGGAAGGTGGATGCTGGATCGATAGGGACCGTCTGAGCGTATAGTGATGCGCTTCGAGATTTATCGATAGATTGTATTTATTTAAATTTGTATTTGGATAAATTATTGATTAGTAATTTATTTGTTAATAGATAGTTAAAATTTTGATTAAATAAATAATGAAGTCGTTGTGGCGTAGGGGCACAAGCCTGGGACTGTAAACGCAAAAGTTGCGGGTTTGACATATTTTCCTTATTCGGAGAATGACATAGTTAATATTTTCATTGGATCGCTCTGGTAACGAGGCATAATGTGGCGTTTAGTTAAGCCACTTAACACGCAATGCCTTAAGAATTCGGCAGAAAGTGGGTAACAAAAGTGTCTTACCACTAGGTTTCCAGGTTCTCTCGTGAAGCAAAATAAATATGCTAAATGTTTTAATAGTAAATCTGTAAATGGTTTTGTGAATATACGTTACGTACGTTAAGAATTAATCTATTTTTCTTTTAAAATATATATTTTTTCTTCAATAAAATTTTTCAATGATATTTTGAATTGTCAAGGAGAGAAAATAAAATGTTCTTTTCGTTATCTATCTATATTAATAACAGGACATGTACCTGACTAACTGAGGTAAGACACACGCACAGCCGTAACCGCTGTGCATAGAAACGTGAAATTTGGACAGAAGTTTATTTTCATAATCTGGACATCCACTAAGAAGAGATTTTGAAAAAAAATGATGAAAAGGGATAAAATAGGGTTTGAAAGTTTGTTTGGATTTTTTTTAAATCGGCACCGATTTTTATAAAATTAGAAATTCAGACTCTTAAAAATATTTCTAGTTAAAAATAAACGGCAAAAGGTATTCTTATAAATGTTTTACTTTCTCTGTTTTTCGCCATTCGCCTAACTGGGTCAAAAGATGAAATATCTGTATTTATACCTACATAATTCACAGTAGAAATTGAGCTTACAACCATTTAATCACATAGCAACACCACTTTAGTGTCAAATATCAAAAAGTTTTATCGTAAATTTTCGGAAATTTGTAACACTGTACAAGTTGCATAGAGTTCTCCCAATAATTAAAGGGCACCCTAATTTAGTTCAAGATGATGAATTTTCACTTCGTTTACCAAACAAATGAGATTTTCTAAGGTTTTACGATCAATTATGAGCGTCTGGACCAGATCTTATATAGGAAACGGATGAAAATATGATTTTAACCTGTTTTTAGCAATCTTAGGGTAAGCAAAACACTTTCAAGATAATTTTACTACAGAAAAATATGTTAAATTTTAAGAAATAAACATAACGCAGTATAATAACTTTATGGGTTTATATATTTCACTCCGAGATATGAATTTTTTTCATTATTATTGCTCTGCTACTAAGATAAAGCGTAGTGTTGAGCTCTATAACTCAAAATACAACGCCTCAAATTTGGATCTTAACACTGAATTCTCTATATAGGGTATTAAGAGTAGATAGAGTAGTATCCGTGCGGAATATTTAATTAATAAAATAAATCTTATAATATTGATAAATCCTTCATCTCCTCGTCACATTAGCTGTAGCTTTTTGAGTATGATAAAATAAATGTCAAACGCTAAGGATAATTTCTGCTAAATTTATTTTGCTATCACTTACGCTCCTTCTAAAGAAGAATCTTAAAAACAAAATCATTTACTTGTCATGTATATTATGTTGTCTTATACATACATATATAGCTGAAACGATCCTCAATCAATTTCAGTAATATATGTTATTAGATTATATAGTTAAATTTCAAATTATCTTTTTTTTAGGCAATTTCATCCATATAGGTTATTACTGTATTTAAATTATTTATATACATTATATTCTTCAGTCAAAATTAACAATAGTTACATAATATTTATTTTAAAACTTTTTGAGTTTGCGCAAACGAGATGGAGTCATTTTTTTATCTAATCTAATTTCTGATAATTTCTGTATACATGTTTTTTTTTTATTTTGCGTTTCCCTTAGCAACTTGGCTACACCGGATCACACTATGTAACTAAAAAGTCATCCTAAAAATAAACTATCGACATCAAACAACACCATCACTATCGACCCTTCAACACGCGTTTTAGAATGATTATAGGGGTAGGCTTTCTCACCACACATTTTTCATATAACCTAACTTTACCTACCCCTAAGTAAGAAAAGATCGATTTTTTTTAATTACTGTATACTGTATACAGATGTATACAGTCGTATACAGTTGTATACAGTTTTTTTTGTGTACGCGTTGTTTCGAACAATAGTCGTGTCTCGTTGGGGCTTGGTATCACTGATTATGCTAAATGCTTGATTACTTTTTGCTATTAAGGTCGTCGTGGCGCAGTGACACAGCATATGACATCAAACAACGGTTGTGAGTTCGATTTTTGCTTGGGGAAATGATTTTATTTTAATTTATTAAATCAGAGGCTGTCATTGCGCACGCTGTCTTAATACTAGTTTCCCAGGTTCCTCCTGCCTACCCTGTTATATGCACGATACTGCGTTAAGCTGAAAGTTACAGGGGATGACTAATTTCAAATTGCAGTGTTAAACTCCACTATTTAACGTACAAAGTTTCTAAACAACGGTTTTAAGTAAAATTTTTACTAGGGGGAATAATCTCACCGGGGATGACATCCCGCCCTGGAATAGCTCTAGATACGAAGAACGGAGTGATTTAACACTACCTCTCTTGTAAAAGCCGGAAAATCCATTATATTGAAGTAAATTACGCTTTTAGTCCACACTCGGGTAATAAAGAAGACCTTCTCTTATCTCAGTTATTACAGTCCCTAATAAAAACTAAGTTTAAACGTTTTAATATTGTTTGTTCTTCTACAAAGGGATATGAATCTTATAAAGTGCTTTACCTGTTGATTTTGTGATTATGGTTAGTTAGCGAGAGGTTGTAGGTTCGATTCCTATACTCATTAATTATTAGTTTAATATATTTTACTTGTGACTTGAGGTTAAATGAAAACAACTAAGAGCTGTATATGACACATTCTAAGTGGAATGATTAATTTGATGTAATATAGCCTATATTTTTTTAGCTTCAAGCTGTACCCCGCACGTGGCTATGCACATGCAGATAGAAATAACCTAGAAACCTAGTAATATACTCTACGATACTCCGTTCCCATTAAGACACTACTGTTCCCCTCTTTCCACTGAATTTTCGAAGCATTGCGTGTTGAGTGGCGGAATACAACCGTATAGCCTATACTTACTAGATGAATGAACTATGAAAAATAGAAAGAATTTTACAATTTGAACCAGATATCCTGAGATTAGCGTGTTTAAAAAAAACCTCTTCAACTTCATAAAATGTATGTATTATATAGACATAGTTTTATGCAGCACCTAGCGGGTATTCGGTATTCGGTTCGGTATTAAAGGGGACAGGCCCTCCAAAAATGCGTGCGTATTCATATCTCAAAATTACTGAACTGATTTTGATGCAACTTGGACTATTCCCTAAATTGTAATAATACTAAGTAAATAATTGAAAATGAATTACTTTTAGAACATAATTTTTCCTACAAGCATACCTACACTTACCAAACATAGCTCACATCCTTGAAAGCCTAAATAGATCATGTTCACGTTGTTTTTTTCACGCTGTTATCCCGCGTATAGCTGGGTAGGGAATCAAAAGCAACGAAATAAAAAAAAAATCATTCCTCCTAATGAGAACCGAACCCTTAATCGTCGCATTGACACGATATTTACTCAAAAATCTTAACAAAAACGTAAAATCTTTTCAAATAACCTTTAAATTTAACCCAATTTCTTCACAAAAGGTGCGAAAAGCGTAATAATTTGATAACCGATGGCATTATAGACGTCGTCTATACATTATACTTGTAAGGAAATCAATCATCTCTAAGAAATGTATTATTTGACGATTATAATGCGTTGAATTTGTATTTGTATGGACGGTTTGTGGACAATGATTTGTTATAATTTTGCAATAGGTTAAAAAAATCTTGTTACTTTTTAATTTAAGAACATTTTAAATTCGTTGTGTTTATTTTGATTATTTTGTTTTTGTTGTAGCTTTACGCTGTATCCTGCAGACACTCCGTCGCCATTGAGACACTTCGTTGCCTACTCTTCGCCCAATTTTTAGAGTTAAACTTAACGCCGCGCTTTGTCTTCTTACTAGTTCGTCATTCTCCCAAGTGAGAATCTAACACACGAACGTCGTGCTAACAGACTGCCTCATAGATACTCAAAGAATTACATTTAAAATCATATAAAAATCTTTAAAATTAAATATTTAACTATAAATTAATCATTATTTCTATTCAATGTATTATAAAAGCTACGAGTATAATGAATTAATCCCAAAGCGCTTGACATTTAAGACGGCCATTTTGTCGAAATTGATCTTTACAAAATGTCGACGGGCGGTATTTGTTTATTTTTAGCAAATTATATACTTACTTACCTTATTATTAATTTTTCCCGTTCTCGTCCGAATTTCAACAAATAACTACTAGAACTCAACACCTTGCTTTGTCTTGTTATCGAAGAATGAATAAAATCATTCCTCTGATTAGGAATTGAACCCACAACTGTCGCGTTTACAGTCAGACGCTGTGCTTGATATATCACGATGGCCTCCTAAAATAAATTCTAGTGTTTTTAGCTCTTTTATAGTTTTTAGGTTTATCTATAAAGAGATTACTAGCAAAATATCACTATTGGTATATCCAAATACTTTCTATTATACAATCATAATAGGTTAAATTATCTTCTCTTGACTTTGATTTGACTTTGACTTTATTTTTAATTAATTGAGGCCAGTCGTGACGCAGGGGCATTAGCGTGGGCGACTGTTTGTGGGTTCGGTCCCCTTTCGAGGAAACAACATATTTATATTAAAAAAATCAGCTACACGCCGTATTCCGCACACAGCAGGGTATGCAGAGGGAACCTAGTATTAAGACACTCCGTTCCCCACTTTCTGCCGAATTCCGGAGGCATTGCGTGTTGAGTGGCAAAACTCAACGCCGAATATTTATTTAAATTTATATTTTCCTATTTTTCACTCTGGTGCCAAGGCAAAGCATGGCGTTGGGTTCCGCTATGGACACGCAATGCCTCCAAAATTGGATTGCGGAAAATGGGAAACGGAGCGTCTTAACACTAGATTCCCTCTGCCTACCCTACTGAGTGCAGGATACAACGTGCAGCTGAACAAAATTTAACTAATGTATAAGTTTAAGAAAAAAACATAAGAAAAAAAAAATGCTTAACACTTAGCTTCAGTTTTAGAGTAAATATTATGAATATATACGGATTTACAATAGAAAAATTATATATAGTAAGAGACACTCCAAGTCATATAACATTTTTATAATAAAAAACTTAGCCTTTGTATAAATAAAAAAAACCTTCCTTATAACAGATAGTTTATTCACCCTAATTTATTCTTAATTTTTAAATGATTGATTAATATTAATTAATTTTTCTAACAAATGAATCCACAACCATCCATAATACTACTGCGCTACAAAGGTTTTAAAACTGAAAATGTTTCCATACAACTTTGCATACTATCCACCACTAGATGGCGTTTCTCAAACTATTCCCGCACACTTAGAATGTTTCCCAAAATTTGTTATACTAATAGATATATTATATATATAGATGTTTGGATCCAAAGTTTGGGAAGTTAAGATTAAAGTCACTCTATTGTCTTTGTGGTTTCCTTTGATGTGGAATAAATAAGCCTTAATCCCGTGGTAGGATTTTTGGTTGGTCTTTACCAAGTTTTGTTATATTTGAGCAATTTTTTATAAGAAATATATTGTCGGCTTAGTGTAAAGTTACTAACAGCCTATTAAACACATTATCATAAGTTTTTTTTTTAAATCTATGAATATACGTAGATATATTATCAGAAGGTTCTAACTATTTCTATTCTATCTACTATATGAAATAAAATAAAGGTTGATTTTGTTTTTTTTTTATGCTTTCGAATGATATAAAAATGTACGAGTATATAACGACAGAGGCCAGTCGTGGCGTAAGGAAACAAGCGTGCTACTGGAAGCGCGACGGGTTGTGAGATCGATTTCCACTCGAAGAAATATTTAAAATTTCATTTTTTCGCTCTGGTAATGAGGAAAAGCGTGGCGTTGAGTTCTAAACACGCAAGGCGATATTGCTCCAGAATACTGTAGAAAGTGGGAAACAGAAGTGTTTTAACAGGAACGAAGTCCAGTGTCTTAACATTAGGTTCCCAGGTCCCCTCTCCGTGTGCAGAATACTTCTACCAGAACGAAAAAAATTAAATATTTCATTCCCCCAAGTAGGATTATAGAAAATATCAATATATATATCTAAAAACACATATAAATTATATTTTTATTTATTTTTTATATCAGATTTGAAAGCTTTTACGCTAGATTAACTGTGAACGGATTTCGTGTGGCGGGAAAAGTGACAGTTGACGTGTGTAAATGTCATTATCGCGCGGCTGTGGCATCGGTAAAATACATTCTGCCAAACCAATAAATATAACATTTTTGCGAATTATATATTTATTACCTGTGTTTCATTATTTTTATTAAAAAATAAGTATTATAATTGTATGTTATTATTATATATATAATAGGTTTGGTCGTATATAAATGGCACCATTTGCGCTAACTCTGACCACACGTAGAATGCATTACACCTACTAACTGATATGATGTAGTACAGACTATATTTACTGATAACCGATATAAATCATTGCATATCTTTAGATAAGGAATTTGGATTGGATAGTTCATTGTATAGATATCGAGGATAAACGGACAATTTTATGTTATTATATTATTTTATGTATTTATGACAAGTATACGTACTTAAAACTCCTTTCACATTTTGTATTCTAATAGACTAAATATCATAAATGACATCAACATTCATTTTCTCTATGTTATAAAGCTAAAAAATGCTTTTGTTGAACCTTCTTATTTCAGGAATTACTTTTTCAAATTGAAAAACCATTTTTGTAGTGGATGTTCCTTTTGTCGAGGTAGGCTATATTATACAGATTATCACGTTAATCATTTCAATGTACTTCGGGCACTTAGAAAATGAAGAGTCATATATCAATATGTCATATGTCATACACAACTATGAGTTATTTCCATTTGAACAGACGAAACTGGATGTAGCAGCTAGTCCATAGTGTATAGTCCGTAAACACAAAAAAATCGGAGCGAACTCGCTACCATCGCACAACAATAGTATCGTTAGTCTGTCATTAAAGATACATCAAGTGTCATTTAGAATCCACTTCATTGCAGTCTGAGTAGCTCGCAGCAGAGCAAACTTCTTAATTAACCAGAAGCACTTGTGAAATACAATTTTTTATACAAAAAAAATTGAATTGGATGGAAAAAATGCAGGGAAATTTAGGGAAATTCATGGAGAAATGGCTAAATGGTGAAATATTCGTCGTTTATTGGAAAGTTCTCGAACTATTAATTGGTGACTTAAGTTAACCATTTACAGCTTAGAGCTGCAGGTTTTTGAAAAAAAAAAAACAAATTGCTTTAAGTGCTTCGAGAATTTGGCGGAAAGAGGGGACTTAGAAAGTTGAAATTTATCATTTATTTAGATTAGGTAGCACTAAGAATTTATCGAAACTCCTACAGGAGCAGGTAAAAAATTAGATTTTACAGGTCCAAGCAAACGAGTGTATGATTTAACTATAGCCATAAAAAAACAGACAAAGAAGTTATATAGAAAAAAATATAATATAAGTACGCTGTATTTTGTGCAATTTTTCAAAATTATGAGTTAATTAAAATGTCTCGATTCTCAATGACGCCAATTAGCTTAAGAGTTTTTGGGGATCCGTTAAAAAACCGTATTTTTGTATGAAATTTATTATTTTCGATTCTTAATTGATTTATCACTTTAATAATATAGTCGTTATTATTATTATGTATAGTACATACATTTTATAATAGTTCGGCAATGCGACGTTAAGTTCCGCCAAGTGTAAAGGTGAGAAATAAATGACAAATGAAGAACAGATTTAACTTTAGGTTCATTTTAAGCAATATGTATGTATGATACATACACTACTCAAATAATAGAATAAGTAGCAGATTATTTGTATTATGAGTTTTTTTATATGTTACAAAAAACACAGCGTCTGACTGTTAACGCATTGTGAATTTGATTCCCGCTCAGAGTAATTATTTTAGTTCTGGTGAGAAGTTAAAACACGACGTTGACTTATCACTCAACACGAAATGTCTTGAAAATAGAGCGGTGCGTGGAAGTAGAGTGTATTAACACTAGCTTCCCTCGACCTATCCTGCTTTATGCGGGATACAGTGTAAGACTAAAAAAAATAAAAAAAACCTATATAAAAACTTTCACAGCTCTATAAAATAATATAGAGTATTTTAATTAAGAAAATATCGATCTCCAACATCAATAGATAACAGATTCATATCCATTTCAATACAAGTACATGAAATGTGAATAATAATCAAGGAATTGCGCATATTATTTATATTTTTGAAGTAAACTCGAGATAAAAAGCCTTTTTTTCGTTTGTTTGCAATAATAATTGAAATATTGAAAACAATGGCTTCCTTTTGTTTCAACGGTAGACGAATGATTAATACATATCTATTTTTAATATAGAAAAATACGATCCGATAGCTCTTTTGTTGGCGGTAGCGTGTTCAATTCCGGGTTGATTTAGCTTTGTGTTTGATTGCATTGTTTGAAGGCGAACTGTAATGGTAATGGACTTTTTTTTCACCATCTATATTGAATTGATATGGTAGTATCTAACAGTAAGCTTTGTCTTTAACTATTTTATGATCTTTTTTTCAACATTTAGTCCTAACACAAATATTCTACTGTCCTTTCTATTGTCCTTTCTACAGCCATTTCTAATATACAAGGCTAAATATCTCTAAATATATCTGTATATATATGTTTACCTATATAAAAGGACAGTACGGAACCATCGATGTGATGAAAAATCGCGCTTGCCACAAATCCCTTGGTAATCCGGCCGCGAACGAAATAAGCCGATTTTGATATTTTTTAATCCCTATAGTTTTATAGTCAAAAGCGAAGTGGAGACGAGAACGACAAAGCTATTTAGATTTGAAGCCGCTATATCCTACCTTTGTGGTGGAGGAATCTGATATTTAACTTTTAGGTTTAAAAAATACTTTTTTGTTTATCTTCACGCTTTATTCTTTTTGTGGGGTAGATAGAAAAAAAAATGTGTTTAAAAAAAATACTCGCCTGTTTATCTCATACCGTGTTGAGTGACAGAACTCGACTACGCGCTGTATCTTATTAAAGCGGAGCAACATTTTTTTTAGCTTCACATTGTAGGTGTTATAGCGTTAAGACTCTCTCGCACCGCTAAATAATCGAGACTTTCCGTGGCTTTCTTTTTCTTTTTGTTATTAAGTGGCGGAGGTCAACGCTGCGCATCGTCTTGTTATCAGGATGAGAAAATGAATATAATTCACACCTACATACAAGCGTCGCGCTTAAAGTCAGCGCAGAACCACCAAAAAATAACAATATATATAAACTGAAATGTGTTAAGATTTCTAACTCGAAATTAAACTTCTGTCGTCACAAATCTGTAGTTAAAAATAAAAAAAAGCTTTATTTCAACTTGTAGAAGTAAACCGATGAAACCTTAACCGCGGTTTAACAAGCCACTTAAAGTTTCAAACCAAAAACTAAGTGCTTTCAGAACTGGTTATAACCGGTTGAGCTGCTTGAATTTTTTTTTTATTGTTGATTTAAATTAATATTTGCTACTAAAAATAATTTTAAGCAGATTCGCGCAGTATACCGCATGTAGCAAAATAACCTAAGACAAGGTACTCCATCCGCCACTTTCCGTTTGATTTTCGAGACGTTGTATGTTGAGTAGCGTATCTCAACGCCGCGTTCTGCCTTCACCGCGAGCGACAAAATAAGAATTTAATTATTACAGGAAATATGTTACTTTTTTGTCAAACTATTTTATATACCTACGTTGTCACATTTACTTTCTTTTATATTCAAACGTAAAAAGCGTTACGAGTTCTAAGTGCAAGTAACTCTGACCGCAGTTACAGTGGGTTGCATCGAAACTTTCCATTTGAAATACATAAATAAATAAATCAGCCTCACGCTGTATCCCGCACATAGCAGGGTAGGCAGAGGGAACCTAGTGCCAAGACACTCCGTTCCCCACTTTCTGCCGAATTCTGGAGCCGAACTCAACGCCGCGCTTTGCCTCAACACCAGAGCGAAGAAATGGAAATATAAATTTTAAGTAAATATTTCATCTCTTTGAGTGGGGATCGAACCAACAACCAGTCGATTTACAGTCACACTTTATGTCCCTGCTCCACGACTGGCCTCAACTTGAATTAATATAGCCTATATATATAGGCTTTTTGAGAAAACGTACTAGACGCTCAATTTTATTAAATGAATATAATCCTTTAACATTTTTAAAGTGTTATACCACACTTACGATATAATCCTAATATGTTTTGATATAAATAAGTACGAATATTTCAATGTAATCCTAATATGTTTTTTATTTTGTTACAGATTATATATCTACAATAACAATGATCCTGATGCCTGTAAGTATTGTTAATTTATTATATCAACACCTTTTTTACTTTTTGTTGAATGTAGATCATGTTATCAAAGTCTAGTTAAACCTTAATATACGACATGAAAAACTTCACATAAATTATTTTATTGGCACAGGGTTAAAGCGACGGTTGTGGATTCGATTTCCACTCGAAGGAATTAATTATTATCATTTCTTTGCTGTGACATCAAGACAAAGCTCGGCGTTTACGTAAAATAGGACTAAGGAGTGACCTAACACTTCCTCTGCCTATTCTGCTTTATGCGGGATACAGAGTGAAGCTAAAACAATGAACTTGAACTTGCCACAATCACATAGCAAAATCAACGCAAAATTTCAAGTAAAGTAATTTCTAAAATATTCACTGCGCATTCACGACCCCTTGTAGTTGTAGCAAGCACTTTGAGCAAGGGTCTGTGTTTTGTCTCTTTCCCTCGTTGAAAATAATCGTTAGAGAGAAAGAGACGGATATATTTTTGCCGTTTCGCATGTGTAGCAGTGGCTCTCAACATTTAAATAAATATTATAACGCATTATATTTATTATTTTTAGATTTAAATTACTTTTTCTTTAATAAATATATTTTTAAAACCTTTAAACAAATTCTAACTAAGGATGTATTGAAATCTACCAAATGATAAAATTACAGAAATAAGTGATTTATTGCTAGAAGTAACTAACTCTTAAAAGAAAAATCTTTTAAGTAATCTATATATACTCGTACAATAAACTCTTCCGTTACTGAGCGACTAACAGACAGCGCACAACCAGAACTTCGTGCCTTAGAACGCTGAAATTCGACATGTAAGTTGCTCGAGTAATGTAGTGGAGCACTATTTTCCGAAATTATATTACGGGACCAGGACAAAAACAAGATTTTACGTTTTATAAAATAAAGAGAAGATAAGAAAATTTAAAAATAAATTAGCTTCTCGCTGTATTCCGCGTATAGTAAGTAGACAGAAGGACCCTAGTGTTAAGACAGTCCGTTTCCCTCTTTTCACCGAATTTCTAGGGATATTGCGAGTTAAGTGGGGGAGCTCGACGCCTTTTTACGACGTGTTTTTACCTTAGTGTCAGAGCGAAAAATTACAATATTAAAAAATAATAATTCATTCAATAATAATAATTCACACTTATAAAGAAATAAAAATATTCTTACATTTTTCCAAAGAAATTCAAAGAAAGACAAACCGTACCCCAATATTACATATGAATATATCATAATGAATAAAAGATTTTGTGGTAGAAATTTCATCCCCTAATCTTCTCTAACTACCCTTATTCAGAAGTTACTTGACATTTTTCTCTATATTACTACTGATTTAAATTTCCTTCCATATAAATATCATGTTTAATTTTATAAAATATTATATTTAAATCAATTACGGTAAGTGTCAGTTGAAATCTTAATTAAGAGAATATATAAATAAGTTATTCCGTCATAAGCATTTTAAGTATGGCATTAGATTTTTCCTATTATATAATATTCCTTTACTTTATAATATAAAATGTAACTGTATTATTGGTAATTACATTTTTTTAGTTCTTCTTACTTTTCTACAAAGAATAATAAAAGAATACATAAAGTTAAGCGAAAAAGTAAAAAAAAAGGTTTATTCCGTCTAAAATCCTTTAAATTTCGTATGTATATATAAAATCTTTAGTTCACTACTTATCAGTATCATTACACGTGTCGGTCCGTCCGTCCGGTCGTATCCTGTCCTACTATTACAGCTACCGTAATAACAGTTAAAACGCTCTTTAATAAAAGCGGTTTAAGCATTAAGATTTTGTTTCATTAACGGAAAGGTTTCACAGATTTACATGTAATATTGTTATTTCAACCCACATTTTGAGGGATTTTGTTCTAAACGGATAATGAATTTTGATAGAGTAGAGTCTTTTATCTGTGCCACTTCCTGAATTCTGCAGGATAAGAAAAGTCTATGTCACTTTATTCTCTACTTGTTCTCGCCACATATTTTATTTGTGGGGGACTTTAATTGTAAATGGAAAATTTCGTTTCTCTCGTCCCCAATAGGAATTTCGAAATATCCTCCCTTAGTGCTCCCTTATATCCCCCATTCCAATTTTCAGTGTTCAACTCCTCGTATTTTTGTTTGCGCGTTGTAGCAAATAACCAGTAAACCACTCAGTAACGGAAGAGTTCCATATATGTAGATGTTGGTCAACTTTTAATGTAATGATGACGGTGACGGTGATGTTTAATACAGTGCACTATATTTTTAATACAGTATAGTATACTGTAACTCGATGCCATCGTAACGTTAAAAAACAAGTAACTTAAAACGATTTGAAATGAACTGATATCAATATGTGAACTTCTAGAGTTAAGTTATTTGCTCACCTTAAAATATTTAATACACTAACATCTTATCAAGGCGGTGAAACGTCAAACATGAAAATAAACTTTTTCTGTACTCCAAAATACCGTGGGTTGTTTAAACAAATATTCAAAAATTAGATTTTGTTAAAATCTTAACACTATTTTCCCTCTTCCTGTCCTGCTATACGAGAAAACACATTAAGATGCACTTCACTTATCACATTATTATTAAATTTATCCTAAAAGTAAGGTCTTGAGACCTCGGTTTACCTTTGAAAACATAGTGTCAAAGATACTGGAGGAAGGTCACGTAAAAAGCAAGAGGACCCCCCAGAAAGCATGTATGAAGAGGTTGATGACAGTGAACGAGGTGAAAGAGGTATGTAGAGACCGTAGCGTTTGACGCTCCGTTCTCCCTGACTACCCGCTAGGGATAAAGCGTGAAGCTAGTATAGTATAGTAACATCTTAAATCGTATATTAAACAAATATACATAGATTATTACATCTAAAGACAACATAATAATTATTCGATCCGCCATTTTCATTACGTATCAAAGCACAAAGGGCACACACGTTCCCAAACTATGCGTTATTATGTTACAAATTCACTTACCTAACAGGTACTATGAGAATTTCATTAAAGTGAAAACATTCACCTTAGAGTGACTACACACGGCCGACTAGACATATTTTCGTTTGAGTTATGCAATTATGATTGTCTTAGGCCTCTTGAATGAAATATTTTCAGTAATTTTAGGTTATTGCGTTACAATGTCGTCGCATATTGATGTATCAGGCTTGTGTTGATGAATTTTGTGTGTAATTTGTACTATAGGAGAAATTGATTATAGGAGAAAGCTTTACATTTTTAGTTTAGAGAGGAAACTAAATTATATTCAGTTTGATTTCGAAGCAAAATTAATAACACTTTATCTTGCGTGAAATTACTAATATATATATATATAAAGATATTCATAAAATAATAAAAGAAACACAGTATATATATTTGCTAAATTATGTAGTATATATATCTACATTATGTATCCTTCCAATCCTGTTGATGCGTCCGGGAGGTTTTGGCGTTATTAAAAACGTAATTTTTCGGTTTAGCACCAATTTATAACTTCAATGTTGTTATATTAAGCAATTTAATTCTATAATCTAGTACAAAATGAGCTAGTTAGATGTAAAAGCCAAAAAATGATGTATTATAAGACCAGTTTAATCTTTTACCACAAAATTCAAATGAAAACATTAATCTTATAATATTTGTAGGTGTTATTTTTCGCTCTATTAATTAAAACCCAAACATAATTAAATTTAAAATATTTACCTTGACCTAATACGGCAAATTATATTAATTATCTATGGATAAAATACAGATCCTATTAATGATGCTTTTGGTATTAATTCTACAATATACTATACAGATATTTTTCCTTTTTTTATAAAATACTACCGTAGTATAATACAATAATATATATTTACAATTGCTATTTCTATATCATTATATCGTTTCAAACCTCTTTACCAACAGTAATTTTGTTAGTAATTAAACCATCCACTCTTACGCCGTTTTACTCTGCGGTCAACAGTAAACTAAAATTAACAAATGAGGTAAAAGGCACTAAAAATAGTTTTATTTCCTGAAGTTCCATATCCATGAGGGTACATTACGCCTTATGAGTTACAAAACACCGGCTGGAACAAAGTGACGCATTAAAAGATCATACTCGTTGTGATGGGATCTGGGTCGAGATGTGTGGTGTAATATGTGTATTATAGCGTGTAGATGTTTCATTTAAATTAAAAATGCAGAGTGTCACTTGCTTGATAAATGTTATACTAAAAAATTTTTAACTGACACCAACATTGATTCATATACTTTTTTTTAAATACTAGCGTTGGTTAATTTTTTTATGTTATGTGTAATAATGGATTACAGTGGTGCGATTTTTCCATTATTTTTTGGATTTTCGTATCGCAACTGTGGATTTAGAACTTCTTGAAAGTTCTGGTCTTGAATGTTGAGAAAATTTATATACTATTGTCAAAGTTACGTTCTTTCCTAGATTCATTGTGCTAAAAGCTAGCTACGCTTTCCGCTGTTACTAAAATTTCAGACCCCACGCCATGATTCCCCCCAAGAGCGTAATTATAGTCGCTTTTGCCTGCCAACACAGTATTTGCATTACTTCACGTTGAAATTTCCAAGTCACAATGCTGAAACTGAAAAAAAAATTACGTTTTCAAGCCGTTTACGTGGTTTACGGTGCGCTGGCTACGTCGGAGTTTTGAGTGATTATTAATTTGACGTTTGATATTACAGTAAGGTTTGAAGTGGACGATATTTTTTTAGGTTGTTCACGAAATGTTAATTAAAGGAAATCGTAACAAAGTTCAACTAAGTTAATTAGTACGGAAACTGTGCTAAAATATAAACCAAAAACTTATCTATTAAGCACTGTAGCATTGCTAGGTATTCATTTAAAATTCAGTCTATGATTTCTTGCTTTTAATTTATTCGCTACTGAACAAGTTCTTGTGGTTTTTAAAATATAATATTATATAGGTATTATAAGTACTATAAACTTTACATTGTTTTTATTTATTTTTTTAAACTGATATATAATAAATATGTTTAAAAGATCTAATAATGTTCTTATTATAGATCAGATTTAACTTGAATTTCAAATTATATGTTTATTAAGAAGGGCTCTCTATTTTTAATACCAAAAAAATAAAATTTCACAATTTAAATGTTTTCGAAAAGTTTATAGGAAACACAAAAAATATCTACAACTTTTATACGCCTCATTGTGCAAAAACTTTGTCGTGTTTTAGAAACATTTAAGTGTCTTCCTCTGTTAGTGGCAACGGCATTTCTAACTCGATACATTTTTTTTAATCTTCTTAGATGATTCTAAAGATTTATCTTCAAATTTTATTTTCTATAAGCTAAGTATATATTTATAAGTATAATATATACTTCAATTACAAGATATCAAAACAATATTAGTCTACTAACAGTACATAATTCCTTTGATTTGATTTAATAACAATGTTGAAATTTCAACATCTTAAATAACAACATTTTTCTCTAAGGAATTTTAACCTAAATATTTTATTAGTACACATCAAACAGAATTTCGCGAATAGCGAATTATTTCACCAACATCACTGTCACGTTTTGATGTTTACAAAATAAAATTTTGAGATAAGGGAAAGCTATACTTAATTTACTTTGATTTAATTTTAAACATAACTCAAATTTACATTGCAGTATATAAAATTCTCTATTAATTTATATTTTTGAATAAACATAGATTTTAATTATCATATTGTGTACATAGGTAAATAGATTTTTAAAATACTAACAATATTATGTAAATATTTCTAATCATTATCTATCTATCTTTATCTTATAATATAACATTGAAGAGTTTGTTTGGTTGTATTTGACCATAAGCAAAGCTGAAAATCATCAATCCATTCATCAGCCTTTCTAAGTTGGACATAGGCCTGCCCAATGCTCGCCGCTCTGTCCGGTCCTGCGCCCTTTGAATCCATCGGAGTCCCGCTGTCTTCTTTAGATCCTCGATCCACCTGGTTGGAGGGCGGCCTGTACTCCTTTTGCCGAGACGTAAAAACTGGTCTTACACTTCGGTCTTAACTCTTAAACATTTATATCAAACTTTAAATATTTATTAAGCAATTGAGTAGCTGTTATTATCAACATGTGACCATTCCACAGCTCTTATCTTGTTGTAATTAGTGTATTAAACTATGTATATATATACATATATTATTTAATTTTTCCTCATTATTAAATAGTATTTATTTAATTAGCGATAATAGTTTCGGAGCCACTGACCATTTTATTGGGAGCTGAAAAAAGAACACTATTGGTTAATAACGCCTAGTTAATATATATATAAGCGCTGCAGCGCTTTATAATATTTATATTTTTTAAAATAGTAATCTTTTTTGTTACTATTAAATGAATTTGCAAATAACAAAATAGTAGTTTGTAATAGTACCTGCTTATGACGTTTCAAGAGTTGGCAATTTTATTTAAATAAATTCATAAAATTTTAGATTTTGAAAGAAAATACATAATAAATGAATAACCCAAGAATATTTCTTATAACCCATATAAATAATTGAAATAAAAAAAAACAAAGTTTTGCAAATAATTTTAAATAAAAACAAATTTTAAAAATATTCTAAATAAAAAAAATAAAATTTCAATTTCAAATACAAGCTATATATTTAAAGAAAAATAAACATTAAAACTAATAAATCACAGAGCGCTGCAAGCGCTTTATTGCTAGAACCAAATACCTCCCTTCTATTTCTGTCACTCATTCAGATCGTCAGTTTCGTTCTGAACGAAAAACGTGTAACATGTCTTTATTTTACATAAAAGTCAAGCTAAAAGCACATATATTTCAAAATAAGTTGATAAATAACAAAATGTTTATATTACACGTTATATATTCAATAAAGTAAGTGTTTAAAGTTATAAAAATGATAGAAAAATTGTAAATGTCAAGTCAGTGTCAAGGTTTTGGCGGGATCTATAAATAATAATTTCATGATGGCGGATTTTTTTTCTTTTTAATATTTTTGTGAAATTGAAGCATTGAATATGAACGGTGAGTTTTAGTTTTATTATATAAATATTTATTTTACATAATTTCTTAAATAAAATACAATTTGCTTCTGTTTATATTAATTATAGCTTATAAAACTATAAATATTTATATAACTTGTTTTACGCTGTACCCTGGGTATAGCCGGGTTCAGAGGGGGATCTAATGTTAAGACTTAAGACACTCCGTTCCCCACTTTCCGCAAAATTTTCGAGACAGCGTGGTCAGTGGGAAAACTTAACGCTATGCATTTTGTACCAGAACGAGAAAATTAAATTAATATTATTCCCCCGAATAGGAACCGAACTCACAAAACAATTTTTGAATGAAATTTAATAATTTCCTTAAATACGTTAGCTAAGTTATAGAGCTCCACACCCCAACCGCTCCCATTCCATTAAAGCTATCTGTTATGTAAAGTAATATTGTATTAACTTTTATTTTTTGATAGATATCTTGTTTTAACTTTAAGTAGAAACTTGCGGCGTTGAGTTCCGCTACTCAACACGCCTACAATTGAGATTTATGTATTTTAACAATTTTATAAAGCTTTTTCGCTCAGATATAGTGCATTTTCTTATGGAACCTAAAACTGGATTACAAATAAAAGAAGGTAAAAAAGTACATTTATGATTTTTCACATAGCAAGATAATCAGAGAACCCAGTGTCAGTGTCTACTCTGTATCAGAGGGGAGGGCCACCCCGTTCCTCACGAACCACCTAATTTTCGAGATGCTGCTTGTCCAATGTAGGAACATAACGCCGCGATGCGTCTACCAGAGGCCTCAATACCTAAAATACGTACATGTTATATATAGTTTATATCAACTAAACGTAATTACTAACACGTTGTAAAAACACATCGTTCTAATTTCTTATCAGTTACAAACTTATTATATATCCTCTTATCAATTGAATCCTTACACAATATGGCACGAGTACTGGGAATGGAAAAAAAACTACTTACCACATGTAGTAGGCAGAGAGTTAAGAGTTACGAATTAAGACACTCCGTGCTCTATTTAGTAAAATAATAATAAATTTGTGTTGAGGCTGTCGTGGCGCAGTGGTATAATAGCGGGTGGAGCCGTGGGCATGAATTATTTATATTCCCTCATTTTTCACATCGCGGCGTTGAGTTCCGCCGCTGAATACGCAATGCTGGAGTATCTTACACAGCTATTGCATTGCTAAATCAAAATTTTAGCAAACAACAGTTTATAAACGTCCAGTATTAAGTTGACTACCTGAAAAATTTCCATCAAAAGAGGTTTGTTTTTGAACCCACAACTATCGCGTGTTTATTCAGAGAACTAAACTAGGTAGGTATGTAATAAAGGCCAATAGTTGTAACCATTCATAGTTATAAATAGAAATAGTAAATGAATTAATAGAGCTACGTACCAGTACATAAAGTGACGTAACACACACACGATAAGATGGACAGACAGTCAAACTTATATATATACAAAAAATATAGTCTTCTTCGCTTCGTTCGGTAAAAAAATTTAAGGATAAATGCAATGCTTTCTCATACACGATATTCTTCATTACAAAATGTTGTATTAAAATATTTAGTTTCCACTCGGAGAAATCAAACATTTTATTTCCTCGCTCTGACAACAATATAAAGTGCGGCGTTGAGTTCCGTTACTCAATACGCAATGTCTCAAAAACTGGAAAGTACGCGTAACGGAGTGTTTTAACACTAGGTTCTTTACCTACCCTGCTATTTGCAGGATACAGCGTGAAGCCCAAAATAAAAACCAACATTGTCAGTACTGTCAGCCCTGTAAGTCTACCACGTAACAAAAATAATTCAAACAATTCAAAATGCGTACGCTATACGGCCTTTTAATTTGAAAAATCGTCATCCCCCCGAATAGAATAGTTCAAAGGGTTTTAATATAAAAGTGAGAACGTCAGGTATTCGTTAGAAACTCTAAAAATTATGTGTCAGCTGCGCTCTTTGTGTTTAATATATATCTATATATAACAAATATGTGAATGTATGTATGTTTGTATGTGGCTGGGTATCTTTTTTTAATTTAATTCAATTATTCGCTGCAGTTAGCAGATCGGTAGAAAGAAAGATACTCCGCTTTTTGGTGACGAATGTAATACATATACATAATATAGATGATTGGTTCTAATATTTGTTATGGAAGGATAAAATATTTCGAGAAAAAATAACCAGTTATTATGCAGCAATTTTGTCGAGCAAAATTCTTAATATTAAAATAATCTTTTTTATTTATGAACCGTCTGAAATAAAACAAACACTAAATGTGAAGGAAAGCTTGCCAGAAGACAATAGAGAGTGTAGAGAGCAGTATATTTAAATCCGTTTCTAAGCTTGGCTTTCACAAAAAGTTTTGGCTTCTTTTACATTGATAAATACCCCCACTAATATTATTTCTCATACCTATAGATATGAGTATGAGAGATAGATATCCATGGCCAGACAGCAATCAGTTACAATTTTATAATATGTATAAATTTATTATATGTATGTGTATATAGAAATGGATGGATATTCGAAAATAGAAGAGCCTTCATTTAAAAGTTCACGTTTCATTTAAAACGTGTAATCAATTGAACACCGCTGTGAGTAAAAACGTTGGTACTATTTCTTTCAACTTTGTTCTATAGAATTCACTGTTTCAACATAGTTCTGTACGATTTTAGCTTTGAAGCGATTTTTTTTAGTCAGTATGGGTTTTTTTACTAGTAATCTCTAAGCTGTGCATGTCATCTGTTCTGATATTATAGAGTTTGTTTGATTGAACGCGCTTAACTCAGGAATTAGAATTTCTAATATTTTAGTATTGATTAGTCTGTGTATCGAGTAAGTTGATACATTGTAATTACAGAGTAATGTTGATACATTTAATTCATATAAAAAAATTGAAACGGCTTTAAATAGAGACTTTCTAACCATAAAATATAAAAGTATACCCTTAAAAGAAATTCTAACATACATCCATTGCGTACAGTTAATCATTCTTAAATGACTTCGTATATATAAATTTTTTGCTCGCAGATTCGCGTGTTAAAACTATACGAATATTATATATAATACATAAGAGTATATCGGTATACCAATTTTAAACCAAACAGTCAATCAATTCATACAAATAAACGCAATAGATATTTTTTTATCAAACTACAATCAGTAACACACAATGCGATCAGAATTGAACCTTGGTCCCATAATAGCCACCCCTATACGACAAAGCAACGGGCCCCATTGAAAGCCCGCATTCTCATGCCATATTGTCAAAATCCTAACCACGTGCGTGGCAGATGCGCGGGAGTCGATTTTTTTTGGTAGGATGACCATGAGTTTTTTGTTTGGTCTGGCTTAGACCTTAGTTTTGGTTATAATTCGCCTGAGCAAACATACTAATAATACAGATAATGTTGAATGTGTTGTTGATATTTTTTTTTTATTTTAATGTTTATTAGCGTTTATGTTTTTGGTAACTTAATCGACTCGATTTATAATCAATTTCAATATAAAAATGTGCAAAATATAGTGCATAGCTCGTTTTTCAATTTTTTTTTCTTTAAGTCTGCAATAGTAAAAAAAATATTTATATATGATTTTAGTTTCATCCCACGTGTTTATAAACAATTTGTTATCAACCGAGGAATAGTTATTTTTTCTCACGTTATTGCAGCTTTATATTTATGCTTAAAATTATATCGATGGCAGTCGTGTCGCAGAGGCACAAGCATGTGACTGTAAACGCGTCAAGTTGTGGGTTGGATTCCCATACGAGAGGAATGAAATTATCATTTATATGCACTCATTAACTTCAATAATTTTTTACTTTAATTATAAAGATTAATTACAAATAACAGTACTATTAAAAAAATCGTGCTGTGTGATCCCGGCCTAGAATAGGATCATCCTGGTACTGGTGGTGTCGTAAGAGGCGACTAAAGTACGTGTGGTAGAGTCACGTCGCGAGCAATGGCAACACGCATGGGCAGAGTCGACCGGATCATTACCATCCCCGGCATTTAAAACCGGCGTTAACTAGTGGCTTTATTCCACTACGTTTAACATCAGGTAATGCCGGGTTCCGGCGCCCAACCCACCTTAAAGACAGGCAACGCACCTGTAGCTCCTTTGGTGCTGTACGGGGTCGTGGGTGGCGGGAATCACTTACCATCCGGTGAACCGAACGCACGTTTGCCTTGTCTTTTCCATAAAAAAAAATATTTATTTCTAACCTAATTTAAATATCACACATGTATATAACATGTTAGATATTTAATATCCTCCAATCTGTGTCATTCTGCTAAGAATAGTGCTGATAATACCTTTCTATCGTTTGTCCTTACTTCCACCCTTGGGTAACAGTCGTACATTTTTGTGTGTGTAGCTGGTGTTCCTCGATTTATAAGAAAGTCAAACAATATTAATTGATAAATTTATATGCCAGATATGTTTTTGAATAGAATCTGTCGGCTACTTACTTATTAGACCAAAGTGTCTATGTCACAATTAATCTATTTTTTTTTCAATTAATCATTTACAAACATTTTGGATCGTCTATTGAAATGAAAATGTTACTAATGTCAGTCGTAGAGGAAGCTACCACCAAGGTAGTTCTACTAAGAATAGAAAAAGAAGCCTATCTATTCCCAAACTATAGTAAAATAAAAAAAATGTTTTTTTTTTTCTAATTTGCAAACTCCAAGCCTTCCGAGACTGTGCTGTAATTAAACTTATCTAATTGCTAGGAAAAAGTTCTTTCTATAAAAGTATTCTTTAACTTTAAGATTGAAACTCCTAGAACTTGTACTGTATTTCCCTAGACATGGCTGGTTTTATTGCGAAGCTTGATATCTATTGGTGTAAAATGTATAAGGATTTATACAACCACTAGTTTCTACCTGCCCTGTATTTACCCAAATGATCATATAAAAATAAATAAAGATTAACGAGATTTAATATAGCTTTTCTCTTTAAATGGACTATCCGTTACTAAAGAGTGTTTCAATTTTTGCCAGTAGTTCCTGAGATTAGTACGTTCTACCAAATAAATTTTATAATATTATTCTTCGGCTTGATTATTGATATATACAATGAAACACAAATAAAAAGTCATTTGAGGCCGATGTGGCACAGTGAGACAAAGTCTGAATGTTAAGGCGATGATTTTACCACTCAACAGGAAAAAAATGTCTTGAAAATTGGGCATTAAGTTGAAAACTGATCGTCTCAACACTACCCCTTAATTTTCTACCGGCTAAGCTGGAAAAGCTACCTTTTTATATGCACATATAACAATTATTTTATTTAAAGATAATTAAAGCGCTTATACGCCCAATATTAATAATCTATCTCCTATATCCCAATCCTAGATTGGATAGATATATGGAACAATCGAAGATTGACGTAGGAGATAGATTATTAATATTGGGTGATAGTGGGATCGAATACACGTTAGATTTTTGTCATTGTTGTCCATAAATTTTGTTTTGAATGGTAAATAATGCACATTTTGATTAGATGAAATTGAATTCGGCATTACATATAACTTTAATGCTGAATCTTTTAAGATAAGTGTTGTGATACAATTAAAATTTTTATAAAATACAATTTTATGGATCATGACATTTCTAGTTAAATCTACAACATTGTCAAAAATTATGATACTTATGTACACAAGTAACAATAACGGTAAACTAAAAAAAAAAGTTAGACTAGACAAAAAATATCCTATTTTCTATACAAAATCATATTCGCCCTACAAATACATGACTATTGCGGGCCCAAATGGATTAACAGATGTACCTACTTATGTACAGACATACATACATACACGTCCGGAGAGTATTCAATCATTGTATGAACGTGTATGTAATATTTGTTATTTGCATGAAAAGGGGATGCGTAGTGATTTTTTTCTATTTTTTTTTCTGTGTAGGTATATATTGTGTTACTAACTGTACCCGCTTCTTCTGCGCGATATAACTTTAATTTATGAAGTAACTGAAATAAAACGGACTCTATTAAGGGAAGTTTACCAAAATACAATTGTGAAAACGATATTTAAAACGATTAAGCTGTTTCCAAAAACACAGCTTAAGCTGTTTCCAAATGCACAGATAAATAGACAAAAAAAATACAAAATCATCTTTTTGGAATTCTACTTGATGATAAATGCCCTCAATAATAGATTTTCTCATATATTTAGCATAGCGACCAGTATTTTTTTTATTATAACCAAGTCAGATTTGTACAGAATAAGTATACAATTCATTGCTTGTTGTTCGTTATGTCTCTGTCACGGCTGGAAAGTGGAAAAAAGAGTGCCTTAACACTAGTATCACAGTAGTGAGTGGTTCTCGAGATTACCGCGTTCAACCAAACAAACTTTATTAGATAGCGTCAGTTAGTTTCATACATAGTTGTGTTTATAACGTATTAATTTAAAGAGACATAGCAGATGTGTATTGCGTCATCGTCGTGTACAGCAGATATTAAAACAATATATGATCAATAACCTTGGTTGTGTATAGTTCAATCGTTGGGTTGTTGCTATATACGGTAGTGGGTTCAATTTCCTTATTGAGGTAAACTATAAGAATTTAAAATATTTTATGTTCCAGTACATATTTGTAACGAAACTAATCATAATTTATTTTTGCTTCACTTTTTGTCCAGAATAAGATTTTCACTTCAATTCACGATTCATTCACACTTTTCGCTGAATTTTTGAAACATTGGGTGTTGAGTGACGGAACTTAACGCCGCGCTTTGTCTTGGTACCAGAGTTAGTCTTCATATTAATTAATTTAACTATTTTTTTTAAACAGAATAAGAATTGTATTAATTGTATAACGCCACATAGTGTTGATAACGTGGCCTTCGTTCACTGATAACTTTGATAAGTGATAATCATCGAGGACAGCACCGATGTCGCTGCTGAGTTTAAATTTTAATGTTTCCGTAAAACAAATACATACCATTGACTATATGTGATATACGAGTATGTGACTCTATATCCTTCCTTGAAGAATGGATTATCTTATACAAAAAGTTTTTTGTGTAGTATAGTGCGTTAAGCGAAGAGGGCTTTTAGAAGGCGATTTTGTCCTATTAATCCTTCGTCTCAGGCCGTCGTGGCTCAATGGCACAGCGTCTAACTATAAACAGTTGTGAGCTCGATTTCTACTCGAGGAAATAATATATTTAATATTTTCAATTCTTCGCTCTGGCGTCGAGGCAAATTGATTTCCGCCACTCATCACGCAATGCCTCTAGAATCCTGCGAAAAATGGGAAACACAGTGTTTCATCATTAGGTTCCCTCTGCCTACCCTGCTATTTGCGGGACACCGCGTGAAGTTGTTTTTTTAGCAATTTAAATTTACTATCGCTAAACTTATAACTTATTCATAACAGTGGTCGATTTTTACGTTCTCTATTAAATATAGAGGAATTAACAGGAATTTTGGGAATCGAAGCCGTAACCACTATTAAATAATCAGTTCAACAGAAATCTAAGCATTAATTCTAGACATAACTGATTGGTTGTTTTATAAACATCAAGATTTAGCTTACCGCGCCTTTTATTGAAATTCAATATAACTTTGTACTAAGGTTCTAGGAAATGCGTTACTTGATATTAATAATATAATCCAGCATTCTTAAACTCTTATATATGTGAATAAGTAGCGAACCACGTGTGGCTTCACTCGCTTAAACTAAAAAATTAAATCAGCTTCACGCTGTATCCCGCACACAGCAGGGTAGACAGAGAAACCCTAGTGTTATTATTTTGTTAATTATTGATTAATACATATAAATATATAATAATTATTATTTTTAGTAGGAACATTATTGAGGCAGTCGTAGCACAGCGTCTGAATGTAAACGTGATGGTTGTGGGTTCGATGTTAAATTTACTTATATTTCACCCCGCTTTAGTAGACGAAATGCGTTGAGTTCCGCTATTTAACCGAACTGAAACTGAAAAACTGAAAAATTGCTTTAGCACTTAGATAAAGCCCCGGCAAAGCACAAGTTTTGTTAATAATTGACAATTAAAAACTCCCAACACAAACAGTTCTTAAAAGTAAACGAAGGACGAAAAGAGCTGATAATCTTTAAATGGCTGACCATACTTTTTTAAATCATGGGTAAGAACAGAATCAAAATCGATTTATTCGCTTGGAAGTTACGATACCACAGACATACATACAGAAACACTTCAAACTTATTTAAAAAAATCCATAAATAGCCAACCAGACTTACAAACTACAATTCTCAATACTGAAACACATTTTTTGATCTAAAACTTGTACTGAAACTGAAAATCTTCAATTCCTCTCGTCTTCTCTAAGGGGGTTTAGCGGTCAAAATCTTTCCTTTGACACCATACGAAATGCACCCCTTCACGCCAAGAAATAGGGGTGGTATAGTATAGTAGCTCTCAAAAAAAAATCAATTCCAACGTACAAAAGGTTTTAACGGATTTCTTGAGCGATTCGTCGTGAAATCTCTTAAAGATTTTATCCTTTGTTCCGGTTCTATGTTTGTATGTAGATTATAATTATTGGGGCCAGTCGTGGCGCAGCTTGTGATTGTAAACAGGCGGTTGTGGATGTAATTTCCAAACTTCGGCGGTATCTAGTATGTAAAAGTATAGTAGAATCTAGATAACGATAAGATAAAAGATTGGAAGATATGCTATCTATTTATCTATTAATATATTTTATGAATAAAATATACTTATTGCTTCGTAAACTTTAAATAATATGTATTTTAGCTGTAACATAGATGAGGAAAAAATATTTATATAAATATATTTGGGCTGAAAAGTATGTATGGTTGAACGCGGTATTCTCAAGAACTGCTGCTTCGAATTGAAATTTTCTTTATGTTCATAAAAGTCCAAGTCCAAGGTAGGCTATATAACATCATGTTATATAGCCTATTTATCATTCTATCACGACTTACATATATAGTACATACATATAGTACATACATATATTACATACATATATTTAAATTAACATTGCTTCTATTCTGGTGAACCTATGACTGTCGTCTAGTCAGATGCTTAATAAGAGCTGCTACCTGTGCTACAAGGGTGCTAATACAAAATATATATATATATATACATTTTTTTTATCTTTACGCAGTGTCTCGCATAACAGGGCAGAGGGGACTTCAACTCACTCCCTCAAGATAATCAAACCCACAACCGTCGCGTTTACAGTCATACGCTTATCCACTGAGCCACGACAGCTTCAGCTTCTATCCTTCTCTTATGTGGAATCCACACTCATCACGTGGGCTCACGGATACCTAATAACTGAGCTACAAGGGTGCTAACACTATATATGTACATACGTATATAGAGAATCATATTCCCACCCCTTACGTCTAAGCTCGAACAATTTTCTACTTCATAAAAATTAAACACAGTTCATTGCATGCCTATACTCGTAGTAGGTATAGTAGTTAAAAATAACTTTCTACTTTGTAATATGGAACTTTGTGGTAAAAGACTTTATTTAAAATAATAATTAATAAATACGAAGGTTACGTGATCGATTCTCGATCGGGGAATTTTTTTTATTCAATATTTCCGCATTCGTCTGGGTAAGTAAAACGCGGCGTTAGGTTTCGCCATTCGACACGACATGTTTCGAATTTTATAGGCAAGTGTTGAATGGATCAAATAATGTAAGAAATACATTATAATACTTAACTCTAGATATTAACACAGTCGTGGAAATGAAAACAGTTCATTACACCGATGGTGATCGAACCCACACACGCCGCGTCTACAATCAGAAGGCATTAAATAAAGCGTATACGAAATATAGCGATAACGAAATAATCAAAATCAGCATTTATTTCCTTTGAAATCGGTTAACAATAATAAATAATATATATTATTATTACAATTCATGTTCCATACAAACCTATTGCAAATTGACTGACTATGTTTGCCCTTTTGTTACGCGAAATCTCCAAAACATGTGTACCCACTCTATACTTTGATTTCATCATTTTTTTTTACTTACAACCCCTATTTGAAAATAGCCCCTACTTTTGAATCTTTAGGGTTGAATTTCCGAAATGACAACTCACGCCCCTTAAGTTGATCCAAGCAGCTGTAGTATAACAATGAAATCAGGACAAAAGGTACGTAATTCATTTGAAATTTCACTCACAATGCCGGTAACGGTGTTTCGTGAAGTTTAGCTCTTTTTTTTCTATTTGGTTAGTTTTTTTTTTTAATTATTTATTATTATTTATTACTCGGTTGCTAAGCGGTTTTTTTAGTGGTTAGTATAAGCGTACTGCATATGGGAAACTAAAAAAAAAATACTTTTCTACACCAAGTGCTACAAGTGCTACAGAATGTGTTCGGAGCTATAAATTATATGAGCTTAAGCTGGAGTGCTTTAGTAGTGACCTCTGAAGAGTTCAGATGCTGGCTCCATCATCAGACCAGCTCGATGATAACATATTATTGTATTGTTATATAGAACTAAGCTGGATATATCTGTGAAGTTTCATAATAATACAAATTCAGTTTTTTTAAACATTTTATTACATAGTTGCATAACTATGTAAACTCCACTTAATAAGAGTTACTAAAAATGTCAAAGTCAGTCAATCAGTATTTGATTTAACTTATTTTCCTTCTTTTAGTTTACTATTTTAAGCAGTCGGGTTTTTGTTTTTATAATAAAAATGTGGCGCAACAACACGTCATCTGGCTGCAAACGCGACGGCTGTAGATTCGATTCCTACTCGGTAGAATGAGTTTTAATATTTATTTTATTTTGGTTAAAAGATAAGACGTGGCGTTTAGTTTCACCAAGCAATACGCAATGTCTCGTTAATTAAGCGGTGCGTGGAGACCAGTGTCTTACCACTAGTTCCTTCTGCCCTGCATCCGGGAAAATCCAAGTTTTTTTTTATTATAGAAACATTCAATGTATAAAATATGAACTAACAACTTACCCAAAACAGACAATATTTAGAATACCATAAATAAATTTGATTACTAAGAAACCAATGGTTAAATCATTGGTACTGTAGTAAAGAATTTTTTAAATAAAATAGATGAGTCAATGTGAATAAGATCACGTTACAATAAATAGCCAAGTTTCTGAGAAATGTGTGTAAGAATTGTTTTTTATGTGTTTTTTAAATATCTTCTTTCACTATTGTTGCTGCTTTAAACGTAACTCAACGCCGTGGAACACAACGTACATTTATACCTTCATACTAGTATTAAAGCTGAAGAGTTTGTTTGAGTTGATCACGCTAATCTCAGGAACTATTAATGTTTGGTAGTCGATTTATCGTAGTAAAGTTTAGCCTACAATCACGTTAATTGTTTTAATATAACCTAATCACTAATGTCTGAGTTAGCTCTTGCATATAGAATGTGTCATGTCATACACAATTCTTAGATATTTCAAATTGCTAGTTTTTTTTTTAGTTTCACGCTGTATCTCACACATGACGGGGTACGCAGAAGAAATCTGGTAACCTAGCGTTAAGTTACTCCATTTCTATTAACTTACTTCCGTTCCCAACTTTCCGCTAAATTCTGAAGGTATTAATTGGCGGAACTATAAGGTGCGTTTTGGAAATTAAATATTTCATTTCCTCAATGGGAATCGAACCCACAACCTGTCGCGTTTCTTAGTCGCACGCTTGTGTCACGACGAGTCTCTAGTTTTTAAAGTTTAGTTATTATTAAGTATATAAAACATATATGTTACAAAGGTATATCAAGGAAAATATTAAAATAATATAGTAAATTAGATTATATGTCTATAATTAGTGGTAAATGAGGAAAATTGTATATATAATAATGCCGTCGTGGCGCAGCGGCACAGCATTTAACTCTAAAGGCGACGGGTGCGGATTCGATACCCACTAGACGGAATTAATAATTTTCATTTCGTACTCGACAACAAAACAAAGCGCGACCTCGAGTTCCTTACTGTCTCAAACTCAACAGAGGAAGGTGAGGAACAGAGTTTCCCTCTGGTTTAGGTTCACTCTGCCTACCCTACATATTTGCAGGAGACATCATAAGACAAAAGAAAGGTTACAATCTTATAGTATCTTGCGTCTATAATATTTTTTTTAACAACGTTATACATAACATTTTTTTTATCAAATCCGGTTCAAACCGCTTCCGTTAACTGATAACATACGTATGTCAACTTATATATACATATGTACTGCTATTTGAAAATTTAGTGTTATTGATGTTTTTTTATAATTCAAAAATTAATTGGGTATAAGGAAAATTTGTAGTACGCTAAATTCGTTTTTGTTTAACTTTTCGATAGACACCGTGTTGTAAATAGCGGAACTTAACGCTGCAACTCTCATCATTTATTCGCAGTAATAAAAAATCAATTTGTGGTAAGCTAAATTAGTTTTTGTTTACGTTTTCGATAGACACCGCGTTGTAAATAGCGGAACTTAACGCTGCAACTCTCATCATTTATCATTTATTCGCAGTAATAAAAAATCAACTGCTTTATACTGATTGAAAGGTTGTTACGAATAATAAATATATAACTACTTTGGCATAAAAAAATGGTGTTGGGTTCCGCGATTCAAAAATTGGAAAACTTTTGCAAAACAGATACGACAATGAAATAAATAAGTAAA
Organism: Heliconius himera; assembly: GCA_021202915.1. Lineage (NCBI taxonomy): Eukaryota > Metazoa > Arthropoda > Insecta > Lepidoptera > Nymphalidae > Heliconius > Heliconius himera. The sequence goes on along the minus strand of JAJHJA010000004.1, from coordinate 75,161 downwards.
GTTCAATCCAAGCAATTACTAACAAAAAGTAGGTAAATAACAAAATAAATAACGTAAATTGCCAACATTTTCTCACTTAATAGCAAAAACCAATCTTCCTTCCATGCCGTATATAAATAAAAACAAGGCAAAACGTATTTATACGCGAAAAGGTCCTGAAGCGATTTACTATAACCTTTACATTGAGATTTGATACTGGCTACACAAATTTTGGTAGCGTTTTCTAAATATCTATAAAATATATTTGTCTTTTTTTAGCTTCACGCTGTACACTGTATATAGCAGAGTAGGCAGCGAAATGTCTTAACACTAAGACACTCCGCTTACCGCGGACCTCCCAAACTTCATCTCTCCTTATCAGAGCGAAGAAATGAAAATAGTTCATTATATAGATATGTTTCTTTTTTTTAATATTAGTTATTTATTATAATATCAAATGTATTGCTCTATATGTTAAATAAAAAAAAGGAAATCGTCTCAACGACCAATCCCGCCTAAGCGCGTCCATATATGTACATACTATTTAAAAATGTCTGCCGAACAATTGAAAACTTTCAAATGAATAATTAATATTTATTCTGTAAATGTAGAAATAGTCTAACATAGAGAAATAAAAAAGAAAACATGAATTAACCACCATTATACAGTAGGTACTAGAAAATCTGCAATATGGCTGCCGTAACAAGCGAAGCGAACAATATTTTTTTCCGTTCTTCGCTCAAAGTAACAAGTTTTAATTACAATATTAAAAAAATATCTCTAAAAAGACGCGACTCTATATTTTCTCTTTTTACCAAATAAATAAATAAAAAAACACCTAATCAGCCACCGACCATTCCCGCCAAAACGCGTTCCATTTCCAAATTATTTCAAATATGGCCGCCGTAACGAGCAGAATGGACAAACAACAATTGACCCCAATTCACAACTAATGGCCGCTCTCCGACTACATTACAGGGTTGCCACTTATACAGCTGAACAGTGAGTGCTTATATACGTTTTGATACATAATATATATTAATTTCACAGCCCTATAATTCAGTATAGTTAGTATTAAATGTTGGGTTTCGACTATGATGCCTTTCTTTACGTACATGTTTCTCCTATTAGTGTTAGGGTACTCGATTTTGTTGCCAGCTTCAAGTTGTATCCCTCATTTAACAGTGTTAAGATACTTAGTTCTCCGCTGTAACAATACTGTTGTGAGTTGCGAAAATCAACGCCGCGTTTTGTCTTTCTTTACTGAACAGGAAAACAAAAATAAATCATTCGATTTCGGACCGCATTAATTTTAACACTGATATTTTAAGGTATTTTATAATATTCGTAAATTAAGGATATAAATAAGCTAAAATTTTGTAAAGTACCTATCAAGAATTAAATTACTAGGTACAATTTTTTTAATATTAAATTTTAGTAGGAAATCATATAATTCCAACCCTCATTTTGCGTTCTTAGGGGGTGAATTATTAAAAATCTTTTCTTAGAGGTCCTTTAGACCTTTTGTTTTCTCGCCATTCTCTGTGCAGCGAGAACTGTACGCTGATTAATCATTCAATTATCTTTTTTTCTTTTTCTTTTATGTATTTTGGTGTAATTGGTGTAATTATATATAATGTTAGTGGATGGGTGTGTCTTTTGAGTAGAATCCACTGTATACATTTTATTACATAGTACCCTTGAATTTGTGGTCTATAATATTAAAAGAAAAAAAAACAAAAAGATAAAATTCCAATAGTTTTTTTTTGTAAGATTGTCTATCAAAGAAGGCTATAATAGCCTATATAACATCGCAAGAGTATCTTCGAGCAATTAGTGGAGTCACGTGTCAAACACAACTTATAGCTAATATTTCCATTTAAAAATACGGGCAAAGTCACAAGGAAAAGCTATATACTTTAAATGACAAGGCTAACAGACTCCCATATGGGAGTACCCATTTGAAAGATGATGAATTTTTGCCACTTCCGCGTGGAGTTGCTTAAACTAGATCAATGGTCCTCAACTTTAGTTACCTGAATTCTGAAACATAGTAGCTGGAGGGCTTGATAAGCATTGCGATACGTTTGTCTGTTGATAAAAAAAATGAATTTAAAATTGATGTGTATGAATTTGAAACCGAATAGGATGAATTTTGATGTGTAAGAGAATAAATACATTTTGAATTCAAAAGCTAAAGAAATATTAGAAGATCTAATATATTAGCTTCTTTCATACTTATTGATGTATATTTAAGATTTTATTTTTTTTGCGTGTTGATTTATGGAAATCATTTGTTATTTTGACAGAGCGATCAAAAGAAAATATTTCATTGTGGGAATCGAATCATCAACTGTCGCATTTAAAATCACATGCTGTGTCGACCGTTTTAAGTATTTCGTATAAAGACCAAAACGGGTGTTATTTTTTTATTTGTAAGGGAAACGGGAAACATTTATATATTATAACAGTAAATCATTTTATAATTAAATTCTAAAGTCAAAAGTTCACTTGCTTATTTAAATTTTATATTTTGCTCTTGGTTCTACAGTTGCTAAGAGTTCTAACGTTTAAGTTAAATTAAATCTTTTAAACATATTTTGCGGAGAAAGTAGTGACTGCTCTCTCTCCACTTTCTCCACACTGTGGAACTTAGTATAAAATAGCTTTATGCTGTCTCCCGCATATAGCAGGCCTGAGAGAACCTACTAACACCTCGTTCCCCACCGCCAATGTTCTAAATTTGTCTTGTTAATTTAACTAAAAGCTCTGAACGATTTTTAACAGTACTGGGAATAAATTTTAAAATATTAAAAACTGTTTGACAGCACGAAAAATACTACCCAAATATTTTTGCATTATTTCCACGTAAACCGATAAGCCCATTGATACCCACGAAATGGTCAAAAATTAAAAAAAAATCCAACGAACGACATTTAAAGAAAAAAAATTCAATATTTCAAACATCCAAGCGGAAGTGACGCCGATAAATGCGATAGGAAGCGCTGACCCCGGCGCGATAACATTCGAAATTCAAATTGCGACGCCATCTTGTAAACATGGCGGTTATATTTTATCTGTATACATTGATTGTGGCATTATAAGAATTGGCCTTTGTCAATTCTGTGTTTAGTATTTGTTTAGGTGGTACGTTTATGTATGTTTGTTTGTGTGTTTTATTTTGGATGTTTAATAGGATTATATGTTTTTACATGCAATTGTTGTGGGATAAAATATTCTCGTCGTATTCAAAACATAAAAATAAAAGCATCTAGTCAAAATACTGGGAAATTTAACACTATTAAAGAAATAATAGAAGTCAAAGATAGAATAATATTTTTTTTTGCCATTTACAGGAAAAATTCTACCGTACTTAGGTCTTTATCTTTCAGTCTATGTCTAGAACAAGCACAAACAGAATAGCAATTATACGAATCCAATTACCACCTATGATCGGTGAAGCAGCAAGATCAAGCAATGAAACTGTTATGACTTTAGATGGGTGGGCGATTTCGAATTAGACTGTGCTGATTGGTTGGACGCTTACATGTCGAATAGTGATTTTACTCTCTCTCTATCGGAAAGGACGTGAAGTGCTATAACACTAGGTTCTTTCTTAAATCATATAAAATATATATGGTAAAAGGAATCCTTTATGGTAACTCACGTGTAAACTATCTATATCCCAAATATTATCCAAATAATTTTTTTACCTTGATTCGGTGTAAACTTGCGCGGCGCAGTATTCTGCCTTTCAACACAAAATATATCGAAAATTTGACTGAAACTGAATGAAAGTCGGGAATTCAGTTGTTTTTCCATAGTTCTCTCAAAATTTCTTGTTTTGAATAAATAGGTACATTTAGGCACTCAAGTCTGAGATTGATCTTGAGATGCCGTTTACATACATAAATTACATATCTATAATGAAGACGGTATCTCAAGATCTATCTCAGACTTGAGAGCGATTTATAAATACAGACCTAATGACATACCTATATGTAAAATGTATTTTTAAAACGACCGAAAAATAAGAAGTAGGGTGAGAGGCGCCTTTTGTTACAAGAGTACTTTTCTCTACACAGAGGTGTTGAAAAATTTTAATTTCCAAGAAGGTATTTTATAGCCGGTCTTTTTCTTCATTGTAAAGATTTAAATTTAAGACGAATGAGCAAAATTCTTTATGATTTTCTATATTTCTTATTATCTTGAAATTGTAAATCTCTGTTTTCTAGGATAACACTCTAACTCTAACAACTTTTTACTCAGATACAGATACTATACAGATTTATTAGAAAGCTGAAGAATGTGTTTGGTTGAACGCGCTTATCTTAGGAATTACTGGATAAAATTCTGTTCTTTTTGTGTTGAATAATCCATTTATCAAGGAAAGCTATAGGCATATTAAATATCGTCAATTTTTTTAATGTATCGTTTCCTGCTGAACCTGCGCTCAAAGTTACCTCTCGCATTTAGAATATGCCGTGTATCATATCAAGCGAAGTCGTAAGTAAGAGCTAGTGCAACATATTTCTCAATGTAAAACTGCCTTTTTAATCATATGTAGGTCACACAAAGAGATACTCAAATCTTGTAAATCACGAATCCCAAAGTTGAATAAAACGTCTGTTATATACATAATGTATGGCGATTTATCGAATCGTATACAGATAAGGGGCAGTTACAATCGCAGCATTCATTTGTGACACAGATTTATCACCAATATGTGAAAATGTATCCTAATTTCATTGAAATTAGGCCCAAAATCGTCTAAATCGAATATAAAATTACGAACCTCATTCATATTGAACTTTACACGTGATAAGGAACTGATAGAAGTCAGTTGGGTGTGTTTTTTTATTATTTTTTTTTACATTTACGCTGTGTCGAACGTACCTATTACGTAGAATTTAGTGCTAAGACACTGCGTTCCCCAAAAGCCGAGGAAATCAACGCCGCATTTCTTCTTGTTACCCAGACCAAGAAAGTGAAAATAATTGCAAAATACATTCTCCTTAAAATATATTATTTTGATTTAAAAAGACGTATTACTATTTTAAATATGAACACTTTCAAAAAAGACTTTAAATAGACAACCATCGCGGAATTTCACATATGTGTCAACTGTGCCACTACGGCCAAGACTATGTCAATTCAAAACAAATTATTCATATATACGATACATTTTCAACGTTGGCCTCTCGGTCTATGACTAGGGTTACCAATTCGTAGTTAACTTGAAAGTTTAGAACTAGTTTAGAGAAAGTTTGGAACGCTGTTTGTGAGTCTAGGTTCAAAACTGGAGATACAAAGTAACTTTGGAAATAGTTTTTTTTGCACTAAGATATAAAAAAAAATCAACAAAAAGGAGTTTTTATTTTATAGCAATAAGTAAATGTTCCACCACATGCTATATAAAACTCCGTTTGTGTCAATGTGAATAGCAGAGAATAATCATAACTTAAAAACTTATTGGTGTTAATTATCTTGCTTTTAATATATTTAAAAACATGGCAACCCTACCTCTCTATATGACATTATGCTAGCGTAATACGGTTGTTGAATAGTTAAGATTTAAATTTCAAATTTCAAAATTGATTTAGACACCGATAAACTGTGTATTGTGAACATGATCGTAGTGGCACAGTGGTTGTACCTTACTTAATGAAAAGTAACGGATACGAATGTTTAACTAGATTATTCGATAGATAAGATAGTACCCAAAGTGTTAAACGGGACAGTTATAACAAGATATCCGTCCGTCCGTCTGACACCAGACTATATCTCATGAACCGTGACAGTTAGATAGTTGAAATTTTCATAGATGATACATTTCTGTTGCCGCTACAGGGGCCCATACAAGGAACGTGATTTTTTTGCTGTTTTTATAGATAATGTACGCAACCCTTTTCGACTCGCATTTCACCGGTTTTTTAATTATTATTTAGGAATTTAATAAATTAGTAGCTCTACTAGTATTATATATTCTTTTATATTATTATCTCGAAAATTAAGCGGAAAGTGACAAATGGAGTGTCTTAACACTAGGTTCCTTCTGCCTACTTTGCTATGCTGGAAAAGACAACTGAAGAACTGCTTAAAATATTTTGTTGATATTCGTCTTGAAATATGAATTATAAATATTTATTTAACGTGCTAATTTTCTTAGAACTGCATCCAAAATCAATGTTAGTTCCCTTCAGACTGACATTACTTACATCAATAATTCAAACGGACACAAAGGAAAAAAAAAAAATTACTTATAAAATTTCAATTCAAACCAAGTTTTATGCAGGTCATATAAATGAAATTAAATAAATAAATAAATTACCCAAAACGGAAATTGAATGGCCGATCTCGATCGATAAGGATCGTATTCATATCAGGCACCACGTGTGTTCCAGATTTTTTTACTTTGTAATTTTTTTACTGTATTGTTCAATAGGTTTTGAATAAAATAGTTGCTCAAGGGTCGTGGGTAAAAATTTACGAAGAAATCCATATTTTTTATTTGTTTGTTTTCCCAAAACAATTGAATAAATAATTTGTTTACACAAATTAAGTGATCTTAACTGTTGATCTTAGAATTATAGAGAGTTTTAGAAGTAGTGGGTTTCAATCTCTGGTAGGGCTATGTTTTTTAGCTGGGCTTCACGCTGGATTACACACATAGCGGGGTAGGTAGAGAAAACCTAGTGTTAAGACACTTCACACTCCAAATTTCCGCCGAACTCTCGAAGCCTGCCTGATTGCCTGTCGAGTAGTGGAACTTAATACTTTGATTCGCTACTAGTTACTTAGGATAGCTATATTTTTATTTTACCACTCTAGTGCTAAGATAAGTTGCGACATCGAGTTATGTCACTCGAGACACTGTCTTGAATTCGTGGGAAAAGCGAAGAACGGAGTGTCGTGACACGTAGCGGCCACTACGGCATGAAGTTATTAAATATTGATTTTTCTATTGAATTGTACGATTTTAATAATAAAAAAATAACTTTATATCAGTATACAAACAACAATAACATATCTGAAATAAACATTCTACATTACTTTCCCACACTGATTATCTAATTCTATTGGTTAATTAAATCCAATTGTAATTTTACCCAAATGGGAATCGAACCTTTTACCCTTGTCATATAGACCCATACACATTCATACATTTCAATCATACAAATAACTTCACCCTTGTGTATGCTTTTTAATTTCACATCTCCCTTGCTCTTGTGTGACACCCTATTTTAAATGACTCGTCTACTTGCTTATATTTTAGTATAGGTTGTAATTTTATATGGAAATTTGAAAGCTTAGATTTTAAATATTATTTTTTATTTCCTTAGTAATAATATTACAATCGTAGTGACTAGGCACTATCAATAAAATTAATGACTATATATTTATATGAAACAACAGCAACAAGTTGAAATAGTCTTCTGATGCTTAAAATATATTTTTTTATTAATTAATAATATCAATTCGGGACGTAATATCCCATCACTATCTTAAACATAAATTAATAAAATTCAATTTCAATTCTTACCCCAGCAACGGGCTAAAGTGGTCTTTCCATACCAGTCAGGATGAACAGAAGTTCTAAATTTGTTTTTTCCTGTAATAATATTCCAAACGTAGTGTCCCGTCACTGCCATACTACAATATAAATCAAATAACTTCAGTTGCATTCAACTTAAAACCCTAGAAACAGGATTAAGTGTTTCCATAAAAAAATAACATCAACTAACAAAAGTCTTAAAACCCTAGAAACAGGATTAAGTGTTTCCATAAAAAAATAACATCAACTAACAAAAGTCTTAAAATATATTTTTTATTATTAATTCATAATATTTTCTCAACAATAATACGGACGGACGTAGAGTCTCATCACTACCGACATTATAAATGAATAAACTTCAGTTACATTCAATTCAAACCCTTGAAACAAGCTAAAGTGCTTTCCCACACCGAACTTTAAAGTCCACAAAAAAAGCTATAATTCTTACTTTTCATCAATAATAATATTCCGGACGTAGTGTCCCATCACTACCTACAATATAAATGAATAAACTCCAGTTATTCAATCCATACCCCAGCAACAGGCTCAAGTGGTCTTCCCATAGTGAACTAGTATTAACGCGAGGGCGTGCGTCACACGGCAGCGGGAACAAACGATTGGTAGCATCCTGCCCTAAATTACAATACGCGGACGTCCGTCGTGCGCGATGCTCTTATGTAGTTTTATATCGGATTTTGCAGTTGAAATAATGCCGAAATAGCTAGCTGTTATATTTTTTTAGTTTTGTGTTCTATTTGAGTAGATTTGTGTAGAAAGTTTGTGTTTTGTGTTATTTTGTTGTTTTTTTTTTTCATTTTTTTTCGGGTACACGTGGTTTTTAATGTTTTTTTTTCATGGTTTTGACACATTACATCTTGCATATCTTTTTTGTGTAAGTAAAGATTTAATATTTTTACAATATTTTTATTAAATTATGATTTAAAATGCGATTTATGAACTATTAAATTTTATATGAAATGTTATATTCTACCACATTCACTTTTCTTTATTGACGTTTAATATATATAGAGTTGACTTTAATTGAGTTATTGAACATTTCAGTTAAGTTTAGTATCTATAAATATTTCATATACCGATGTCGCTTGCAAGCAGCAAGCAAACTTTATTTTATTAAATTAAGTGGTTAGTGTCATAGGCAATATCTCATATTTAGGCGGAAAGCTGAAAACGGAGTGTCTTGACACTAGATTCTCTCTTCTTATTCTACTAAATGCTGGATACGGCGTGAAACTTAGTTCAGTGCGCAGTGGCACATCGTCGCACTAATCACGATGGTTGTAGCTTCGATTCTAACTAGAGGCAATGCATCATTTTAACAAGACAAAGCTCGGCGTAGAGTTCCGCCACTCAAAACGCAATGTCTTGAAAATTAGGCGGTGCTTGGGTAACAGAGAGTCTTAACACTAGTTTCCTTCTGCTTCCTCTGTTATGTGCGAGATACAGTAGTGTCAATTAAAAAAAAAAAGAAAAATTATACCAAATATGAACCCATTCTAACCTTCATAAGAGATATTGTCATTTCTATTTTTATTCATGCAAATCGTGAGATAAGATCGCTCTTTGTACATCGTTTGTTCTTTATTTAGGTGCCCTGTAATTATACAGACGTCAGATTGAAAAAAAAAACCTTTTTTTCCCCCATTGTAGGTATTTTGTATTGTGCTTTAAAGTAAGCTTTGCGTTTGTCGTTTATGATAATGTCTTGTCCCAACGCTATCTGAAATAGATCGCATTTTTTTTGGTACAAAAATATTAAACTCACTTGTGATTGTGTAGGAATTGGCGACTGTGAACGCGACGGTTGTGGGTTCGATTCCCGTTACTGTTTGTGGTAATGATTTTATTTACACCCAATGTGTTGAACGTGATCTCGAGTTCCACCACTCAACAAGTAATGTCTGGAATTCTGGCAGAGAGTGGCACACGGAGTGTCTTAACCTGCTACATCCCGCATACAGTACGAAGCTAAAAAAAAGAAATGTATATTTATCCTATGTTGTTTCTTCTTTCCAGATCTATCACTGGTGGGATTCTGGCGTCTACTCTTCTAAAGAAATACATATATGGAGGATGAAGTAAGTATTATTTATAGTTCATTTTTTAGTTATTTTTATGCTTTCTATATATCTTTCGTAAAAGAATAAAATATTTAACATTATCGATAGAAACATATTATAGAAACATATAAAATAACGGGAATCGTCAAACAAAATCGGGAATCGAACCCGCTTCTCTTGGAAACCATCACGGCCATTGACAATTCTTTGTAGAGAAATTATATTTCTTAAATAAAATAGATAGGTACTAAAATTAGTAGGTATTAGTAGGTATTATAGGTACTAATATAATATCCATTTTCTATTAAAGCGTTACTTACTTTTGACTAAATCTACTCCAAGCGATTATCGAACTGGCTACCTAAAACTAACTAACAACTAACCTTAATAAACTGAACTTGATGGTAGCTTACCCTCAATCTTAATTACTTATAATAAGGGTTTCGCCTGAACGAAATATTTAATGACATCCTGTGATCTAATCGAAAGACGATAATTTTCCTTCCTCCCCGTGAAATTGCAAATTTATATAATAGTGTTGTTTAAGCGACACTTACCTCGGTTAGTTATTTGGATGGGTGGGATTTTTGAGTTGATTGTGTATCTATCTCTATATCTAAATCAGCTTCACGCTGTATCCCGCACACAGCAGGGTAGGCAGAGGGAACCTAGTGTTAAGAGACTCCGCTCCCCACTTTCTGCCGAATTCTGGAGGCATTGCGTGTTGAGTGGCAGAACTCGACGCCGCGCTTTGCCTTCACACCAGAGCGAAGAAATGAAAATATAAGTTTATGTAAATATTTCATCTCCTCGAGTGGGGATCGAACCCACAACCAGTCGGTTTTACAGTCACACTTTGTGCCACTGCGCCGCGACTCTCGGTCTCTGTATCTAAACTATTTGAAAACTGTAAAGCTGAAGAGTTGTTTTGGTTGATTGATCGCACTTAACTCAGGAACTACTGGTTGGAATATAATTGTTTAATTTAATTATTTTTGGATTTACCGAGAAAGGCTATATATAAAACAAATAAACGAAAATTATTGGCTCATTAGAGCTGCCATTAGTCAACGTCAATGAATATTGTTTATCTTTAGACCTTTTTGTACGCAAATTGATTTAATTAAATAAGGTCGAGGAAAATAATGAAATATTAAATATTTTCATTTTTCTCTCTCTTGTAAAGAAGCAAAGCGATGCGTTGAGTTCCGCGACTTAACACACAATGTCTCTAGATGACGGCGGAAAGTGGCGTTCGGAAATGTCTTAATGGAAACGGAGTGTCTTAACATTAGGTTCTCAGGTTCCCTCTGCCTACGCCGCAAAGTGCAGGATACAGCAAGAAGATAAAAAAACACATCTTACTCGATTTTTTGATCTTCACTTTGCCAAGTGAGTGCAGTGTATAATATTCCGTTCTCTCCTTTCCGTCCAATTTTAATGAAGCATAAAACGTGAAGCTATAAAAATCTACTTCAATCGGAATTGAACCCACTATTGACAGTTGCAACTAACAGTAGAAATTCAACAGTTTTTTTAATATCACTTAATACGTTTATTTAGTTAACACGATTGATTACCGAATTGATAAGGTCTTAACAACGCCCTAGTATGAACTAAGGGTGCGGTTGACCAAGAATTAGTTCTTTCCTTCTTTTTGCTTTTTTTGTATCACCTTCACGCTGTATCCCATTTATAGCAGGGAGGGCAGAGGGAACCTAGTGTTAAGGCACTGTAAACCCCTTTCTGCCCAACTTTCGAGAGATTGCGTGTTGGGTGGCGAAACTGAGTGGGAAATGAAAATAAAAATAAATATTAATATTTTTCCAATATGGATCGAAGTTACGACGATTTCGTTTACAGTCAGACGCTGTTCCATTACGCCACAACGATCTCATCTATAATAGTTCTATACTTCGAGCAAGCAAAGCCGAGAGCGGGCTAGTATTAAAGATTTTTTCTTTTCACCTACACACTGCATTCCGCATGGAGCAGGGTAGACAGAGGGAACCTAGACTTAAGATACTCCGTTCTACTCAGGAACTACTTTCCCTTTGATTTATTTTCTATTTTTCTCTTATTTATATTTAAAACCTTTTTATATAAATATATAGATACATCAAGTGCATGCCACATCCAGTTAATCCTAACATCCGTAACAAACACGTCATAAATGAGGGGTAGGAAACGACTTTGTCGCTCAATAAACTGTATAAATTGGCGCCTTGACCGACACCCCCCTGTGTTTGATACCTTTGTTATATAGGTATTAGGTATATATAGGTATCAATGTATATTTTATATTTATAGGTATGTCTGTATGTATCAGCTATCTTCCGCATATAGCCTATATAATATAGGTGAAGGACTATAAAGGCAAATAATATTATGTATGTGAAAGTTTGTAAGGATGGATGTATGTTTCACTTTCATGCGATAACTACTGAACTATGTTAGATAAAGCTTTACAATAATATAGCAGAAATATATATCGGAATAACACAAGGGCTACAATTCATGTAAAGATATTTGATAATTTAACTAGAATATAACTACAAGCTTAGAAGAAGAAGAAGGTAGAAGGCGAAGCCGCGTGTGGGTCGCTAATAGTTACTCTATAAAAAGATAATATAAAAGTTTATATTTAACATTTCGGTAGGTTAGGGAGCGATAGGGAGCAAGCACTAAGAGAGGTTCACCCGTACTTCCTTGGGGAACAAGAAAAATACGAGATTTACCCTTTTACGCATTTAAAGCCCGCGCAAATAAAGTCACGGGCGACGACTAGTATATTATAAAACAGTAAAATATCTTTTTTTCTCGCTATTCTGTAAAATTTTAATTACAACTCTAAGAAAGCTCAACAATACGCCGCAATGAATAGCACTGGAACAAGCACTGGGTTTTTTACTGTGAATATTATTTTTCTATTTCTTTTATAATAATAAAATGAGAGGCCATCGTAGCGCTTGGGCGTGTGACTGTAAGCGTGACGGTTGTGGGTTCGATTCCCACTCGGAGTAATGAAATATTTAATATTTTCAATTACCCGCTCTGGTAACCTGGTACGCTTTGGTACTAACGGCCAATTTTCGAAACATTGCGTGGCGGAATCCAACGCCGCTTTTTTATACTAAAGCGAATTAAATTTCGATTTAAAATGAAAGAGTGCAAAAATGTAGTTTTTAAGTTTAAATTGCGAACTTTATTTTTGAGTTTAATGTGTAAAAAAAATATATGGAAATTTCTAATTTCCTCAGAATTGAATTAACTATCTCTCGATATGTGCCTAACGTTATACCCACAAAACATATGATCAAATAATAACTACTTTCAATATCTTTTCTTGTACAAAGTTCACTTCCGGTTGTGTACACATTTTAAGGGTTTTAGTGTTTTTTTTTTGTTGCGTCATGATTCTTAATAGTATTTAAAAGATTTTTTTATTTTTCTATTCAAAAGAATGACGCAATGCTCTAGCATATGTTTGATATTGTGTGAAACCAATTTAGTAATACGCATGCTGTTAATTTAATTATAAACATTTTTTTAGTTTTTTATAGCTTCATGCTGTACCCCGAATGTAGCATGATAGGCAGAGGGAACCTAGTGTTAAGACTTCCTTCCACTGAGGCAAAGAGTTAAAATTCGTTGCTCTTGTAACAAGACAAACAGCAGTGTTGAGTACCGCAACTCAACGAGTAATGTCTTAAAAATTGAGTCGGAAACGGAGTGTCATGACATTACGTTTCCTCTGCCCATCCTGCTATGCGGGAGAATATAGAAGTGGGTCTTTTTTTTCATTAATTATCTTTGTACTATATGTTGTTAATGAAGTCTAATTAATTTAATACACTTAACTAATAACTGTAATTTAAAATTGTCGAAAATGAAGAAGTAGATCACTATCTATTGTTGTTTCCGAGAAAAATAAACAGTCAACAAATATACAAGTATACTTCTATAGTTACTTATTCGAATTGAAAAAATATTATCGCTTATCCAGGCAGAATCACTTAGGATATGTATCTTGGTTAATTCGATTCTACGACGGGCCAAAACCTCCTGCTAATATTATAAATGTCAAAGTTTGTGTGATAATGGATGCTTGTTCCACTTTCATACAAAATTACTGATTTAGATGAATCTTTAAGGTAATTTAGCTCATAATATATCAGAATAACACAAAGGCTACTTTTTACTTTTGGCGCAGGGGCACAAAGTGTGACTGTAAAACCGACTGGTGGTGGGTTCGATCCCCACTCGAAATATTTACTTAAATTTATATTTCCATTTCTTCGCTCTGGTGTCGAGGCAAAGCGCGACATTGAGTTCTGCCACTAAACACGCAATGTCTCCTGAATTCGGCAGAAAATGGGGAATGGTCATGTGTCTTAACACTAGGTACCCTATGCCTACCGTGCTGTGTGCGGGATACAGCGTGAAGCTGATTTATTTATTCTAAATATAACAATAAGCTTAAGCGGGCCAAGTCGCGGGCGGTTCGCTATTATATATGTATATAGAAGTAAAAATATAATTAAATTCACGTCTCCCGATACGGGCATTTACTCGTACGTGGCAAAGTGCCGACCGCATACACAACGATTGCACCTCAAAGGGTGGGACAAACAAACAAACACTCTAATTACGTTCTCCTGTGATCCTAAACAAACTAAATTCTTGTTAAATTTTAGCGGTTGCAAGGGGCTGCAAATGGACATTTTATTATAATTTACCAACTTATCTATAATACTATATTATAGAAGCAATAGAGGCGCAGTGGTAGAGCGTGTGACGGTAGCGGTTGTGAGTTCGATTCCAACTCGAGGGAATGAGTCATTAAATATTTCCATTTCCACGTATTTCCTCAACGCTAAATATTCGGGATACAATGTAATGCTTTATTTTTAAATATCCAGTTTTAAATGGAAATAATAACTAAGAGTGACGAGGCCAGTCGTGGCGCAGGGGCACTAAGTGTGACTGTAAAACCGAATGGTTGTGGGTTCGATCCCCACCCGAGGAGATTAAATATTTACTTAAATTTATATTTCCATTTGTTCACTCTGGTGTGGAGAGAAAGCGTGGCTTTGAGTTCTGCCACTCAACAGGCAATGCCTCCAGAATCCGGCAGAAACTGAGGAACGTAGTGTCTTAACACTAGGTTCCCTCTGCCTACGCTGCTGTGTGCGGGATACAGCGTGAAGCTGATTTATTTATTTTATTTTAACTATGAGCAAAAACACATAAGACATTCTGAACGCATGAGATAACTTTAACCTCAATTACAGTAAGTTACTTGATGGATAGTACAGCCTATAGACCTCCTCTATAAATGAATTTCTTAGATTAGTGCACTCAACCAAACACACTCGTCGTCTTAGTATAGTATAGATATACATAGAATGTAGAGAACTAAATTTAGGGCAAAAAGTAATTTTGTTTAACGCTACGATAATGTATGTTGAGTATGTTTGTTCATAAGCTCTTCTTTCCCAATATCAAATCTTATACATATACGAGTTTGTATGTAGGTCTTATTTACTTAAAGGCGGTTCTAAATATATAGATTATATGATTTTTTCAATTTTAAGATATATTTTTTTACCTTCACGCAGTGACCCATACATAGCAAGGTAGGCAAATGGCATCTTGTTTAAGATACTAAGTTCCCAACTCATCTCTCAACTTTCGAGATATTGCGTGTCTAAATTCATTGAGTAGCTTTTGTGTGTGGAACAAACATCCATCCTAACAAACTTTCATATTTATATATTTATAATATTATAAAGTAAGAAAAACAAAGATAATATTAAAAAAAATAATATATAAAAATAATAAATAACATATAAAAAAACAGCCACCTTCAGTAATTAAATATAATAACAAAAGTATTAACCAAATGAACTTCGAAACTCGGCCAACCCTCTCTGATCTGCTTCCGAATTTTTCAACCCTTTTTCGCTAAAAAGAGGGGAAGGAGTTTTTAGGATTCTGTATCTCAAAACAAAAAACTGAACCCTTATAAAGTTCACTTTGATGTTCGTTTGTCACAACCATTTATCTGAAGATCGCGTGGAGGTATCAAATTGAAATTTTAAAGTAATTGCGAATATGAAGGCGCAACTTAACTCCGTGTTTTATATAACCAAACCAGACAAAATTTAAATACACTATACCCGGAGGGTATAATAGAGTATATCGAAGAAGAGATTATATATCGAACCCACTACCAGCGGAAAACCATTCCACTGAGCTAAACCAGTGTCAATGCAAAATTTTTAATTCAATATCACCCCAAATCGCCTCGGGCCATTTTGACACTTCAAAAATTGTACATCCAAAAAAGGGGTTAGAATTTTAAACGTAATGATGTATACTGACATTTAATGCGAGAAATTTTTAAATGAATTTAAGAAATTATAATAGATTATATTTAGCAATTATTATTTGTCGTTTTTTTTTTCGTAAATATATTACAAAATGTAGTTTTTGGTCAGCAGCACAGTGTCTGCTTGTTAATGCAACGGTTATAAGTTTGATTCCCATTCGGGGTAATGACGAAATTATTAGTTCCTCGTTGTGAGTTCTGGTAAAAAGATAAAACGCCGTTGAGTTCTGCAACTCAAAACGCAATGTCTTAAAAATTGAGCGGAAAGTGGGGTACGGAGTGTCTTAACACTGTATTCTCTGTATTCTCTTTGCATATCCTACTGTCTGTGGGATACAAAGTGAAGTTAAAAAATCCTTGATTTCTCCTTTTACCTAAATCTATCAAAAGTCCCAAAATAAAAGCAACTAACTAAACTTAAAGAACTCTATCATATAAATTAAAAACAACTTAAACAACACAACCATAACGCTCTATAAAGCATTATATTTTTTTTTTATTTTCGCAATGAGAAATTCATATTGAAGTTTTTCAAACCTCCTTTTATCATCTGCGAATCGTTTCGTATTGTTTCCACTTCTACTTCGTAGGTACATTCGCTAATGAGATTACATGAGATGAGATGAAATGAGATGAGATGGGGCGTGGATGCTGTGCGCCCGTACCATGGCACTGAAGCTGTAGTAGGCACGTTTGTATGATAACTGTAGCTGTTATAGTTTGTATTTTAATATGAAATAAAAAAAAATTCTAGTAGTCGTCGCACGCAATTTTTTTTATTGACTTTGGAAAATGGAAAATTTCTTTGTTTTCCATTTCTATAGAAACTTATCGAGAAATTCTCTCTTAGTGTTTCCCTACACTCTCTAATCTACATTCGTGCCAAATTTTAGCTTTAGTAGTTTCCGTCTGTTTGTTCTCTGCTATTTGACTGACATAGGGAGACTAAATTTAATAAAACTCTTCCGTTACTGACTCACTGTCGGAAAACGCATAGACGAAACTACTGCTTACTACTCTCATTATAACTCATCATTTATATAGGTTAGTGAGTGTAGAGGAGTATTTCCCAAAATTCCGATAGGACCTCAAATACGAGATTATTGATTTTACACGTTAGTCCACGCGAAATTTTATATACTTACAATATGCAACCAATGCATTCGTAGTTTATATTATAGGCATAACATTTTCAATATATTATTAATATATATACAAAAACAGCAAACCATCCCACAAAAACGTATAAAATATAGTACAAATCACAATGATTACATTGTGATTTGTCCTATATTTAATATAGTCTAAAATAATACACTAACATCTAACGCCATCTATCGTCGAGTAGTATTAACTTAACAATAAAAAATCTTCCATATAAAGAACACAGATAGCGCCACAATCAACCAAGTCAATACAAACACCCATGAATACTTTATTAACCTCATCATAGCCTATCCCAGTGAGTATTCACCTGATTGCCATAACCGAGAATCAAGTTAGCTGTTACGTTGTTGTAATTCTGTTGGTTGATTGACCCTATAGGTTGATTTGTCCAGAGGCGTAGTGAAGTGGTTGTTGGTTCTTTTTCTGTTCTTGAGAAATTTATGTTGTTATAGGTGTATAATATAATGTTTTATTACATGAATATGATAAACAATACTGTTATAATATATTACAAATGAATTGAGTTTCTTATGAGATTGTTGTTTAGCGCGCCATTTCTTTAAAATGTTTGAAAAGTGGAGACCGGGTGACGCATAGTTAAATTTCTTCTCTTTGTTGCCCATCTGGATTACTAATTTGTAAGTACTTTGTTTTTACTTTTACTCTTATTTTTTTGTGCTGTGGTCTTATTTCGATGTTTAACACTCATCCACTTTCATTAGTGGGCTAGAAGAGATTTTTTTAAACATAAGCCATTTTAAACTAATCTTTACAATTTTACTTTTCTAATTTTTATTTAATATACAATAAAAAAGGATATATACTTCGTATTTCAAAGGAGTCATAAACTGATGACTAAGTTATTAGATCTAGATTCAGTTCCACACTAAACTTGTCTAAATTTATAACATAGTTAGCGTCTTGGGAAATTGTGATCTCATTCTCACACTCATCAAATTAAATAATGTTATTAGGATCTAAGTAAGATAGACTTACATATCATATCAATGTTTAATTAAAGTATATTCTTGGAAATGGCCCTTTAATATCAATCATTTTACTTTTCTGATGTATGTTTTATAATTCTAATAACAATAGTTCGACTCTCGATTTCAACATACGACCAATGCAAACCTTGCATAACATTTCATATAATAACGCCATGTACCACCAAATAGCGTAACTAAACGCCACCCAGATGGCACCACACAGCTACGTCAATACAAACTCGCATGCATAGTTTATTAAAACGGCACCAAAATACCTCCCTGAGAGAACCCATCAGATTGCTACACACGTGAACCCGGAATGGCTCGTAAAATATTCACAGGGTTTATAACAGCTTTTGTTTTGATATGATGAACTTGGTACGGTCGAATTATATTTATTATTTACCACGTTATGTTATATTGTTGGTTAATTTTCATTCTCTAAGGGATGCTGAGATCTGTTATTTGGGGGGTAGTAATCGTTTTTGTTTTTCGTTTCTAATTTGATTGAGGAGAGTGTGTTTTGATTATTGTATTTACTATTGAAGTAATATATTAGGAACAATTGTAAATTAGATTCTCTTACATAAAGAGTTTCGGTGTTATTATTATTTTGATACAACAAATAAGTTGGCAAATCTCTCTGTTCTTTCCATTAACCATTCCAGTGAGCGTTTTTCAGAACAATATGAGCAGGTCATCAACCGCTAGACCCAAACAATTAGGCACAGTTCCTAATATCAACATAATACATGGCCATAAATTAGGGTAGTATGCATGTTAATACTATTCTGTAGTGGGCATCAATTCATCTGTCCTCCACATGCTATGCTCTATGCGGTTTATTGCTCTGAAGTCTAACTGGTTTGAGTACTTAAAACTTACAGATGGCCTAGAATTTGTGGTTCAGGGTTCAATTTTTGGGATTAAGAGGAATAGGCCGTCTGACTGTTAGGGCGACGGTAGTGGGACCGATTCCAATAAAAAATTAAATAGCTTCAATTAGGAATAAAATCATAACCATCACGAGGGAGAGAGAGAGAGAGAGAGTTTCAGTCAGTCAGTGTGATCACTGACACCTGTCCCACAGTTGTATGACTGATTTTTAGCAGCTTCACTATTTTTTTCATAGTCTGTCAAATTTTCTCCATTCATTGCATTTTAAGTGGCGGAGCTTAACGCCTCGCTTTGTCTACCAGAGTATTTTCTCCATTTATAATAATAAGAATAATCCGAAAGCTTACCGTAACTGGAATTAGTAACAATAAAGCGACCTTATAATATTACAAACAGTTTAATCAAGAATTATGGGTGGAAGAGAATGAACGATTCATCTTTGTATTTTGTATAACAATACATTGTTGAAATACTAATACTAAATGGAAAAATGAAACAATTGCTTCTATATCTCTTTATTATTTAGATTGAACTAGATTTTACATCATATAGCTTTATGATTGTGAGTTCAATTTCCACTCGAAAGAATGAATTATTTCCATTTTCTCGATCTGGTCACATGGTAAAGAACCTGGAGTCCCGACAATCGACACGCTATGTCTCAAAAATTATGTGGTGCGTTGGGAACGGAATGTCTTCACACTAGGCAATTTTTCCCCACCATGCCTTGCGGGATACAGCGTGAAGATAAAAAAAACTTTACTATAGTATTCTTTAATAAAATAACATTCTCCAGTTAATAAACGTATCCAACCTTAACACGAAATGAATAATTTAAACCTCTTTTTGTATTATACACTTAATCCCGTAACAAAAATAGTTAAAATTAAACCTTTCTACGTACATTTAGTTACTTGATGCTCTATGAAATTTTAAGTACCCCGGAGAATTGTTTTGTGTAAACGCCAAAAATTGTCGGATTTAATCTAAGCTTGGGCCTAATTTAGTGTAAACTACACTGATGTGATGTGTGCTATACGTCTGGGGATTGTCGGTGCCAGTGTTGGCTAGTTAATGCTAAATATGTAATTATTAAAGATTCATTTGAGTTCCGCTGCTTTGTAAATCTTATACGTTAGTTAAAAATATTTTAGACAATTATTATTTTCAATATTACTTTTAAAAGAGTTTTAAATTTTTAAATATTTTCATCTTAAGACAAAGAGCAGCGTTCAGTTATGCCATTCTACACATAAAAAAACGTTAAACTGTAAAAACCTTAACGTTTTTTTGAGAAAGAATCGTTCCTCCGAATGGGCATCGAACGCACAACCATCACGTTCTTAGTGATTCGCTGTACCATTAAAATTTAAAATCATCCTATTCTGATAGAAGGAATATATGATAATATATTTCCGACATTGACAGCACAAACAAACTGACAGTTTTCAATAATACAACAAAAGTTCAATAGTTATTGTGCCGTTATATGACAGACGCTTAGTCTAAGTCAAGTAATATAGCATATTAACAACTAAACCAACTAATGAGAAAGGCCGTGTTAATTCCGAGCACGGAGCTTTGACGAGGGTATGAATGCTATGTCATTGGCGCCCAACGTGGGACCCCAAAAAGTGTAAAATAATTGTTTTGTTCGTATATATACTTACTTTGTTTAAATAATATAGCCCAAAAAATGGAATTGAAAAAGTGAAATAAGTATCTATATAATATTTTCTTTTTTCGTTTTGGTAAAGAGGCATAGGGTGGCGTTGAGTTTCGATATTCAACACGCAATGTTTCTCGAATTCGGCAGTAAATGTCTTAATGGGGAAGAAGTATCTTAACACTAGGGTTCCCTCTACCTTCCCTGTTATTTGCGGGATGCAACGTGAAGCTAAAAAAGAACTCAGTAAGTATATAACATACGAAACATATAAATTAAAGTTTGATTTCTTACGGGGATACTGTAAAAGCGTATATATGTAACTTTCTGTTCGCCGTTTGGTGCCTTTGCTTATTAATTTTATATGAGATATGCTGATTTAAGCATTGCCGGCTATGAAAAGTAGTAAGGCATTCATTGAACATTTTATTTGTTACATTTTATTTTTATTATTTATTATTTAAACTTCACGCTGTATTCTGCATATAGCCAGAGGCAACCTAGTGTTTATACACTCCGTTCTTCACTTTCCCATTAGTTAGTTTTTAAGACTAATCCACCTATGGGGTGTAACTCTTCTCCAATGAAAGAAAAGTTATGTAAATAATATAAATATGACTATATATAGATATAAATATTATGTATTTTATACAAAAAATACAACTACACGTCCTACCCTCTTTCCATTTTTCATCAGTTTATTTTAATATTTAATTACAAAATAATAAATAAAGTCGACCTATTAACCTTTTTGTTATTAGTTAATATGGAAAATAACTAGTGACAGCTGCTACAACTCGTTTTAAAGATGAAAATTGAACGCAACATTTATTTTGCAGGCATTTTATCAATTTAGAGTGAAAGCCCGTAATAAATAGACGCCCTACATAATAAGGGGACGCGAATTTACGGTGTATAATGATTTTGCAAATGTCAAAATGACATTTAAAATAAATTTGATGGCTGTTTATTTTGTTATCTTTGTCAGATAAGAGTTTTGGGAATCAAAGTTGTTAACATTTAGTAAAGGGGCTTCCCCTTTTTTACCAGATTGCACGATGCAAAGAATTATGTTTTATATTGTGTTATGTTTTTTGTAGTTTCATAATTACATTATTTGTGACGAATCCACATTCTTGCAAAAAGTACTAAACGAATTTAGATAAAACTGTACAGTAACATATATATGTATATAGAATAACACATACTCAGACTATAATTTATGTAAACATTTTGTATAACTTGGCTATAATGTGAAAATTATATTATATATTTATACGGACGAAGCCGCGTGTAGATAGCTAGTAGTATACAAGTATAAAATGTTCTATCGCCCTTTTGCCAAGTGGAACAATCAGGGTAGGTAGTTTACATGATAATGACAACGTTTTTCGGCACGTCTCCCTTAGAAACTTGTCTTTATTACACATAAAATATTGAAAGCCCATTCTTGCTTTTAAATATCTAGATCGTTTTTACCTTAAAAGTGACGTATTTTGCTCTAAAACAGAAACTTCTCTTGTCTTGAGAGTCTTAACTTAACTCTAGGTTCTCTGCTCCACTCTGTTTATCCTATGGCTCGTACGGAATTCAGCGTGAAGCTAAAAAATAATAATATTTCTATAATATAAGTTTAAGCGGGCGAAGCCGCGTTTCGGTTGGTAGTGTGATAATATAATACTCAATAAATTACTATAAAGAGGGGCTAACACAAATTGGTGTGAAATATAAATTGATTTAAACTTCACACCAATACCGCCGTAATGACCTCTGAGGGTCATTTCGTCTTATTAACGACCTCTTATGACCTCTTTCTGTCGCCGTTAACCATTTTACGTTATAAATAGTGATCGTTATGAAGGGATTTTCCTTGTTACTTTCGTTATTTTCGTTATTTACCCATATTTTGATCAATATAATGTATTTATAGGAACTGTATATAAAATATTAGTGTGCTCAACCAAACAAAATCTACAAGCTTTATAATATTATAATCAATAATCAGCTTCACGCTGTATCCCGCATACAGCAGGGTAAGCAGAGGGAACTTAGTATTATGACACTCCGTTCCCCACTTTCTGCCGAATTCTGGAGGCATTGCGTGTTGAGTGGCAGAACTCAACGCTGCACTTAACCTCGACACCAGAGCGAAGAAATGGAAATATAAATTTAAGAAAATATTTCGTCTCCTCGAGTGGGGATCGAACCTACAACCAGTCGGTTTTACAGTCACACCTCGTGCCACTGCGCCACGACGGGCCTCAATTTGCCGTTTGTCGTGCTTTATAATATTAGAAAGATAAAATTGATTCTGTCGTGTTTCACTAAGAATTCTATCTAAATAAGAATGGAATCAATACAAGGAAGTAAATTACCATTTTTGCCAAAAGAAATATGTAATGTATAGATTGTATTAACATATTTTTTAGCATTTTTTTACATTTATGTCTTTCTTTTGTTTGAATGTCTTTTGTATGACAAGATATATGTTTTTTTGTAAGATTCGAAAAAAAAAACTATTAATATTTTTTAGCTTCACGCTATATATCCCAAATAGCAGAGTAGGCAGAGGGAACCTAGTATTAAGACACTCCATTCTCCACTTTCTTCTTCTTAATGCATTATGAGTTGATTGGCTTTTCACTAGATCGGTGAAATGAAAACAATTAATTACCACATGTGAATTGAACACACCACCAACGCGCCTACAGCCAGACAGTGTGCCGCTGCGCCACGACGGCCTTGATAAATTATCGTATTGGATTCACTGATTCGCGTACACCAATAATAGTTTTAATCATAACATATTGTTAAACTGATATATAAAATAGAATGACCACAGCCACCACAATACTACCAGCAATTATGGATTCAATTTGATATGACCGCTTTATTTCATTTAGTTTTTGATTTATATATGCTTAATGTTATATAAGAAAATTTTTAATTGTGAACTGCTACATACATAATATTTTATTATGGGAATATATCGGTTGGTGCTTTTATAAATGAGGATATTTATGTGGCATAGAATACAACCTTGTGATACACCACATTATTTTAAAATATACAGATAGCGCTTCGCCGGCCTAAAATACGGTTGTGGGTTCAACAACGTTTAATTGTGGCCAGGCTCTGGTAACACGCAATACCGTCAGAATTCGGCGGAGAGTGGAGAACGAATGAGTCATAATGGGAATGGAGTATCTTAACACTAGGTCCCACATTCCCTCTGTCTACCTTTCTATGTGCAGGATAGCGCGTGAAGCTTTAAAAATCATAAAACTCTTTCGTTGCTGAGTGACTGACAGAAAACTCACAGCCGGAAATTTGGCATGCATGTTCCTTGGGAAGTATAGAGAAAAACGGGAAAAAACGAAATTTCACGCTTTATCACTTTCACACAAAGAAAGTTGCCGGCGACAACTAGTCTGTATATACTATGCTTACAACTTCAGAAACAATCTCCAGCATTTATATTAATGACACTTTTATCTGCGGCTTTGTTCGCGTCGAGTGATCTTACCTAGATTTCAACTTCTATTCAATTCTTTGAGCTCAACGCTGATGGATCAAGTTTCACTTTTGTATTGTAATCGACTCGCAACTATTAAATATGGGAGAAACGAAATGTCTCAACACTAGGTTCCCTGTGACTATCCTGTTTTATGTGGGATACAGCGATCTTTAGACCTAGAGGTAAAATTATATTTATTCAATTGTTCTATTAATAGATAACAAAAGAATGCTATAATGTGTTTGTCTGATCGTCATTGGCCCCAAAGTAAAATTCCACACGCTATGTCTCCAGATTTCGCCGGAAAATGGGGAACGGGTTGCCGGAGTTGCCATGATGCTAGAGCGAAGACATGAGAAAATATTAATAATTTTTTATTAAATTCATTCTCTCAAGTGGGGATCGAACCCGCAATTGTTGCGTTAACAGTCACACTTTGTGCCACGTCGCCACGAATGGCCCTCTTATATCACTATATTATATAATTTATAATATAGCAAAAATCTATTGGACCTTATACTAGTATAAACGGTGAACAACTCTATAGCCGTGCAACGACAGCTGGCTCAAATCGACCACAACAGATTTACGATCTGACCAACTATTAGGTCTAATCGAGTTTGTTGGAACCGAAATGCGAATTGAATTGAATTGGATTTTTTTTATGTTGTGTTTTTTTTTTGTGAATGTTTGTGTTTGTTTTGTTTATGGGGTTTGACTGTACTGTAGATATATGAGGACAGACTAGTTGGTAATTGTTTTAATATTCTATATATTTTTGGGTATAATTTACATTTTTTTAATATATTCCATTTTGAATTTGTTGAGTTCGTCCCGAATTCAGAGAATAGAACGTTTGATGACACAAAATGTTTCTTGCTATTTAATTGATAAAGTATGAAGCTGTAAATTTTTTTTTAAAATATTATAAAATTGATTAGTTTGTTCGGTTAAAAATTCGATTTGTTTTATATATTCCATTTATAGAGGAAGACTAAAAGCTATGTTACTTTAACAGTTTCTAGTTTTTTTTAAATCTAGTATTCTATTCCCCAATTTTCGACACAATACGTATTCTATAGTGGAATTTAACGCCGTGCTTTGTCTTGTCTTGAGAACGAACAAACGAAAATTTCCATTTTCCCTAAAATCAAACCTAAAACTTACTCGACGCCCTTAAAAAATAAACTAAAGTAATGCATAAAGAATATAAAAATAATAGAATAAAATAAAACAAAAAAAATCACATCTTGTTATTTCATATCGCAGTACAGTTAAATGCGGGGGTTGCCCTTTCAAACACAATTTAACGGGACGTTTGACTTTTACCATATAGTATAACGAGCCTTGATGTATACAGAACGTTACAAAATGTTAGTGCTGAAATGTTATTTTTTTATTGTTTTTTGTTCGACAAACAACGTAATGAAGTGATGTCTCGTTAGGCATTTAGGCCGTTGTGGTAGTAAAGGTTGTGAGTTAATCAGCTTCACGCTGTATCCCGCACACAGCAGGGTAGGCAGAGGGAACCTAGTGTTAAGACACTCCGTTCCCCACTTTCTGCCGAATTCTGGAGGCATTGCGTGTTGAACTCAAAGCCACGCTTAATCTCGACACCAGAGCGAAGAAATGGAAATATAAATTTAAGTAAATATTTCATCTCCTCGAGTGGGGATCGAACCCACAACCCGTCGGTTTTACAGTCACACCTCGTGCCGCTGCGCCACGACTGGCCTCGAGGTTGTGAGTTCGATTTCCATTTTCATTTGGTTCAGTCGAAGTTAAATGATTTTATTCAAAATAAAAAAGTTATATGCTTCATTTTTTCAAAAAACATCCAAAATGTCGCTTTAGTGCGAAAAGCAAAGCGAAACGTCTAGTATCACCACTTATCGCAATGTCTTATGTACTAAGCGGTGTGTGGCGAACGGTATGGACATAGAATAAAATAAAAAAACATATAACACTTGATTCCGGCCTATCCTGCTGCACGCGGGATAAAGCGTGAATAAACATTCAACAAAAGCAACCAGTTGTGTCATTTTGTTGTTATCCGAATTATGTTGTGAACTAATTGTAGCACTCGACTATGTCTGAGTGGATCGTATAGAGCAGTGGCTCTCGGTGATGTGCCCAAATAAATTAATGATACAGTACGGCCTACGTTGCAAAAATACGTTATTTTCAACGTAATTCGGATAATTTTCTTTAGTTTTATTTAGTTTTTGTTTTGTAGGTCGCGGGTTTTTGAGTACATGATTATATTTTCTTTTATGACTCTATAAAAAAAAATAACTTTTACTATATATAACATATAATTATGGTTAAATAGAAATAATTAATAGTCGTATATGTCACATTCTCAACGCAGGTACATTGGTGTATCTATTCGCTCAAAGACACTATAAAAAATACTATAAAAAATCTGGAAAACGGTAAACTAAATGTCTTAACAATAGATTTCCTTTATCCGCCGTGCAATATGCGGGATAATCGAACTGATGACTATCCCTCTTTATCTCAAATACTTAAATATAAAAAAATATTAACGCCAAAATTCACAATGAAAAAAATATAACTTTTCCACAAAAAAAAATGCTAAAGGAACCACCCCCAAGATCAAAATTAACATGAGAAACTTCCAACCTTTTCTACAAGCGCCACCTAGCGTCAAATAGCGCAACAAACGCCAAGTCGACAGTCGACTCCATTACACACTCAGACCTCACCGTGCCTTCGATCTAATCGGGCGTGCCCTGAGAAATGTATCTACGACCCATTACGTTTGTACAGTAATAGATTATACACCGAAACTCCTGTATTTGACAGCTCTCTTGTGTGATTTCTTTTGAAAAAGTGATTTTTGCAGTGGTACCAGATGTCTAATGTAAGTTGTATCTAAATTTTATAAATTTACAGCGGCGTTGAGTTCCGCCGCTAGCTGAGCAGTCTTTAATGTAGAGAACGGAGTGTCTTAACATTAGGTTCCATGTGCTTGCTATATACGGGATATAGCGTGAAGCTATTATAAATTTCGATTTAAGATGTAATTGTGAGGGGACTTGGCAGATGTCTAATTTAATCTTGATTAGTTATACAGATGTGTTCTTACATTATGCGTGCGTTTAATTAATTTGTTATACCAAAAGTGATTAATTTAGACTTTTTTTTTAATAATAGTCTCTTCTAGAAGAACAGAAACATTAGTCACTCTTTGTTAGTTATATAAACTGGAAATAACTTAATAATATATAATTATAAATTAATTTTATATTCTATATTATATATCTTAAAACAAAATCTCGACTATGCTGCTATTTAAATTGTATCTGACGTAATAATTTTTAATCCTCCGGCCCCGCGTCGTTACTTTGCGTAATAGTGATTTAGATGTTTAAGTATAGGATTTTTAATACTATATCGTTGTTCATTTATTTTGGTAATCATTTTTCATTAAAATAATGATGATTATATTTTTTTTCTTTTATCAGAATTACTGCAGAAAATAATTTTATCTAGATAGATAAAATTCAAAAATATAAAAGATATAAAAGATAGATATCTTTTATATTTTTTAGGATATAAGCATGGTGTTAAGTTACTACATCTTGCTTTTCGACTTTTCAGAAATACAACCAACGTATTGGGTGGTTAGCAATATATTTATATGTAATGCTTAAAAATATACTTTATAACTATAGCCATTTTCTGACAGAGATCTCTCAGATAAAAAAACACTAACACTAATTAATTCCATCACTATCGTTATAAATCAAATAAATTTTGTACGATGCCGTCGTGGTGCAGTAGGGTCTATCCCTACTGGGAAAAGTCTATTTATTTTCATTTCTCCGCTTTGGTAGACACAGCGCAGCGTTGAGTTCCACCACGTGCCACGTGAACGACAGTATGTGGGGAAAAAAATATTTCAATACTAAATTCCCTCTACTTATCCTGCTATATGCGGGATGCAGCGTGTTACTGCATTTTTTTCTCTACCAATCCCAAAATTTGAAATAATTGAAGTATCATACCCGCAATAACAACCAGAAAGTGAACAAATATCAACTCTTGTAACCATCTCTTACAATTTGATTGGTAATTAAGAGTACCACGTCGGGCGTCAGTTTTTTGTTGATACCTTTTATTTATCTTTTTGCCTTTCGTTTGTTACAGTATTGCGGCTTGGAGAAGATTGAAGATTGGATGATCGTGATTTTTGGCTAAT
Source organism: Heliconius himera (assembly GCA_021202915.1). Lineage (NCBI taxonomy): Eukaryota > Metazoa > Arthropoda > Insecta > Lepidoptera > Nymphalidae > Heliconius > Heliconius himera. Next base: position 46,691 of record JAJHJA010000004.1, on the reverse strand, counting down.
TTTAGTCTTTTAAGGTTTTGTGTAATATTTTAGTCATTTAGTGTATATTTTAGTTGTAGATATTATGTTAGTGTGTATAGTTCATAATAGTATTGTGTTATTATAGGTTAAGTATAGAAGATGAGAAAACAATACACTTGTAAAAAATATTGTTTTGTTGTTTCTCGAAAATATATTTTTAGTCAGAAAATATATTCACGCGTTAGTTGTGGGTTCGATTCCCATTCAATTGTATGTTAATAAATTGAATAATTCAACCCGGAGTGTCTTATCACTAAGTTCGCTCTGCCTACTCTACTATATGCGGGATACAGCGTGAAGATGGAAAAGTATTTCTAAAAGCCTACTCCTCATTGTAGAGATTATAAATTATATTTTTTTACACATATATATTAATATAGCAAAGGTATTAAAATGACATCATTTCTTGCGTTTTACTACTAGTTGAACAGTGTAGTTGTAAAACGCAGGCAAATGAAAATTACATCAACTACTACAAGAAGAACTAACTTAATAATACCTAGAAGTATTTCTTTAAGATATTTTATAAATTGTATAAATTTATATTATTCATATTTTTGTGTGGTTGTGTTATATTTGCAAATATATTTATTATATAAAAGTAGCTCAAAATTGCCGATTTCTGGAATATTAAATAATTGTTATAAGATTTAACATTTAGTAATATATTATTTTTACAAAATCAGTTGTTTCACAAATATGGTGTGTCATTGTAACTTTAATTCTAAGATGTGTGTGTGATATTTTTTCCCTTCTACTCATTTCTCTGCTCTCCTAAGACATACCACAGAGTTGAGTTCCGCAACTCAACACACTATATGTCTTTGACAGAAATTAACAAAATGGTTATCTTTGCCTATCCCGCTATATGCGGGATAATGCGTGATGCTAATTATATTTCTAAGCGTTATATATTCGTAAAATGAAGAAATTACAAGAAGAATAATGATACATATACACGCCCTTGTCATTCTTCTTGCCCGGTGTTTATCACTACTGGACGGAGAACTGATAAGGGCATGTGTTGTGTCTTATCTGCTGGAGAAGAATGGTTGAAGAGAAGATTCGTTTTTATATATTTTTTTTAGGAATTTTTGATAAAATTGTAATAAAATATATTACTTTTATTGTGCAAATTTTATTTGTGATTTGATCTACCTTTGAGAGAAATTTGAGAGAAAATTGTAAGGTCGTCATGGAGCAGGGACACAGATGTGTGACTGTAAACGCAAAGGGTTGTGGGTTCGATTCTCACTTGACGAAATGAAATATTTAATATTTGCATTTCCTCGGTCTGGTAAAGAGGAAAAGCACGGCTGTGAGATCCGCTACTCAACTTGCAATGCCTCATGAGTTGGGAAAAAAGTGGGTAATTGAGTATCTTAATAGGAACTGAGTATCTTAACACTAGGTTCTCAGGTTCCCTTTATCTACCCTGCTGAGCGTATGTGCGTATGAGTGTGAAGTTAAACAAAAAATGTTGATAGAAATAAGTTTATGATTTATTTCATATTTTGTAATTAAAAACAGACTGTAAGTACATACTATATATTTATAAAATGTTATGTGAAACCTAAAAAATGTATACTTAGTCAATTAAATGAATTTAAACGGACATTTTTAATACTCTTTTGAAATAAAATGTTGCTTACAGGCTTATAAACGCAACGGTCGTGGGTTCGATTCCCACTAGGTAATAAATTATTTTTATTTTCTCGTTCTCGTAACATAACTACGCCACTTTTAATTCTATTCTAGTAGTAGAATGATCTTCATCCTGAAGAGTTTCTTGAGCGCTATGATTTCGGGGTTTTCAAGAGTCTTTTGTCACTTTTACCCTCAAGGCCAGCATCCGCCATCTCCTCAGGCTGTGGATGTTAGTGGGTGTAGATTTAGCTTACCATCATGTGGTCTTTCGGCTTCGATTGCCTCTTTTTGTAATAAAAAACGTTCTTGCTGTCTTGCTTGCACTCAACACGCAATGCCTCCTGAATACAGCGAAAAGCGAGGAACGGAAGTGTCTTAACAATAGGTTCCCAGGTGCTCTCTGTGTACAGATGCAGGATACAGCGTGAAGCTATTTTATTATTATTATAAATAGTTGTAGTTCTTAAGTTTTCTATGTCTGGACTAAATTTTATTATAGTTTCTTGTAGATTTTTATGTTATTTTATATCTTGAATGTATTTAAAAAAATATGATGAAATAAACATTCTCTTATTTAATTTGTGGTTTTATTTATCCAATGTGTAATTTTTTGGCATAGCAAAATATAATTCCTTATACAAGAAATTTACTAAAATATTATGAAGATAAGTCTTGTGGTTGTGGGTTCGAATTCTACTTGATATATTTTATGTAAATATAGTTTGCTGCTTGCTGAACTTTGTCTAAGTACTTACGGTGTTAGATAAGCGATGTTTCAAATTTGATTAAAATGTAGGATAATTCTAGGCTCTTTCTATCTACTTTGGAAATTGCTTAAGATGAAAAAAATCTTTAAGTTCGTAAAAAAACAAAATGAAGTAAACATACTGTATCAAAATATATATTTTTTAAATATTGAATTCTTTTCAAATAAAACAATAATTAAAAAATATTTATTAAAGCGGCTGATAGTGATTGTTGTGGGTTCGATTCTCACTTGAACAAATTTTAAAGAAATATGTATTTATAAAATAAAAATATGTATTTAATTATTTTCGATCTATATCTGGTTAAATTAAGTTAAATAAAATTTCTCTTAATTTGTCATGATCTTATAAACTGTTCAAACAGTTTTATTGGAAGTTGCAAGAGCAAATTAAAAACTCTTAGATTATATTACAATATAAAAAAATATCATAAATATAAAGAAACTGATCAACTCAAATTTAATAAATGTTCCGATAGATGGCGTTAGCTTTGTACAATTTATAATTCTTTTATAATTTTCCTTGAATGTCCGTCTTAACGCAGCAGCACAGCGTCTGACTAAACGTGAGTGGTTCCATTCCCACTCAAGGAAATTAATTACTTTTAAAACCTAGCTCAGATAACAAGAGAAAGCTTTGAGATCTAACACATAGCACACAATGTCTCGAAAATCGGGCGGATAAAGGTGAACAGATAGTCTTAACATTCCTACCCTCCTAGATGCGGGATACAGCGTGAAACTATTTCGTTTTTCTTTACTATCAATATATGTATTAAAAAAATATATTATATTTGGGAAGTATGTTCAGTAGAGATGGATGTGTAAACGCATCCGGTTGCTGCCGGTAACAGAGTTAACGGTGCCGTAGCTGCATTGATGAGACGGCGAAACGTCAGCACGGTTGCGTGTTTGGCCGTACACAATGCAGTGTTGGTACCGACTCTGTTATACGACAGCCAAACGTGGGTATTGAACGAAGATTGAAAGAAAGGTGATGCTGTGGAGATGCGATCTATTTGTAGGATATGAGTCAGTTTAGCTGATCGAATCTGCAATGAAGAGATACACAGAATGGCAGGCACTAGCGATGATGTCACGATAAGAATAAGGAAGAACGCGCTCAGCTGGTTTGGACACGTCGAATGAATGAGTGATGAAAGAATGGCAAAAAAAATAATAAAGAAAAGTGAACAGTAAAAGATGTAGGGGGCGACCTTGGTGGACCTTCGAAAACACAGTATTAAAGATCTTAGAAAGATGGTCACGTAAAAAGTATGACGACCAGGGTGGTCGTCATACTTTTTACAGGGCATGTATAAAGAAGTTGATGACAGTGAGATGTATGCAGAGACCATAGGGTTTGGCACTCCTAGATAAGATAAGATGTATAATATATTTAACGGTAGCGGGAGTAAACCAAGAAACATAATTTTAAAAATCGATGTTAAAAATGTCGAATCGTATAAGAAGATAGATTAATATCTACAGTACGGTTAACCAAAACGTAAACATTCGAGGGCTTTTTGTATGTGTATTCTAGTGTTATTTGTGGCACCATTAAAAAGATAACACGTCAAAGTCAAATAAATTTATTCAAAATAAGAAGTTACATATTTAAATTTTTTCAACGTCAGACAATTTACCACCAGTTCACAAATACTAATAATGCCTCAGACCTAAGAAGAATCGGCGCAAGAAACTCAGCGGGCCTTTTTTTACATTAAATTTTAACAAATTGATATCTTTGAAACAGACTGGAGCGAGCTTTTTATTCTCAAGGCGTGTTATCATTAATAAAATCATTAATTTGGTAAAATAACCTTTAACACACAAATGTCTTTTCACATTTTTTTTTAAATCGTGATATAGAAAATTCTCTGACCTTTACTAGGATCTTACTGTAAAAGCGTACACATTGTTCTATACATTGTTCTTTCTTAACATAAACAACACACACACATTGTTCTTTCTTAATATACACAATACTTTCAAAAATGTATTGAGATGCAACTGTCAGTATATTAATTGCTTTAAACTTTTGCCTTATGGATTCTTTAGGGCCTAAATTATAGATTGCATGAATAGCTCGCTTCTGCAGGACAAATATTGGCTGAATACCGGCTGCATTACCCCAAAGTAAAATTTCATAGAATATAACTTTGTGAAAGTAGCTATTCGCCAATCAACAATATGAGGTCCCCACTGTAATTTGAAGTGTATGGTGATACTGAGAAATATCGCAGAATCGACAGGATCCACGGGTTCACCATTCAAGAGTATATCGGCATCGGCGAAAACATTTTAGACTTTTTCTAAATTAAGATTACTTGTTCTAGCTTAAGTATTTTATTTTCTCGCTTAGAAATGAACCCACAGCAGCCCCAGGCTTGTACTTCTGCGCTACTACTAGCCTTATTATAAATAGTAGTAAATAAATATCTTTATTGAGCTTTAAAAAAATGTGTCAATTGTTAGCAAAATGACCGATGACATCGCAGTAATCGACTCCCACTCAAGGGAGTGAAATATTTAATATTTTCATTTTCTCTCTGCTGTAACGAGGCAAAACTCGGCATTGAGTACCCACTTAACACGCAATACCTTCAGAATTTGGCGGGAAATGGGGAACGGAGTGTCTTGACACTGGCTTCCATAGTGTAAAACAAAAGAAACACTTATTCAAAGATACCCCATGTAGTTCGTCGACTTTTTATTGCTTTTTTGTAATATGGCGACTGGTTGTTGACAAAACTTGTTGTATTCTTCTGTCTGTAAAACATACAAATACGAAAGTCATCATACAGAAATTTCTAATTTCCTTGATAAAAAAGAAAATTCCGTAAATTTTCCACTCACCAAAAACTGCCGCCCTGGGTTATAGTCTATCCAGCTGTTTTTTGATTTACCAGATGGTAAATCCACCACTCCTTATCCTTATTCTACCAGGCACTAAACCCAGTTTTTGATGCCAGGGTCTGCCTCACGACTCAAACTGGGGAGTAGTTTTTACACGGTCTTCAATATATTCGAAAATAGTCACTTGGCTCTCCTTTCCTATATCACAAGATATAGCCATCGCTTTCTTTTGCGAACTATTTACCGTTACTAAATAAAATATCGAACTCACTACTATCAATTAAATACATCTATATAAACATAAAAGGACATGATCATTGATCCGACTGACTGAGGTAAGACGCACGCACAGCCGTAACCGCTGTGCGTAGAAACGTGAAATTTGGACAGATGTTTATTTTCATAATCTGGACATCCACTAAGAAGGGATTTTGAAAAATTTTAACCCTAAAGGGATGTAATAGGGGTTGAAAGTGAATCATGATTTTTCTTAAATTCACCCGTAAGGGTGCAAATAAGCGGGCGAAGCTGCGCGCGCCCTCTAGTATAGGATAAAACGAGTAACAGGTACATCCCGAAACACTATTAAAACATTAAAATCGCATCAATATCGATGCATTTTAGTTGCAACTACTTTAACCCTAGGCGTTATTTGGTAACATCATTTATCAATTATCAATACGTGTTAACTCATTTGTAGTTAATGTATACAGGATCGAAATCACAATGAGAAAATTATAATTGAAGACGCGACAGTTGTGGGTTCGATTCCAACTTGGTGAAATTATTTGTTTTCATTTTCTTTCTCTGATAACAAGACAAAGCGTGGTGTTGAGTTACGCTCCTCAGCATTATTATTATAATGGAAGCCAATGTGTTGCAGAGGCACAGCGGCTGACTGTAAACGTGGTGGTTGTGAGTTTGATTTTTGCTAATGGATTAGTTATATATAAATTATTGTCGATTACCCGCTCTGAAAAAAAGAGTGCGGCTTTAGCTTTCGCCACATGACACACAATGTCTTGAATTAGAGCGGAAATGGAAATTATCTCTGCTAGGATAGGCATGTTAAAAAATTGATACACGCCTACATCAGATCATTTTAAATTAAAAATATTTTTTGTATTAAAACTTAACTCTCGAAAAGTATTGAAATGTTTAATATTTTGGTACCGAAGCAAATCATGGCGTTGAGTTTGACGGAAAGTTGAAAACCAAAATGTCTTAAGGGGAACGGAGTATCTTAACACTGGGTTCCAAGATTTCCTCTGCCTCTGCTGAAGCAATGAGATCACGAGCACTGCTTCTGGATCTGATTCTGCGAGTTTTCCCAAGCATTATAAATGTACTTAAGGAGGACAACACCAGCATCAATTGTAGGATCTGTCTCTAAAATCGTACTGTGTATTATTTAACATATATGCGGGATACAGCGTGAAATTAAAATAAATATATATTTAGTTGAAGAATAAAAAAACACGGGACAAAAATGCTATTAGGTAAAATGTTTACCTACATCTATTTTTTTCGTTTGGTTTAGTTTTTATTATTTAACTTATTCTGAAATTAAAACTTTAATTCAATTATTTTACTTATTTAATAAATATAATGATTTGCTCTAAACATTTTGTCAGGCGCATTTCAATATTTTTTTTACCTCAACCGTAACCTCCACGTAGCAGAGTAGGCAGAGAGAATTCAGAGTTAAGACACAATATTTCCTATTGAGTCACTTCCGTTCCCCACTTTTTACCGAACATAAAATATTTCTTGCTTAGAAAACGTAGGTATAAAAAATTTAACATATCGGGATTTGGAACCTCTTTGGAAACTTTGGAAACCAAGCCCACGGGTTCAAATCCCGCTACGTATTTTTTTACATTTTCTAAATAAGTCGTTTTCTTTCCTAAGTGTGAAATAACACTTTAAACATAGTAAAATAAAATATTACATTCCCCCGACTGGGAATCGAATCCACAATTGTCGCGTGTACAATCGTACGCTTGTGTCTCTGCACTATGACGTCAATTAAAATACGCAACATTCGAATTCAAGCGAAAAGTAAAGAATGGAGTGTTTAAACTTTTCCTAATAAGGGCTGAACCTATACCTATCAACAGTCATACATTCTATTCATTCAAAACTGCGTACATATATTAAAAAAAAACTATCTAACAAGAATAAGTTTTTTGCGTAAATATTTATATATGAATAGATATTATTTGAATATTTTTCCAAAGAAAAACATACTGTAAACTTGAGCGGAACAGCAGCGGGGTAGAGTGGACTCGTTATAAAAATATTTTTGCATAACAACTGACGTTTTGTCTGAATCGGTGGTTGTGAGTTCAAATCAGGATGGAAGTAGTTAAACCGTACTACTTTTAAAAAAAAGTAAATTAAATCAGCTTCACGCTGTATCCCGCACACAGCAGGGTAGGCAGAGGGAACCTAGTGTTAAGACACTACTATTGTAAAGTTAAAATATTGTTTGAAGAATAACACTAATCTCAAGAACAGATTAAATTGATATAATTAACCCTTTCACGACTACGGGGACACATTTGTCCCAGGTGATAAAATTGAAGGTAGTCAGGAAAAAAGAAACAGATATGTGTTTTTTTTTTGTCAATTAGTTTCTAGAAGTACCTTTTTATTATGTGATTATATTTAATAAGATATCCAATCATCATACTTTAACTTATTAGCATTAAAAAGTGGCTGTTTGCTCCGCGCGGAATTCCAATACTTTAGAAATGGATTTCAAGGAGTAAAAGTGACGTTTAAGGTTTTATTTCCTAAAATATTGATTCAGTGGTAAGTATTTATTAAGTTTGTACACTTAAAATACATTTTTTTATGCTTTCTACTTGTATAAGTCGCCGTAAACCAAAAGGGACAACATTGTCCCTATGGTCTATGAAGGAGCTATTTTGCACATACATTTTGTTGCAAAAAAAATTCATTATTACCCTCAATTATTTATTTTTATTTTTTCATACTTTATTTTGTAAGGGACGTGGAATTTTTGAACTCGAGGAAGATGAAATTCGAAATATTTTAATGAGATTTAATAATTACTATGACGACAATTTACTGCTTGACGAGGAAGATCAAAAACTGTTGACACAGAATTATGACCAAGGCGCATGGTGTAAAGATTGATGATACATCATTGTAACATCTAGAAATAAAAAACAAATCACCTGAACTTTCAACTTCTGCAGTAAATCCTATCATAGTACCACAATGCAACAGTCAACCTGATTACGTGCAGTCAGAGAACATACATTCCAAATGTTCTTCCTAATGTGGAGTATCAATTCAGAAAGGTACTATTGATATATTTGTTTCTACAAAAAAATACTTTAGTTCAAATCATAGAGTCAGTTCAGATAATAGAACTAAATAAAGATATATAATACAACAAAATATCGCCTGTAGAAACATACGTTGTAAAACGACGTAAAACTGTATGTAGTCAGCAGAGAAAAATTATGTGTAATGTCCAAGTATAGTATATCACGTTATAGTAATAGTATATCACATTAAAAATATGCGTAAAATTGATCTTACGGAGCAACATAATGTGCTAGGAACTGGATCGGAAATCTAAAGTTAAGCATTATCTACGATTATTCTTTGATATGTTTGATATGGCTGCCAATAACTTGTATACATATATTGTATACAAAGGTTTACAATGAAAAAAATAGGAAGAAAGTCTTTTTACCAGCCTACAGCAAGGCAAAAGGCAAAGAGCTTTAGGCAAGTCGTAGCTTGGAGTTTATTCAACGGCTTTACTACCAGACACCTCTGTGTCTATCCAAGAACATGTCTATGTTAATCTTATTTGAAAAGTAAGTGTCGTACGAAAATCTACAAAGCCACAGTTATCATTACAAGCAATAGATGAAGCCAGTTTCCGCAAGAGATGCGTAAATTGTGCCAAGAATAAGGAGGAAAACCGTACAAATGATCAACTATCATTTGTGCTGCTGATCTGTAAAGTTCATCTCTCCTATAAAAATTAAAGAAATTATTTCGCTGACTTTCATAACCAGTATAATTTTACTATTTGAGTATTTAGGTGAAGTAGTATATTATTTCGTTGAAAAATAAGAATATGTGTAATAATCATAGCGATTTGTTTTATTAAACCCCCTACTTAATTTATAAATCATATAATTATAAAGATGATTTTTATGACAATAAATTACCTCTTACGACCACAGGGACAGCCGTGTCCCATAAAAAAACACAAAAACTAAAACTAAATTTAATATTTTTCTTTAAAAATATGTTTTTTTAGATCCACAATAAGTTATATTAAACAGTTAAAATAAACGCAACACCTCTCAAAACCTTATGGTCCTGAAAGTGTTAATAAAATTAAAATATTCTTTTTGTATTGTATAGCCTATTTATAGCGGAAGGTTTTAAATTATATCACGTGTATTCTAAACAAATTTAATACAAGTATTTTATCAGCTTCACGCTGTATCCTGCACATAGCAAAGCAGGGTAGGCAGAGGGAACCTAGTGTTAAGACACTCCGTTCCTCACTTTCCGCCAAGTTCTGGAGGCTTTGTGTGTTGAGTGGCGGAATTCGGAAAGTAGTTTATAACACAGGAATATTTCAAGCGATGAAGTTAGTTGTTTTAATGTATCAATTAGAATATGTCGTACATTTTTCTTTACGCTGTATTCGATAGAGAACAGAGTAGACTGAGGGAACCAGAGAACCTAGTGTTAAGTCACTCCGTTCCCATTAAGACACTTCCATCCTCCAAATTATACCTAATTATCGGGGCATTGCGTGTTGAGTGGAACTGAACATCGCGCTTTGCTTTTCTAGTATTTTACAATTTTTCGTGCATTTTTAACATATCTCCGACACCAGCTTCATTAAAATGTTAGAATATACCATTCTCCGCGTACTTACCGCATAATTTTCGAGACATTGTATGCTGAGTGACAGAACTTGAACTTGAACGCCGCGTCATGCCTTCTTACCAGAGTAATAAATTGAAATAATTTATGACCCCGAGAACGAATGGAACCCACAATCGTCGCGTTTACAATCAGACGCTGGGCCATTGCTCTACGAGCTCCTAGTTTATACTTTAATAATGTTTTGCCTATTGCTCTTTTATGCATTTCATTTACTTGTGTTCTAGCTTAACAAATTACAGCGTTGGGTTTCGCCATCTAACGCGTAATATGTCTAAAATTATCGAAAGCTAGCGAACAAACTTTTAGTTTCAGTTTCTGACAGCTAAGGTATGCAAGAGATGCATGTAACTGCAATCAACCAAATAGCCAACTACCAAATAACACCACATTAGAATAATACATTTTCCATCCATTTTAGGATTGAGTGGGAAGCGATGAAATAAGAATAAATGAAATATAGTTATTTTATTTATTTTTATTTTCCCATATTAGTAGATAAATTGCACCGTTAAGTTCCACTATTATATTCAACACACAACGTTTCGAATTTTTTTTGTCCTTATGGGGAACAGGAGTGTCTTAACACTAGATTTTCTCTGCGTGCATTGCTATAAGCGGGATAAAGCGTGAAAATCTGCTCCTTTTCCCGTTTTTCCATACATTTTCATCTACTCCACGCCTGTATCCAGCACTTCCGTTAACCCAGAGCGCCCGCGGCCGTACCAATTAGTGAGTTCCGATGCAAAGCTCCCAACGAACAATGACTTTTAGGGTGGAACATAGTAAATATGGTAGTCGCCTAATTTATAAACCCTATATACTTTACTGAGTCTAGATTATAATGATTTTAGCTAGATTTTTTTTGTTGTTTTGATATTTAAATCGATTTTCAGACTGTTTTTTTTATGATTATTAACGCTCATAGGGTAAAACGGGACCCTATGAGCTCAGAATCCTAAAAAAAAACATACGAAGACATCGCTGTCAGTCCGTTTGTCACCAGGCTGTATTTAATGAACCGTAATAGTTAACCGGTTGAAATTTTCGCCTTAGATGTATTTCTGTTATCGTTATAATAACAGATACTAAAAACGAAAAAAAATATATACTAAAGGGTACCAATACAACAAAGGTGTTTTTTTTTGGTTTCATAGATTATTAGAAGGAATGGAACCTTTCATGCAGCGACTCCAAACTCGTATTTTGACCTGTTCTAGCTTAAATTCACGTTGCATTCCACATGTTATATTAAAACACTCCACACACTTTTTCTCCGCCCTATTTTCGAGACGAATCCAATTATTAAAATATAAAGAAAGGAGAATAATAAGACAAACTGTGGCCTCAATGTATTTGGGTAAGACTTCTGATAATTTGATTGCACGCTAAAATTATACCAGTTAGTCGCTGGGTACAAACTAGTGACTCAGTTACGCTGTATGTGATCTGGTCACTAAGTATACCGCATTTATTAACTACTCTCAAGTCTGAGATCGATCTTGAGGTGCCTTGATTTATAAATACGGGCCTAAGTCCAGGCCAATGACGTGTTCAGTCACATGTTGTTCAACAGATTCACGATAACATCAAAATTTTATAAGAAGCCTGATCTTACTAAAATTTTATTATGTTCGATTTCCAGTCCGCTAAATGAAATTATTGTCATTTTCTAGCTATGTTGTCACGGCAAAGCGTAGCGTCGAGTTCCGCTACTCAACGGCGTGTCTCAACACTAGGTTCCCTCTGCCTACGCTACTAAATGAAGGATGCAGCGTGAGCTAAGACAAATAAATTTAGACCGAGAATCGAAACCACACTCGTGACCTACAAAGATACTTGTAACCATCAGGTATGTACATTTTTTATAAAAAAAAATATTTCTTTATAAAACTGTTCTCTTAATGAGGGATTCTGTGTTGCGAAACACGAAACAAGTAACGAATAAATCCGAAATACGGTATATCTTTTTAAATTTTACATATTGAAGTAATTAATACTTTAGACGAGTGCTGTTGAGCTCGTACGCTACTAGTGTAGTTGCGTTTTATCTTTCATATTTTTTATGTTATATAAAATTTACAGCTAACGTGGGTCTAGTGGAACAGCGGAGTGTACATACATGATTGTAGCATCGATTCCCAATCGGTGAAATAATTATCATTTCCACGCTCTGGTATCAAAACGAAGCGCGGCGTTGAGTTCCGACATTCATCAATCAATGTTAATCTAAAAAAATTAAAAAGAAATGAAACTTTAAAAATAAACTAATTCCACAATACCAATTTAAAACCATAAAACACATCCATCTTCTTTTATACTATTTTATTTAATATTTCTTAATATAAATATTTATTTATACTCTATTCTTTATTAAACAAAGAAATACTGTTTCTAAAACTTTTATGTAACTTTTTAATTTCTATTTAATTTGATCGAGGTTTACTCATGTTTTAAAATATTAAAAAAAAACATTATAACATAAACAAAATAATCAGAAAACAACTTTACACAAGAAACTTAATAAAAACAATAAAAGTAACAACGTTATCACAACAGTACTGTCTTAAGAAGAGGACCGATAATAAAAAATGGAGGATATAATCTGACCGATGACATAAATAAACTTTACATTTTAATGTAAAATACCTGCAGTACCGCAATACCTGTGCTCTATAATTTATTATAGTACTTTATTTTAGTATTAAAATGTATTAAAACTATAATTTACTATAGTACTTTATTTTAGTAATAAAAACTCAAGTTTGAGAACAAGTTGGCTTTTGGTTGTTTTTACATGTGAAGTACTTATATATTATTTTGAAAAGTAAGAAAATAATCTATGGTATTTATGATACCGATAGAAGGGGTGAATAGAAATATGTTTTTATTTATCAAAAAAAAAATTAATATAAAAATCATTTCAACATCGATGAAATCAATAAATTTAAATCAATCATTATTACCTAATACCTAAGTTCTATAGACATCGTGCAATAATATTATGTACTTTCATAAATCCATAGATATTTTTCTACTTAATATACTACAATAAGCTACATCAAGCGTTACCTATAAATAACCTTTTTTCGACTTGTTTACTCTTTATCTCATGCCTCCGTAAATAAGGTAGAGATTATAGCAAGAAGGGTCTCTCGCTATAATCTTCTCAACCGTCTGTCAGTTGACATTATTATTATATCAAATTATCACCAATTTCTTCATAGCCTCGCGTACTGCCTTGGATTCTTGTAGAATGAGCTGACCCACCACATTATAGACGTCACCACCACCTTAGTCTATCTAAATATGCACAATAAAACCGGTTAAAGAGTTTCATTTAAAATATGTAATAATCGCGAAAATCAGAAATGCTATATAAATAATCTATATAAATACAATCATCACCCCGAGTGTAGACTATCTATAATAAAGTTCCAAAATATTTCTACTTAAAAAAAAACAGAAATCTATATTACTTTTATATAAGTGTAGATTTCTATACTTATACAAGGTATAGATCTATACAGTAATATCTAGAAGTCTAGATCTAAATTTGAGAATCGAACGAAATATTTTAGATCTTGATAGAATACTTGGTTTGGTGCAAATCTTTAATCAAGAATTTGAAATATTGGCCTTCCCTAATGAAAGGTATTCAATGGTACAGTGGTAGTTAGGAATGCTCTGAGATTCCAGGGTTGTCGTGTCATAGACTGCTTACAATACTGGTTCAAATTTGTATGATTTTAGAAGGAAAGTGGTAAGTATTTTTAAAGGTCGTAGCCATTGTTTAATATAACAAAATAACTTGTTTGAACCGTCGTCGCAAATGTAAGAAACTGAGACCAGTCTTGGCGCAGGAACACAAGTGTGTAAACGCGACAGGTTTTGGGTTCGACTTCAACTCGAGGAAATTGAATATTTTCATTTCTTCGCTCTGGTGTGGAGACAAGCACGGCGTTCAGTTTTGCCACTCATCGCGCTATGTTTCCAGTTCGTTCCTCCAATTCGGCGGTTAGGTTACCCTACCTACCCTGTTATATACAGAATACAGCGTAAACTGCAAAAAAATATAAAAAATAAAAAGAAACAGAATGTGACCAATCTGTTACGAGGGACTTGGGGAAGTCCTCGCCCCCTATTCGATAGACCCGTGTCGTAGGCGCGCGCCTCTGAGACGATGCACGGGTTAGCTCACCTCACTAACCCGCGCAGGAGACGAGGCCCGGACAGACCCCGCCAGCACTAGTGAGGGGCTGCGGATAAATTTGGACTCCCGCGGCCCCGCGCTCACGAGCGAGGAGACACCGGGGTGGTTTTAGTCCATGAGGATTTTCCCCCATAAAGAAAATAAAAAAAGGATCTCAATAGTAGAACTCCTCAGAAGTTACTAGTAAGCTCGAGTTTTTATTCATACAATTTTAAGCTTCGAACACATCCTACAGAAATTTTTGCACGCAGTGTAGAAAAATGAGATTTTATTATACGACGAATATTTTTTTTAAAAAACATTATTTTAATAATCTGCATAATAAATTTAGTTTCAATTCCAATTGAAACATAATTAGGTCTAAAACAAAGTTCATATAAACTATGATAAAAATACATACATATATTATATAAAAAATAAGTAATATAAATATTTTTCCTAAATGAATACAGAAGTACTATACATATTTGGCTGTTACCTTTTCACTGCGTTATTTCGTACAGCGATGAGAGGCCCAAAACAGACCAAGGGATGGGATCTGTCGATAAAATAATTCTTGTATCCCGCACATTACAGGGTAGGTAGAAGGGACCTAGTGTTTAGTGTTAAGACACTCTGTTCCCCAGGCACCATAAAATTTTTGAAACAATGCGTGCTGAATGGCAGAACCCAACGCCGCACTCTTTCTTTTACCAGAGCGAGAAAATGAAAATAAGTCACTACCCGAGTAGAAATCAAATCGACATTCGTCGCGTTTAAAATCACACGCTGTGCCACTGTGAAATGATGGCTCATCTTTTTTTGTTCTAATATATTTCCCTTTATGCCGATCGTGCAGAATTTTTTTATTTATTTCAAATACATTCGTCTTACTCGCATTTTTTAAGATTATTTTCACTCTCATCTTTAAGAGAGGCTAGTCGTGGCGCAGGAGCACAAAGTGTGATAGCAAAATCGATTGATTGTAGGTTCGATCCCCACTCGGGGAAATGAAATATTTATTTGCATTTATATTTTCATTTCTTCTACTTCTTCTTCTTCTAATTTTTCTTACAAAATTCGGCGGAAAATGGGGAACGGAATGTCTTAACACTAGGTTCCCTCTGCCTACCCTGCTGTGTGTGTGTTTTTTTATTTTATTTTATCTTTAAGAATGTATTGACCAATACCTGCTACTCCCATTCTGAAGATACAATGAGTACTGCATCATCTGTATATAAGAGGCAATTCACCCTTCGATCTATTATTTTTACTCTCATGTCATCTTGTTTCATTTCCTGGAGACAAATAGAACAGCCAAGCGGTTTACGGCCATATCTGTGAAGCAGTATCTTAACATTAGGCTTCCATTCAGTGCGCTAAGCTAAAAAAAGAAAAGCTTTTACTTGAATGAAAGTAGTACCTAAAAGTTAGGGCACATTTTAAAAGTTCCAATATAATTCTGACATGACAACCACTTTACCTTTATAATAATATAGAAGCATAGATGATTACTGTATTTTGGGATGTCACTGCGACTGCCATTGCGCCGATAGTGGTTTCAGTTAAATTTTGTAGTAGATTAAAAACAGAATGCAGAACGTAATATTACACTAAGACGACGCGTATTGTAAGGTCCCTCTGGAGGCCTCGCTAATTATGGCCTGAACGCTTGTTCTACTATAGAAGACATTTTTTTAATATTTTTAAATGTATTTTTTATATTATTATTTTTTTTAATTTTCCTCTTTTAATAAATCATATATACTTTATACAAGTTTTTCTGTGTATTGCAAACTCAGTTTGACTCCTAATTAAAAAATTAAAATAAAGTAAATCAGCTTCACGCTGTGTCCCGCACACAGCACGGCAGAGGGAACCCAGTGTTAAGATACTCCGTTCCCCACTTTCTGCCGAATTCTGGAGGCATTGCGTGTTGAGTGGCAGTTCAACAACTCAACGCCACGCTCTGCCTCGACACCAGAGCGAAGAAATGGAAATATAAATTTAAATAAATATTTCATTTCCGCAAGTGACTAGTGGGTTAATATTTTGCTTATTTAGAAGCATAGATAACGTTTGTTCCACAAAAAACTTAAGTCACAATAGTAAAAAACAATAATATGTCGACAACTATACAAGACACACATCACTACTCTAATGAAGGTAAACTTTAAAAGTTTGTATGAATATTTGTAGATACTAGATTCGTATTTAGCATCGAAATTCATATTATAGTTTAAAATAAATACTGAAAAGGCGTATGGATAGTTTTGATGTATGAATATAAAAAAAACGGTTTTTAGATGAGTTTTAACTAAAAATTTGTGAGTGAGCTTCGTTGGATGTATTGAACTTTTGTATATGTAATACAACAAATAAAGCGAGGCGAGACCAGCCGTGGCGCAGAGTCACACACATGCCACTGTAAACGCGACAGATCGTGGGTTCCATTCAAATTCGAAGAAATTAAATATTTAAATTTGTCATTATCCCGCCCTGGAATTAGACAAAATGCGGCGTTGATCACCACGCAATTCCGCCAGAAGTTATCGGAAAGTGCATCTTAATGGAGCGTCTTAACACTAGCTTCCTAAGTTCAGGCTAAGGGAACTTAGAAAGTGCTATGTGAGGGGAACGGAGTAAATCCAAAAAAACAAACATATGTATATATGCTATACTCATGAGCAGGAGTTTTAAACCTGCTACTGATATGTCCAAAAAATTTAGATAATTACTTTTTTTTTTGTAGTTTGCCGTTCTTTATCAATTACTAGTCTTTTTCTAGCTTACTATTAAGTACCGGAGTTTTGTATGGATAATGTATTAGAGTAGATAAGCATAGGTAAGATTTTAAAGAAATCTAAATAATTCTAATTCTATCTCTTTCCTATTCATTGTAACTCCCATTTTATTATGGAATTTGCTTTCTTTGACTTTTCCTGCCACTTCGCTACAGCAACTTCTTCTCTATTACAAACTTTCACCTCTTTCTTAATAACATCTAGTCATCTCTTCTTCGATTTCCTCTTTTTCTGAATCTGGAGATGTGCCGATCTTACGTGACATTCTCGATGTTTTTAAAAGATTTTATTTTAAGTGATACATTCTTGTTAATTACTTATGTGTTTTTGTGCTTCACTCTGACCACAATACGAGATAAGTCGAGAGACACTTTCTTTTTCACCAGAATTCGAGGCGTAGCGTGTTAAGTGGCGCAACTTAACGCCGCGCTTTGTCTTCTTACCAAAGCGAGAGAATGAAAAATCTTTTTTAAATAAAATCTCCCAAATGGAAATCAAATTGACGACCGTCGTGTTTACAGTCAGACACTGGCGCTGCTTTAAGACGGCTCCATTATGGAAATTTTAAAGAATTGTATAGCTGAGAAAAAAAATATTATTGTGTCTTAACACTAGATTCCCTCTGCCCACCTTGCTAAGTGCGGGATGCAGCGTGAAACTGAAGTTGATGACACTAAAAAGCAAAGTAGACAAACAGAACCCAGTCTTTAGATATAGGTATTTTATAACTTTGCCTTCGTCTGAATTAGACATATTACGTTAAGTAGCGGAACTCAGCACCGCGCTTTGTCTTACTGTTTTGCCGGGTGGGTATCTTTCATTATAATTAACATTTTTCGTTATATATAAATATAAAATAACTTATCACTACATTTACTTTATCTTCCATTAAACTGAGAGTCACTCTGCCGGCATTACCGGAACACCTGAGACTGGCGGTTTAAATGATCGCTGAACTGAAGTTTAACTAATGGTTTATAATTTTAAATTTTCACTTTCTTTTAAAAAAGGAGGTTAATGCTTAGTGATTAGACAGAAAGAATCTAGTGTTATTGTAATTCCCTCTAGTGGGAATCGAACTCACAACCACCGCATTTACACTTCAACGCTGTCCCACTACGCCATAGCGGCTTTTTTTCTGGGCAATAAACCAAAATAAATACTTGTCTCAAATTTTTTATCTAATTTTTCTTCTAATCGGTAATCAAAAAGTAATCGTTTGTAAAAAGAAACCATAGGTTTTCTTGACTATTAGCTACAAATTTAGTTATTTTTCTTCTAGTACTATTAATTAGGCTGAGAATTAATAAATTATTATCTTTAGGTATTTCATTCCTAAATGGAGTCCAAGATATTTAGGTAGATCTTTCTGTCAGAGTAAAGTCATGGTCAAAGTAAATTTTCTTTGCATGATATTAAAGATGTAAAATGGAAAATTCCCTCTCTTTTTCCGTAACACTTCCGAGTTCTCCTCTCATGTGCTCCCTTAACAGTTCCTAAACTACCAATAATAAAAATAATAGTATATGCGGGATATAGCGAGAAGCTAGAAGGAAGTATAATAAAATTTAAAACTAAAGTTAACCATAGAACAAGTTAAATGGTATGAGCCACCAATAAAATGACAGCGGCCGCCGGAATGGAAAAAGTTCACCCCACTTAAGACCACGATATTTATTAATGCAATTAATTAATTGTAAATTAACTAAAATATAAACATTTTTAATGGTTATAAAAAACCTAAATGGTTTCTTTAACATTCGGACACGTAGTGTCTTGACACTAGTTACTCCAGTAGCTACTCTAGGTATTAACGAATATATATTTTTTAGCTACATCCCGCACATAGCAATTAGGCATCGCAAGGTAAGTGAGCCTGGCAACCTATTGATAAGACACTCCGTTCTCATTAATACACTTTCGTTTCCCATTTTCCGCGGAACTCTTGGAGCATTGAGTGTTGATTGACGTAACTCAACGCCGTGCTTTGCCTCATTACCAGAACGAGAAAATGAAATTGTTAAATTTTTAATCCTCCGAGTGGGAATCGAACCCACATTCATCGTTACAGTTGCACGCTTGACCCTCGGTTGACGTCCTCTAAATATAAAGTTTAAAAAAATACGCCTTTCTACACTGACCTATGTGACTGTAAGACAAATCGCGAAGTTAAGTTCTGCCACTTGTTCACTTGGCAAGTAAAGAATGAATTCTCTTCCCCCTAGCTTCTCTGGCTGCTATATTTAACTCTAAAACATCTTGAAGCCAAAAAAAAACCCAAATGGCTATCGAACCTACAACCACCAGTTTACCATCTTCTGGTAAATTAATAATAACAAAAATATTATTACTAAATTTATATCTAGAAGCCTAAAAGTACTTCATACGTGCCCTTGCATATGATACGTGCTCAATTGTGTGGTGAAAAAGTTTTGGTTCCGTAAAACAGAGAATAACAACGGTTTTTTTTTTCTTCTTGCATTTAGCGGTGTAGGCAGAGGGACCGAGTGTTAAGACACTCTGTTCGGTGCTTTCGATATATTAAAGATATTGGGTGTTGAATACTAAACTAAAAAATAGTGTAATATGTTTAAAGTTATTCATATACTCGTACATAAAATTTAAATTTGAGGCCGGCATGGTTGCAGTACGGCATCTGACTGTAAAAGCAACGGTTGTGGATTTGATTTCACTCAGGGAATAAGTAATATTGATTTCTTTATTCTGGTGAATAAACAAAGCCCGGCCTTGAGTTCCGCTAATCAACACGCAATATTTCAAAAATTGTAATTTATTATACTAAATTCCCTTTTGCCTACCTTCTATATTAAATTCGTTTTTATACGGAACATGTCTTTTAAAACTAGGAAATTCACGCTTGTCAATTTTCACGTACAAATTAGTTTACACGGTTGTGATGCGAGACATTGATTTTTACAGCGTTTTTACATAAATATGTAAAACGATGCCGTCGTGACAAAGCGGCTGACTGTGAGCTTGGTAGTTGGTGAGTTCGATTCCCACTAAGGGGAAGTGGTTTATTTAATTTATGTGTAAAGCACTTTTTTCTGCATGTATACTTAATTTGTCTACTTTTATAACGCATAACGCTTTTATACGGAATATAGGAAAAGAGAACCTACTGTTAAGATATTCTGTTTTTCATACACTGCCCAATTTCTGAGACATTGCGTATGGAGACAAAATTCATACATTTTAAGTTTTTGATTTCTTGAGATTATTTTCATTTACTCTCTCTGGTTAAAAGTGACCTATCCAATTGTCATTGGATCTCACGACCATCGCGTATGTAGTATACCCTGTGCCCCTGCGCCACGACGGCCTCAATAATAATAAAATAAGCAAAAAGTAGAGGACAGAGTGTGGCAACCCTCTCTCCGCCTACCGCACAATTAAAAAAAAAGGAAAGAAAGAACAAACAAGATGGGGTTGGAATTAAAACATTCATGCAAAAATGTGGGGGGATGAAAGATATTTTGAATACAATGAGAACGCGAAGGGGCAATTGTTGTACGTTTCAATAATACTTGGATCATGGCTATTAATGGATATGCTGTTGAAGCTGTTGATGTTGGGGATAATTGTGAAATAGCTGGTTTTTAGTTTTTTGTGGTTTTGGCTTAGTTTATTTATTTATTTATACCTTTAAATATATTTAATTTAGTAAGGTTTTCGTGGTTTCCTTAGTGAAAATTGTGTGGATGTTTTGTCGATCTAGTCTTATTGATTTTTGGCTTATACATTTTGTCATATTTCGAATACAATGAAAAAACGCAGTGGCAATTTTTGTAAGTTTCAATGATACTTGGTTCATGGTATCATGGTTCATGGCTATTAATATGCTGTTTCAGTTGTTTATGTTAGAGTTGATTGTAAAATGGCTGGTTTTAATTTTGGTTTGGTTTGTCGAGAGTAAAACAGATAAATAAGTATGGAATTAATATAAATTTAATCTCATACAAGATAAGTAATATAAAAACAAGGTAAGTAAAATAAAAGTTAAGAATGTCTTAACTTTTATTTATTTAGATATAATAGAGACTTTTATTTAGATATAATAGAGCAACTATTAAGTTTCTTGGCGGCTCTTCTTTGCAGAACTGTTTTCCAAGTGGTGTTGGTATATTTGGATAAAGAATATTTTAAATTGAATAGAATTAGTGTGGGTTGTGGGCACTCCATTAATGGGAAGAATTATTGATGAAATTAATTATTGAATAACTGCGGCATTGTATTTATTATATTATGTTTGACAAATGTACTAACTATGAGGAATACAGGAAAAAACACTTATTGAGATATGAAAATGAAATGATGAAATTATATTTCTTGTCTATTTTCCTATATCAATACTACAAAACTGAAGCATTTTTTGGCTGAACGAACTAACAACAACAAAAATATTAATATAATTTGAATATTTTTTTGTTTCAAAGTTCATTTAATAATAATATTCTTACTACTAAAATACATGAGAAAGATTTAAAAAGGAAGAAGGCTAAAGGCTGTATTTTATAATCCTATTTATAAGTTACCAGATTCTTCTTGGGCACTTAAAATGAATCATATGTCACCGATCTAAATTTTAATATCTCATCAAACCGCACTGGAGAAGCCATAGCCATAAAGGTTAAATTATGTGTGTAATTATTTTATTTTGCATTTTACATACATAACTCTCTCTAAAGTAAAAGTGATGCAATTTGTCTCTAGTATCTTTTTACACCATTCTCCGTATCTATTATTCTACTGGTTTTAAATACAATTTATTATTACTACATGTGTCTTCCTTAGTCTAACAACACTCTGGCGAATCAGCAAGGCGTCTCACTGCCAGTGCACGGCGTTGTGCCCTGGATGCCCTCAATGTCTTGGAAATTGGCGGAGTTCCTTAGGTTTCCTCGGTTGATCCTACTATTGAACAGCTACTACTACTGTTGAACAGCGGATACACAATAATATTATTGTATAAGGCCTAATTATTTAAATAAAATTTTTAATTTAAAAATTTTCATTTTTTGTTGTCTGCTAAGAAAATTTTGATCAATATTCATACACATAAATATAAAAAAACTATATCTTATATTGAATAATGTGATTGCATTGCCTTACTTAATAAAATATGTAAAATCAAAACTTAGACATTTTGCAAATTACCGTACTATTTAACCTAACCTGTAACAGAGCTAGTCGTAAATCCAGACTTATTGCGGGATGACGGCGAGCGCGAATCACTCGCGAGTGCATACAGCGATTCACTTGAGTTGTTATTACCACCTTAACATTTTTATTTAATGTTTATAAAGTAACAGAGAAGAGTAGCTCTCAATAGACACTCCATTATTTACTTTTGATTTTGTTTGTATTTAACAAATAAAGAGACAAAGCTTATATACTTCTTTATTTAATTTAAAGATAAACCTGTTCAAATCAGTTTCATATTTTCTAAACAGGAATGTTTCGAATATGAATATCGATTTGGACTTTTGACATGTAATGATATAATAAGCAAGTTTTTATTGTGCGTAGAAGTACATTGTCAACCATGACAGCTTGTTAATTGGATTCCAACTCGGTTGAATAAATTATTTTCATTTCCTTGCTCTGGCAATTAGCGCAAATACAATGCTCTGTAAACAAAGCGCACTTTAAGTTACTACTACCACTCGAACATTGAATGGTGCTTAGGAAACGGAGAGTCCTAACACTACCGTAAAGCTAAAAAATATATTTATTCACCTCATTAACTTTAAGTATTTCTCGCCAATAGTTGAGAAGGTCTTCCATCCTAATCCCAGAAACTTTCTTCACTTAACGATAAATAAGGAAATGAAATGATATAAATTTGTTTCGAATAGAAAACAAACCCCCAACTATCATGACGATCAGGAACTGATTGTATTGGTATATAGTCAGTTCCTGATGCCCTTTGCCCAAAACATATATTAGTTTGTAAAACATATATGTTTAATATATTTATGAAAAAGCAATACGATAAAGGTGTGTCAATGGGAAGTCCCCTATTCGGTGAACGGACGACCTGGTCAAGGTCTTAGGGGAGCCTTATGTGGGTGTACCAGTGGGAGTACACAAGGTCAGGATGATAATGATAATAAAACGATATTATCCAAAAATACCACAGAAATTGTAAAAATTCTTAGACAGTATTTAGTAAATTTTCTTCAAATATATTTCACCTATTTTCCAATTTTTTAGTTCAAAAATTATAAATCTTAATCTATCATCGAATTAAAATACATTATTCCTTTTCAAAATCAACATAGGCTACCCAAATTTTAAAGTAAGACACCGTCAAAGTCACATGAACTAGCCGCAGACAAAAAACAAATGAAGGTGGTAATAATAACTCTCAAACACAACTTCATAGTAATAATTTAGGATTAAAATTTGCATTCGTAGATATGCGATTCTTTTGAAACACTCCTCAGTTGATCTCAGGTCATTGGTTCGAGCTGGATAAGATGAAATCTCATAGGTATATAATATAAAGGTGGATTGATATTTTATAAGCAGAACCTAATGTCTAACTGTGAACAAGGTGTGAGTTTAATTCCCACTAGAGAGTATGAATTATTTTTATTTTCTTGCTCCGTTAACAGGACAAAGCGCTATTGGTATACATGTAACTATATGCGTGAAGCTAAAATTGAATTAGAACCTAGTGCTGTGACTCTCTGTTCTTTTATTTCTACCTATCGTAAGGACAAGTATTAGCTGGTAAGTAGTAAATTGTGATAAAACACTATCTTTTTTGGGTTATTTAGATAGCGCACGCTGGGTAGTGGAATTTTACATTTTCATAGTTGCACTAAACTTTTTTTACTTAACATACTATGTATAGTTTGTTAGATTGGGATTTCTAAGTTTAACATATTTTTAAGTGTTCTTCTCCGAGTTTAACTAGTTAGTTAATTAGGACTAACAGTCGAGATCCTATATATCTATTTAAATTTTACAGGAATTCTTGCAAAGATGTTTTTGTTGGAACATTCAACGCTGTATATAGCTTATACAAATTTCTTTTAACAAAAAGACAGTTATTTAGAAATACTTCAATTCTATTCATAGGTATTCACATACGTACAATACATACTTATATATACTTATAAATAGTAAATACTCCACAGGTACCCATCATTATGTATGGTGAAACATGTCAATGACCGAATGAAAACTCCACTCAGAATTTACGGTTGAGATGTGGCCATTAATATAGCGGATAGGTTATTGGAAAATATTTTTATTATTTTCTCTTCACTTTATTTTGCCTTCACTGTATCTCGTATATAGCAAAACATCTACCTAGTCGAGGCCAGTCGTGGCGCAGGGGCACAAAGTGTGCCTGTAAATCGCCTGGTTGTGGGTTCGATCCCCACTCGAGGAGATGAAATATTTATTTAGAGTCGTGTAGTAGTGGGGAACGGAGTATCTTAACATTAGGTTCCCTCTGCCCAGCTGTGTGCGGGATACAGCGTGAAGCTGAAAAAATTATTAGTACAAAATATTGAGAACAAGATACACTGGCGGCGTTTCCATATATCTATTCACTAAATACAAGAGCACTTATTATTATTAAAATTCTTTCATATTGATCGATACGTAAACGAAAATAATTTTCCCTTAAAAAAATCTCCGTGGAAATCAGAACTGTAAGTAGCATAATTATTTATATATCATAGATATATACGAGTAATATTATTTCGTTACTGAATGACTGACAGACAATGCACAACGGATTTAAAAAGTTAGGTTGGCGAGTGTAGGGCGTGGGCAACAAATTGTTTAAAAAAGTATATTCTATGGCAAAATCTTTACATATAAAATAAAATAAATGTATTTAATAAAATAAAAATAACATTAAAAAATCTTTTGTAAAAATTAAAATGACATGGACCATAATAAATTGTGAAACTGGAAAAGCTAATCATCAAATCATGATAAGGAGCCTTTGTATTTGAAAAATTATTTGCTGATATTCCAGTATCCACAACCATTTATATTCTCCGCAATCGCGTCGTGAATTATTACTTAAGAAGAGCGTATAGAAATGTAATATATATTTTAAATTTAAATCAGTAAGATAATTTAATTTAAGAGACATCGTAAAAACATTTAAGTCTCTAGTCTCTTCTATACCAAGAATGTCAAGTCAAATCTATCGATAAAAGTCAGATATATAGATTCATAGGGTATTTCTGTCAAATCGATTAGTTATATTACTTATAGACGCTGTTGCTCCTCACCTCGCTTTTGATCGTGTGCAGCACTCAACGTTGATCATGAAACGACATCGCTACGGCATTAGAGGACGTGCATTCAATCTTTTGACCTCTTATTTAGCTGGCAGAGCTTAGAGGATTGATATCTTGATGCAAGAAATCTCCTGGGTTAGTAATCAGCATGGGGGTCCCACAGGGGTCTATTCTGGTCCTTTTCTTTTTTAAATATATATAAATGATTTACCGTATCTAGTTAAAAGAATCATCAGATAGTATTGTTTGCTGATAACGCTTCATTGATTTTTAAAATGAAAAGACGACAAATCCTACGTGACGATGTAAACCATACTCTCTCGAAAGTAGTACATTGGTTCTTTGTTAATAACTTACCACTGAATGGTAAAAAAATTAATGATTTTTTTTTCAGCTTCACGCTGTATTAGGACACACAGCAGGGTAGGCAGAGGGAACCTTTCCGCCAATTTTTGGAGGTATTGCGTGTTGAGTGGCGGTACTCAACGCCGCGCTTTCTCCTCGACACCAGGGCGAAGAAATAAAAATATAAATGTAAATAAATAATTCATCTCTTCGAGTGGGGATCGAACCTACAACCAGTCGATTTACAAGCACACTGTGCTGCTGCGCCACAACTGGCCTGGCCAACTAAATGTATGATTTTTAGAAAACACAAAAATTTTTAACGCCGATTTACTCTTGAATGGTGAACCCATGAATCCTGTTGATTTTACTTGTATTTCTCGGTATCACCATTGACTCCCAATAACAGTGGGGACCTGATGCTGCATCAGGTCCCCGATATTCAATCAATATTTCTCCTGCAGAAACGAGCAATCATGCAATCTATAACCCTAAAGACTCCTTAAGGCAAAAGTTTAAAAAAAATTATATATTGACATTTGCATTTCAATACGTTTTTGAAAATGTATGTTATGAAAAATATTAATGATTTTACTAACATTGGTGGTGTACGTAATGTTAAAACAAAAATAGGCTTAAGCTTAGCGCACCTGTAACTCGATTGCATCAAATCTGTTATTCTCTTATGGGACAATGTGCACGCTTTTACAAATGGATCCCAGTTAAATGGCAGAGAATCTTCTATATCACGATTTAAAAAAGTTGTGAAAAAACGTTTGTGTGATAAAAGGTAATACTAAATTAATGATCTTATAAATGATAACACGCCTAAGGAATGAAATGCTCGCTCTAATCTGTTTCAAAGATATTATTGTCACAAATAATTAGATATGTATTTGAATAAAATTGATTTAAAATAAAGTCCGGCTGAGTTTCTTGCGCCGGTTCTTCTCAGGTTTAAGGCATTAACTTTAGTGAACTGGAGGTAAATTGTTAAATAAAGCACCTAACTTCTTGTTCTAAATAAAAAAATGATAATGACAAAAGAGGATTTCTCGAAATTCCAACGAGAACTGAAAAATACGAATTTTTCGTTATATAATCCACGGAGCTCAGCCATGCTGGCATTATGTCAAATAAAACTTACATGCACGATTAATGACCATATCTTGCGTCTAAATATTTATTTAGATTAAACGAGTAGTCAGACAAAACCGGAAAAGTAGCGGAACTTAACGCCACCCTTTGTGTTTCACAAAGATTTCACAAAAATCGCTTATCCAATAGCCCCTACAACCGGTCGATACTTCCGTTACATCGACATGCGCTTACGCAATGCGTAATTGATTTATCTAATATTTTATAATTTTCGTTGCATTCGCCGTAAAGAGCGATTAAATGCATTTTCGACATTGATTTGTAGGCTGAAGGCCGTAGGTTCGATATCTCTTTAGACGTTATTTATATATCTATGCATGCTAATGACTAGACGCCGTAAGGGGGCAGAGGCACAGCGTGTGACTGGAAACATGATGGTTGTGGGTTCGATTCCCACTCGCGAGATTGAAATATTTTCATTTTCCTCCCTCTGGTAATATAAAAAACTAGGCGTTAGTTTCGCCACTCAACACACTATAACTCAAGAATTATACAAACACTTTCTTTCAGCTTAATCCCCGCTCGGAAAAATTAAAGAATCAAATCAACTTCACGTTGTATACCATACATAGCAGGGTAGGCATAGGGCACCTAGATTATTAAGACGCTCCCGTTTCCCATTTTCTACCGAATTCTGGAGGCATTGTGTGTTGAGTGGCAGAACTAAACGCATCACTTTGCCTCGACACCAGAGCGAAGAAATGAAAATATAAATTTAAATAAATATTCCATTACCTCGAGTGGGGATCGAACCCACAACCAGTCGATTTTACAGTCACACTTTGGGCCCGTGCGACTGGCCTCAAGGAAGAATTATAAGAGGTTTTTTTTAAATTATTTTCATTTATTGATTTATAGTATTTTGATTATCCCGCTATTTTAAACAAGGCGCGGCGTTGTTTCGCCACTCAATAGCAATGTCACTAAAAATGGACCTTGCGAGGGGAACAGAAGGAAGACGTGAAGTTAAAAAAAATATGAAACACACATATATTTTAACACTACCATAGCGCAGTGGAATGATGTCTGAATGTAAACGCGATAGTTGTCAGTTCAATCCCACATACGGGAATGTAAATAAAGTATTGTATAGCGATCTGAAGTAACATTTCTAAGCACAATAACTACGGCTTCGAATTCCACTCAGTATATTTATGTTATTTTTAAAATGTTACTGTGTAAATAACGGAAAGCTAACCAAACTTTTCGTTTTATTTAATTACTTTCCGTTTTATTTCTATTTACACATACCACCGACAAATGGAAAGTAGAGTGTCCTATCATCAGATTACCTAATCAAATATACGATAAATACTCAAAAATCTAAAAAAAACGTGTATACAGGGTGATCGACCGAACAAAAAGTATTTGTATTAAAACAATTCAATCAACAAACATTATACTTTATTCGGAATTTAATAAACTAGCCTTAACCTGCGGCTTCGCCCGCCCGTCTAATAGAAATATTAAAAATGTTGTATGACATATGACACATTCTAAGTGTCCGAAGTAACTCTAAGGTAGGTGAATTACATTGAAAATAGAGATACTGAAAGTTAGGCTATAGGCTATATTAGAAATATTGAGATATAGAGTGGCGAAACTAACGCCAAGTTTATTAGAAATATAGCCTATATATAGCCTTCATCGAAAAATGGTAGACGATTCAATACAAAAAAAAAATTCAATTCGAACCAGTAGTTCCCGAGAAAGGCGCCTTCAACCAAACAAATTCATTAACTTTATAATATTAGTATAGATAAAGCACAGTTAAATATATATTATTCTAATGAATTGAAGTAATAGGCGAAGTGCCTACTTTAAAAAAAGCTCTACAGCGGTTTTTAAATGAGTAAGCAAATATTGAATAGATTTCAAGTTGATGGGTATTTTTGAGTAATATTTTGGTAGGCCGTGGTGCCTCAGGATATTGATATTTGTTTTTGTTTTTTAGCTTCACACTGTATCCCGCACATAACAGGCATGGCGAACCTGGGAACCTAGTGTCCATACTCCGTTCCCATTAAGACACTTGCGTTCCCCACTATCCACTGAATTCTTGAGGATGTGGTGGCGAAACTCACCGCCTCGGTTTAATTTATTTAAGTTGTAGTAAAATAATGTTTCATTTATTGTTTTCCCCGCTCTGGTAAACGAAAAGTGGCGTTGATTTCCGCCACCCAACTTGCTGTGTATAAAATATTCGGTGGAAAGTGAAGAATGGAGTGCCCAGCAGATTTATATATTTGTATAGTTCATTTATCGAGGAAGGGTATAAGTTAAATTACATCGCATTATTTATTTAAAAGTAGCCCACTGTATGTATCATGTCATACACATACAATTATTTCTATTTAATGATGCAGGTGAAACTGCAAGTGTAATTAGTATTTTTTGCTTGACGCTATATCCCGCACACAGCAGGATAGACAGAGGGGCGCTGGAAATCTAGAGTTAAAACACTCCTTTGTCATTAAGACACTGGTGTATGTAGTAAAGTGGGGAAACTCTCCGACAAACTCTCGAAACAATGCGTGTTGAGTGGCGGAAGTCAACGTCGCGCTCGTTGGCAAAGCGAGAAAATTAAAATATTAAATATTTCATTTCTTCGAGTGGGAATCGAACCTACATATGAACGAGTATATAAGGAAACAGGCAAATATACATATGTATATATGTACAAAGCTACAACGTATATAGGACGTAACGGTATCTCTATTAAATTCATGTACAAGAACGCATCTCGGAAGATTAGAATAGCTATTATAGTGCAGGAGATGGGACGATAAAATTATTTTATATTGTTTTAAAGTGTTAAAATTATTGGTTATAATAAAGACTGGCATTGCTTATAAAAAACCGGGCAAGCTCGAGTTGGGCTCGCCCACCGAGGGTTCCATACTAAAATTTGAGGTCTCGGGTTTTTTCCTGAAATTGAGGCTAAACTTAGCCAGAGCTCTTTGATTTAATACCTATATTTGATAATTCTAGGTCGACCAAAGGTACTCTATTAATTTTGATTTCCTTTATATTGTCGAAATACGCGTTTTTACAATTTAAGGCCATATTTTTTTAAATTTAACCTTAAATGCATAGTTTTCAGATTTTTTTCTGAACCAGTACTACCTGTAGATGCTTGCTGATAAATTTCATAAGTGTATGTCAACCGAAAGTACCCTATGAATTTTGATTCCCTTTATAGTGTCGAAATACGAGTTTTTTGCGATATAAACGACCATATCATTTTGCTAAGTAAATTTAGAATTATGTTTTATAAGGAAATCATGGGACCATAAATCTGAGAATATGGTTTAAATTTCAACTCGATCTTCAAGCGTTCCTGAGATAAAGGGCCTTGACAGATAGACGGAAAACGGAGTGTAAGGGTTAAGTGTAAGGTTTTTTTCCTTTAAAAGTACGGAACCCTACGGAACGGTAAAAATAGTAGTTTTTGTTTCATTTTCAATCAGAAGCTAAATTTGAAATGATTATAACAGTCTATATTGCATTATATTGTATATTTTTAATAACCGCTAATATAACCTAACCTAATCCCGTAACGTCCCGTTTCTGTCTCAATATTTTTTTTGACTGGCAGAACTCAACACCGCTTTTGGTCTTAATATCAGAGTAAGCCAATCTACAACCACAAGTGGGAAAACAAACTCTCAGCGTTTATAGAGTCAGACACTGTACCACTGTGCCACGACAGTCACAATTTTATATTATAAAAAATATTACAATTCTACAGTGAAAAAAAAAGATTAGAGAGACAAAGAGAGAAGAGAAAAAGTACAAAATGTTAGGAAAATTGAAATTCGAACCTCTTGGGGACCATCGGAAATTTTTACTTCTATCTACGTTCAAATTTTTATATCCTATATAGTGTAATTCTGGGCATAATTTTGATATTGAATTAAAGTACAAAACTCAATGTCTTTTTTTATCTAGCCCACTTAGAAAACCAAAATATTACATGTATATAAGCATTTCCTCTCGAAAAATGATCCTACAACCATAGCAATACCCTTTCAATACACTACAACGCCATATATACCACAATAATGGGATTCCAAATACAAATATTTACTAGTTATGTTTACTTAATATATTTACTAACTGCCCCTCCTACTATAGTCAAAGTCAAGGTCTATATATATTGGAGAAATTTTCAAGAACTTCCATATTAGTGGTAGCTGAGTTGAGGGATAGACGTACGTATTACTTTTTTTTATATATATATAGCTCACGGTGTATCCCGCATAAAACGGGTAGAGAGAGAAAATCTAGTGTTGGGACACTCCATTCCGCACGTGTTGAGTGGTGGCAGTCGACGCCACGCTTTGCTTTTGTAATACACTTAGAAAATGAAAACAATTAATTTCCCCGAGCGGGAATCCAACCTACAGCCGTTGCGCTTACAGTGAGACGCTGTGCCGAACGACGAAAGACGAACTTTCTTATTATATATTTATCTTGATTGAGGCCGGTCGTGGCGCAGCGGCACGAGGTGTGGCTGCAAAACCGACTGGTTCTGGGTTGGATCCCCACTCGAGGAGATGAAATATTTACTTAAATTTATATTTCCATTTCTTCGCTCTGGTGTCGAGGTTAAGCGCGGCGTTGAGTTCTGCCACTCAACACGCAATGCCTCCAGAATCCGGCAGAAAGTGGGGAACGGAGTGTCTTAATACTAGGTTCCCTCTGCCTACCCTGCTGTGTGCGGAATACAGCGTGAAGCTAATTTATTTATTTTTTAATTTATATTTGTTTCTGCGATAGTCTTAATAAATCTCAATTGAAATATTTTATATATAAACATTAAAAAAATGTATTTCCCCGGTCTGGTGAAACAAAGCGCGGTGTTTAGTTCCGCTAATTTTCTCGCAATATCTAAAAAATAGGCAGAAAATGAAGAATGGACTGCCTTTACACTAGGTTGTCCCTACGTGTCCTACTGTATACGGAATATTAAAACATTTTACGATAATTTTATTGCGTTGAGTGCATTTTATGCATTTTAGTGCCATCATTAGAAGTACCATTCCCGTTAAATTCCGTTGAAACTAGTTTTGAAGAGTTTGATCGATGCATAATTACGTTAGATATAACCTATGGAGAATCAGTTATAAAGCGATGGTATCGAGTTCATATTTTAGTTTAAAAAATGGTTAATATTTTTGCTATTTATATTTTTCTATTTTATTGTTAAAAGGTTATATATATAAGTGATTAGTGGTTATATTAAGTGACTTATATAAGTAGGTATTGTATATGTAGATAAAAAATTGTAATTGGAAGAGTTTATTTGGTAGAACGCAATCATCTCAGGAACTGCTGATTTAAATTGGAAAAATATTTCGTAATAGTTACGAGTACTTCACATATAAAGAAAGCCCATAAGTTAACTGCAGCAAGAGTCACCTCGTTCCCTTAAGTGGGACTTGAACCCACAATCTTCATATAAATTAAGGAAACAGGATAGATTTTCTCAGTATCATTTTATTACCCACAATAATTTTAAAACTAGATTTTACCTACGTGTTTCCCTACGTGTACAAATTGAAATAACAAAAAATTATAGATGACACAATCGCAATCTCTCAATATGACACAATCTAAATGCCCCAAGTAACTCCAAATGAAGGTACAGCAGTTTACATATTAACGACTAATGTGATACAAAATATTCTATACTCAACAAAAATGATTTTTCAATTCGAAACAGCAGTTCCTGAGAGTGGCACATTCAACCAATCAAACTGTCTAACTTCATAATATTAGTACAGATAATATTAAATTTAAATATTACTTTGTTTCAGCTATTCCGCAAAAGATGGCGCTAATCAACTATAGTAGACTGCTACTAGTGCTCGCTGTAGCTCAGTGCAGCAGCGTGGCAGCAACGGATCTTCTAAGAAGTAGGCTCAATTTATGTTTTTTTTTTTTTTTTGGTGGAATAATAATTATTTAGATACATATTCAATGCTTGAGAACTGTAAAACGGTTGATCAGCATTATAGCGCTAGCAACACAAATCCTCTCATATCTTAGCACAAATTCATTATATTGTATTACTTCGTTAATAGTATTTTTAAAAAAGTAGCATTCATTTTTTTATCTTTAAAATAAAAATTCTATCTCTAAAATAAAAAAATCAGCTTCATGCTGTTTTTCGCACACAGCAGAGTAGGCAGAGAGGCCTAGTGTTACGACATTTAGTGGGATTTGCGTATTGCGTGGCAGAACTCAACGCCGAGCTTTTTTTGTCTTAGTGCCAGAACGAAGAAATGAATTTAACTTAACTTAACTTAGCTTCACGCTTTATCCCTTGCGGGGTAGTCAGAGAGAACGGAACGCCAAACGCTACGGTAAATGAAAATATTAAAATGTAAAGGTAAATGAGAAATGAAAATATTAATAAATAATAATTCATTCCTCGAGTGGGAATTGAACACACAACCGTGGCGTTAAAGTCACACCCTTGTGTTCCTGTAGCGCGACGACCTTTTTTATCTATAATTCATAAAATCATTTTTTTTTAAACGTACAAAAACATTATTTTTGATTTTAATCAGTCATTAGTTCTTGATATCTTATAGATTAGCGCGTTCAACAAGATCTTCAGCTGTATATTATATTAAAAAAGTGCTAAAAGCACCACCGCCGCCATCTTGAGAAACTTAAACAAAATCACTTAAATGACAATAGATGGCATTTTCCTATAAAACATATAGTTATGCTATCGCATACGAGATGGCCTAATTAAAATATTTAGTTTACAAATTTCAAACAACTTTGTATCGGTAGTAAGATGTTGGATCTTACAGAATTATTTTTATATTTATATTCCAATAAATATTATATACTTAACATTGTAAAAATAATATTTTGTAAATAAACAATATTATAGTTTACGTTTAGAATTTGATTTATTTATTAGTTTTTTGATAGAAAAAAATATGACTGACACACAAAATCTTATGTATTGTAGTTGAAGTGATTATAATTTTATTTCTTCACAATTTTTCACATGCGGCTATGCCCCATTGGTCAAATGGAAATAACTACAATTTGTGTGAAACATGACACATTTTATGTGCAGAACGTACCTATATAGGTACCTCTGACCGCTGGTACTGGGAACTATAGTGGGCATCGAAATAATCAACGTGATATTATAAAAAGCCCAAAACCTTCTCCAATAATGTCGAATTATAAAATCCAAAACAAAAAGAATTTGTCTATCCATACCAGTCGTTTCTTTAAATTAGCTTGTTCAGCGAAACAATCTCTCCATATTTCTAATATTAGTATAGAAGCATAGGTAGCCAAAAAATACCTAACATTTTAATAAAATAGTCCAATTTACCCAATTTTCCTCTTTTTTTCCTCAGCAAAACGTCAATCCGGGCCAGGCAGCATATTCACGGTGGGCAACGGGGAACAGTGCTTGGGCGCTGATCGGTCAACGGGAGGAGTTTGTTTGTCAAGAAACCAATGTAACACACAAGGCGGCAAGGCTATAGGATTTTGTGGTGTATTTGCTACCTGTTGTTCTTGTAAGTTGTTTTTTTTATTTTCACGCTTTAGAAGTAGCCAGTGATAAGATTCTTTCTCTCTTATCTTCTTCTCTACGTCCACTGTCATCATAGATGCTGTGAACCCAAATTTGTATGTAATAATTTTAATAGATGTTTTCATTTCTTCGCTTGAACAGCAAGACATAGCGCAGTGTTGCACCACGTAGATATAACGTGACTAAAAAATTTAAATTATGTATCATTGGAACCCCCTATCGAACTAATGGTAGGTTCCTGTAAAACTAATACAAGGTTGACAACAAAATTGATTAACTTGAAAAATGCTTTTAATGTCCTAATTGAATAAAAAATATTTTAATTTGGATTTTACTAATGTTTACTTTTATTATTTTACATAATATGTTTCATATGTGTTGTTGGAGGAATTTGAATCTATCGCGTTTGTGTTAAGAAAATCAGACATTGTATTTGTGTCTTATACAAAAATACAGTGTGTTTTACTTTTACACAATTTGAGAAGGAACAGAAAGAACCATTATAATAGAAAAATATATAATATAATTATTTTTATATTCTAACTGTAGTATATAAGACGAGACGTTGAGTTCCACCATCGAAGGCGCAATATATTTTAAACACTATTAAAAAAACCTTATATACAGTATGTTTTATTATAATAAATATTTTTTTTTATTAATTTCAGTAAACGCCTGTGACATAAGAACCAACACTAAAGTAGCGGTGTTCATAAATCCACCACTGAACAGGGAGTCATCAGGCTTAGAATGTTCATACAATATTGAAATAAATAATAACAATGTGTGTCAAATGAAAATTGAATTTGAAACGTTTAACTTGGCACCACCTACGACAGTAAGTTTAAGTTATTATTTTTATATGTTGTGCTTAGTGTAAAAAAGTTTAGTGATTTGTCACTTTATTAGCTTCGTGCTGTATACCGCTTCTAGCACGATAGGTAGATGAGAACCTAGTATTAAGACACCTTTGAATGATAAAACTAAATAATTCTTTCCCTGGATGGGAAACGAATCTATAACCATCGGGTTTACAGTAAGACGAAATTTTAAAAAATTAAACAGACGACACTCCATTATAAAATTAGGCAGCTAGCATCTACAGGTAGTACTAGTTCAGGAAAAAATCAGAAAACTATGCATTTGTGGTTAGTTCCGAAAAGGGGGCTAAATTTGGTACTAAAGCCGCTAGTTGAAGTGAGGTATCAGATGAAAGGGCTCTGGCTAAGCTAGGCTTGACTTTCAGAAAAACTCGAGACTTCCATTTTTTTGTATGGAACCCTCGGTGGGCGAACCCGACTCGCGCTTGTCCTGTTTTTTAATTATATTTATCCTATTTCTAGATCGACGAAGTAGAAAACGTGACGCACCGACCCGGCTACATTTGCAAGAACGATATATTCCAAGTAACCAATCTACACGCTAACTCCGACTTCCTACCTTCCCTCTGCGGTGATAACAGCGGACAACATAGTAAGTGAAGTGGAATTTTGTTATTTGGATAGCGAATTCGAATTTAAACGTTTTTAGATACGTATTCAAGGGTCAAGGTCAAGTCCGGCACTATTATTTTTTAAATATTGTTGCCAGAAAAACTGCATGTCTCTAAAATAACGAAATTGCTAATCGGTAACCGCCCACAGGTAGCAACGAGAAGTTGATATTGTGGAGCACAACTCACGGATGGACGTGAACGACCGGAACAAAGTAGCCATGTTCTCCACATAGCGATAATGTCAATTTAATTATAATTAACAAATATGTATATCTATGTAAAAATGTCACTAATATGTTATGTATAAGATTTAACTAACTTAGCTTCACACTGTATCCCTAGCGTGGTAGTCAGAGAAAAAAAAATCGAGACATTGATTGATGAGTGGCAGAAATCAACACTGCGCTTTGTCGTATTACCAAAGCAAGGAAATGAAAACAATTAATTACTCTGAGCTGAAATCGAAGGTACAACCATCGCGTTTACAGATGCTGTGCCACTACGACCATTCAATTTAATAGTTTAACTAAAGAATACACTCTATATTTGTTCTTTTAGGAATCGAAGCCACACTCATCTCTTATACCTACTGTCAAACATAATTTTTTCAATCTATATTTTATGTAACAGTTTACGTCCGTGTCAACGCAACAACGAACAGCAGGTCCATACGTCTCAACTTCAAGTTGGCAGATCGTGTATCTCAACCAAACTTGCCGCAAGCCACCTGGAAGATTAAAGTGACACAGCTGGAGTGTTTCAACACTTTAGGGTA
The DNA here is from genome assembly GCA_021202915.1 of Heliconius himera. Classification (NCBI taxonomy): domain Eukaryota; kingdom Metazoa; phylum Arthropoda; class Insecta; order Lepidoptera; family Nymphalidae; genus Heliconius; species Heliconius himera. Next base: position 9,803 of record JAJHJA010000004.1, on the reverse strand, counting down.
ACTTTACTTTTATTATATCACGTACTAGCCTTCACCTGTGACGTTGCTCGCAAGATCAAAAGGAAATAACTAAGAATTATACATGACACAAGACATATGTCACATGATGTCACATGACACATTCTAAGTGCGAAAGGTCTACCTGTGGCTTAGTCGGAACGCCATAATAAAAAAACTTACCTAAGGTCTGACTGACTCTGACATTACACATACATTTAAACTATTAACGTGCTGTAATAGGCTATATTTAAGAAGGCTCCTCTATGAATAGAGTATACAACACAAAATTATTTTTTCAATTAGAATCGAAATCTTCAGCTTTATAATATTAATGTAGAAATATAGATATTAGAATTAGATAGGAACATACACTAGTAGTGCTTATTACTCTTCAATCACACGATTATCCTACATACTTTATTTGGGGTCAGATTCAATCACGTTGTAAAACAATTACATTAATAATTATATTTTTAAGCGCATAACTGGATAGGCAGAAAGACGCCTAGTGTTAACACACTCCGTTCTCTACGCCACAGTCCAATTTTCTTGACATTGCGTGTTGAGAAACGGAACTCTCCGCCACGTTTACTATTGGAACGGGAAAACGAAAATAATGAAATAAAATTTCATTATTCTCTTGTATTGGATCAGACCTACGTAGAATCATTGATTATTTTTAATAATTGATTATATTAAAAAACTATATTTACTATTTTTTATAGAAAATATCGCGACGGCTTATTAGATGCTATCACAGCGTCTCTTCCTTCGACACCCTTCACTTCTACCGCTGATAGAGACGAATATTTAATAGGTAAGTTATAATAACAATAAAATATATGGTATTCTTTTTAAAGGGTCACAATAAAAGTGACATAACTTATGAGAAATTACCTAGAATTTCAGAAATTATATGATTTCATTATCAATTAGAGAGAGCAAGAATAGTTAAAAGTAAACAAGTTAAAAGTAATGCATTCAATATGTTTAAGATAATAAGTAAATAACTAAAAATGTTTTTATTTTATATATTTGGATATTACAAAAATGAATAAACAAAATTAAAAAAATTATTTACTTCGGATTATAAACACAACATACTTATTGATAGCTTTATTGGTTAAAATATTTAAAAATATCCAAAAAATGCGTTTTCAGTTTTTTTGACACTATTAATCAATTCTTCTTGAACTTTTTATTCTCTTTCTCAATGGCTAATACGCTTTTCCAGCTCCTCCCGGCTGTCTCCAGTACTACCCGGATCGCGCTGGTTTCTTTGAGTCATTTAATTACAACCGTGGTGCGGGACCATACATCGCAAATATGGCTTATGCGACGTGCTTCAAGCGAACATCTGATGTTTGTGGAATTAAGTAAGTTATATTTATATATTTCCACACAATTAGAGATTCAGAGAGATCTTAACTTGAAGTAAATACAGTTTCGTGGTGTTTAAGCCGTAATGATTTATGAAATATGAATCAATTGAAAATAATAAATCAGCTTACACAACTAATGCATCATACTAAAACGTCATTGATATAAAATTTATTTATGAATTAAACAGATTGACAGCGGCCAGTTTTGATATGGCATATCACGAGGACACCAATTTGTACCTCGACACGGATTGTCAACTGAACCCCGTGACGCAAGGGTTCGCGCAATCAGAGGACTACCTGTTCGTGCCTGAAGCGGAGACTGCTGATGGGCTACGAGGATCTAAGTTCTGCGGTACTAGTGCTGCTAACCAGATCATTGCTTGTAAGTTGTGATTTTGTTTTATTATCATATGAAATGTTTCGGCGTTAAGTTCTGCTAGTCAACATTCAATGTATCGAATTCATTCGGAATGTCAACAGGGCTTCTTGCTGATATTTTCTCTCTGCCACCTACTCGGCTGAAAAAAAGGTCGAAACCGCTAATACAAACTTATATTTTTTAGATTAACTGCACAACGCTTAAAAAATATTTAAAAAAACAGTTTAATAAAAATAATTAATATTTTTTTCACAGCTACTCCTCCTGGTCCACTCTACGTGTACTTCAAGAGTGACAATTTAGTGACAAAAGACGTTAACGAAGCTGGGTACCGTTTCAATTATAATGTATTAAACAACTGCTATTTAAAGAAATAATGTGATTTAATGTTAATTCACGAATTAACTTAAAACGTTTCTATAAATCAGTCAAAAACTGATTTAGAGTTTTTAGATGATGTTTTTCAATCACATTAGATATTTCTTATTTATTTCAAGCACTTAATGGCCAGTTTTTTATTTCTTAAAATGCTTTAATTTTATTCCTACTTTAATTAATATATTTATTTATTATAAATATAAACAGACTGATCTATTTAAATATTCTAAGATACTTATATAAACTTATTAATACCAGGTGAGCATTTTTTATGAAATAAATTATTATAATAAGTTATGCATTTTAATTTCCCTTAACCTTAATTGTGTACTTGCGTTGAGTATTAAATAATATTAAATAGTATTTGATATTAAAAATGTGCGTATGTACATATTTATATATATATATATGTCTATACTAATATTATAAAGAGGTAAGATTTGTATTTTTGTATGTATGTATGTTTGTATTGTTTTCACACGACAACTACCGGACCAATTTCAAAAATCCTTTCGCTATTAAAAAGCTGCATCTTCACCGTCCCACATAGGCTATATTACATTTTCAAAAAAAATAGGGATCCCTAAGAAAAATGCAATAATGTAACCCAAGGTGTGAAGAAATTGATCTAAAAAATTTTATCATCGCGTGCGCTGCGAAAACTATTGATGATAGAACAAAATAATGTTCTACAGTATTATAGAACGCATCAATATCTATAAAAAAGTCCGCGATACCATATGTCCAACTACTATAGTTATGACAATATAACTACATTTTTATATTTTATAAGTTGATGATTGTGCCGGCAATAATGAAACCATTTTATTCATACCTCTGCATTAAACCTTATTCTATTAAATGATATTTTCTTAAAGATAATTTCAATATGTGTAAGGTACTTTTTACATTAACAAAATCGGACAATCCATTCAAAATATATAAACGAATTTTAAAATATCACTCTAAAGAAAATCATGAAATAATAAAAAATGCGGAGTGTAGCCTCGCGCACCGTAGCGAGTAAGTAACTCTGCAGAGTGGGGGGGGGGGGGGGGGAAGTTGCATCGATATCACTAACATTATGAAGACAACCGATTAGGTGTTTTGTTTCTTTATTTGAATTGAATAGGCCCTGAAACTGCGGGGCCGATTTGGAAAATTCTTTTACAATTAGGCGATTAACGTATAAAAAATACCAAAAAACCTTATATCGCGTACGCTGTGGAAGTTATTGACAATAGAGCATAGTAACTCTCCCAACTCTCCCCACTCTCCCCACTCTCCGAACTCTCCGAACTCTCCCAACTCTCCCAACTCTCCCAACTCTCCCAACTCTCCCAACTCTCTCAACTCTCCCAACTCTCCCAACTCTCCCAACTCTCCACATCTCCGAACTCTCCCAACTCTCCCAACTCTCCCAACTCTACCAACTCTCCGAACTCTCCCAACTCTCCCAACTCTCCCAACTCTCCCAACTCTCCCAACTCTCCCAACTCTCCGAACTCTCCGAACTCTCCCAACTCTCCCAACTCTCCCAACTCTCCGAACTCTCCGAACTCTCCCAACTCTCCCAACTCTCCCAACTCTCCGAACTCTCCGAACTCTCCCAACTCTCCGAACTCTCCCAACTCTCCCAACTCTCCCAACTCTCCGAACTCTCCCAACTCTCCGAACTCTCCGAACTCTCCCAACTCTCCCAACTCTCCCAACTCTCCGAACTCTCCGAACTCTCCGAACTCTCCGAACTCTCCGAACTCTCCGAACTCTCCGAACTCTCCGAACTCTCATATTTTTTATATTTTTATTATTATTTTTTTATTTTATTTGTATTATTTTGTAAAAACAAAATAAAAGATAATAAAAATATTATCTTTATTTTTTTAATAGTTTTTTAATTTTTTAATTTAATTATATTAATAATAAATAAAAATATTTTTTTTTTTTTTAAGGTTTAGTTATTTCTTAGAGTTATAACCTGACTCTTACGCGAGTGATATTCGTAATTCGTTACGAATATCACTGTCAGCGAATATGAATATCTAATAATGATACATTGTATGTATTTTGTATCAATATCATATCAATATCATAATGTATGTATTTTGTGTTTATTGACATGTTGCCACTATAAATAAATATTGTGTTAGTAATATTAAATAAAAGTACTGTTATTAATCAGTTACATGGATTTTAGTAGTTAATAAAAATTAGTTTCACGTTATATACCCCGAGTGGAGATCGAATCCACAACCGTCTCTCATTACAGCCAGTCAGCCAGCCAGCCAGCTTCGATATATTTTGTTAATCAATAATATACATTTTTATTCAATATATTATTCAATAATCCAATAATAGGTACACCAAGTCAAAGTTAAAAATGAAATAAAAGGCAGTTCAAGAAAGTAATGTAAATAAACTAAACGTAAATACACTTCATAAATACTTTTATGCAAGGTAGTTTCAAATAGTAGCTGAAGGCATAAATAACTGAATGATTTCTAAAGTAAGCAATTACAAATAGGTGTTAACCACATTCATAACTACGATAATAATTGATTAACTAAATAACCAATTACCCGAATAGTCGAGGTTATGTGGCAGAGTACGAGTAGTACTCTGAACCACACCAGAGCCAAGACTTCACGTAGATAATTATAAATAGGTCTTAACCACATTTATAATTAAAATAACAATTAATCAAATAATTAATTGTCCAATTAGTCGAGGTTAGCCAGTGGTGGAGCACGAGTAGTGCTCCGCCACACCAGAGCCAAGACTGAACGTACAACGCCCGTGCAGCCTTTCGTTCATTATCATCGTTCACAAATAAGTTGCAGGGTAGAATAATAAGAATTGATGACGCAATCGCGTCATAGTGGCGTGACTCCTGTACTCAAAGCATAAATTGCGCAGAAAGTGAAAATCTTAAGTTTTCAATTATTGTTTGTGTGATGACAGAAAAAACTCGACAAAGTTTCAATATTTAATATTCTCCAATATAAGTTGAAACTTTCTCAAGCAGCCACGTAGTTCTTGCAATTTGTGTATGATAGATTTGTTATTGTATTAGTACTAATATGTAATCTATATTTAAACCCGGAATTTATGTGGGAAAAATTACGTTTGCAGTGTGCGCGCAATTACAGTTTACATAGACAAACATGAAATAAATAAACATTTTTCTTTTAAATATGACTATTCTTGCAAGCTCAATCAAATCAATTCCAAAAGACTTAAAATTACAGTTACTTAGTGCACAACAGCGTGGATAACCAAACTAAAAAATAATTCATTTTGAGGGTTCTGTACCTCAAAAGAAAAAAAACAGAATCCTTATAGGATCACTTTGTTGTCCGTCTGTCCGTTTTTAATTGTCATTATAAATGCATAACGCAGGCCACACACAGCTGTATCGACTCATGTTTCATTTATGCCTTACTCACAGCATAGTTAATATTGACCATTTAATGTACATAAAAACTGTCATTTAGTGTTTTTAATTTTAATAAGTACTTTTGAAGCTGTAACACAGATTTACAATTACATTACTCAAATGTTTACTGCGCCATATGGTTCGACGCCCGCCACGCGTCGTTTGCTTATAAAAGTGCATCCGCCACGGCCGCCTGGCTCCTTTCCCCCGGGCATAGAAGGAGGGCCTGATCATGTTACCTAAGGCTCATCAGCGCGATGGCGAAGTTATTCGACAAGTTATTCCTCCCACTTCTCCAGCACCACGAAGCAAATAGTTTGGCGAGCGGACACTCAACCACTCTGCAGGTGGCCAGAGCGGGTCACTACGGTGCAGCAGCGATTAACCGAAAGGAGAGTGTAATAGTTCGTTCGCTCGACGTAAAGCACATAGAGTGCTAAGGGCCGGCACTATCACGTCGCGCATGTTCTTACCGACTACCTACCTGATAGGACATTTTTCGTGAGAGTGGAGAGTGTAGCAGCCATTCGATCGCTGCCGGAATTCCCCAGGGCAGCATTTTATCACTTGCCCTCTACGAATTATATACCGATGACATCCCAACGCACGGCCTTAAGTTGGTCCTCCTGACTGAGTGTCTCAACTGGCTGAGACCGCTCAGGTGACATTTGATTATAATAAAACGCATGGACATTGGATAGTAGTTTATTAGAGAAAAAATATGACTTTGACAGATGGTAAGGAAGTACACATATAGCTAAATGTCGCCACTAGTAATATTTTAATCATTTAGTTACAATTAATAACAATACCACCACTTAACTAAATAATCTAAAATATGTTTATTAAACAATATCAAACAAAACAATGTTATGAGTATATTACTTGTGTAATGCCACCACACCCATCTTATTCATAAAATAATAATGTTTAATTTTAGACAGACTTTTAGTCAATAAATCAGCTGGCATTTCAGAACTCTTTAAATATTCTAATTTAACAAATTTATTACATACTGCTTCCCGTATAAAATGAAATTTTATATCAATATGTTTGCTACGTCTATGATATACAGAATTTTCAGTAAGTTTTAAAGCACTTTGGCTGTCATTATACATCAAAATAGGCATATTATCTGGTCTGTTAGTTAATTCACATAATAAATTCTTTAAGAAAATTGCCTCTTTACTAGCTTCACATACAGCCATGTATTCAGCTTCGGTGCTTGACAAAGCCACCGTCTGTTGCTTTCTACTTTCATGAGATACTAGACAACCTGAATATACAAAACAATATCCTGTATAAGATCTTCTATCTAAATTATCAGATGCCCAATCAGCATCAGCGAAACCAATTAAATCTAATTTATTTTTAACATATTTTAAGCCAAATGACTTTGTACAACTTAAATATTTTAAAACTCTTTTAGCATGTTTCCAATGTGTTTCTGTATTACAGTTATTAAATTGACTTAAATAACTAATACAATATGAGATGTCAGGTCTAGTCAAAACTGACAGATACATTAAGCTCCCTATTAGTTGTTGATAAGGAAAATTTGAATTTAATTTCTTTTCTTTTTTCAATTTCAAATTAATTTCCATAGGAGTTTCTACATTTTTACATTTTTCCAGGCAAAATTTATACAATAATTTATCAATAAACTTCTCTTGATCAATAGAAATACAATCTTTCTGTATCTTAATAGTCATACCCAGACACTGTCTTAACTGACCTAGATCTTTTAACTTAAATCTTTTGCTTAATTGACCCTTCAAATATTCTACTTCTTTATTACAGTTATAAAATATGAAGAAATCATCAACAAACAAAGCCACTAATGTTTTAACATTTTCAGATAATTTTACAAACAAACAATGTTCATACAATGACTTTTGATACCCCAACTTTTGTAAATAATCATCAACCTGCTTATACCAGGCCCTAGCTGACTGCTTTAACCCATATATGGCCCTTTTTAATTTTAAAACTTTATTCTGAACCATATCACATTTAAAATTCTGAGGTAACTGCATATAAACAGTCTCATCTAAGTGGCCATTTAAAAAAGCTGTAATTACATCTAAATGGCATATATTAAGGTCTAATTTAACACTCAAAGCAAATAACAATTTTAAAGTGGAAAATTTAAGCACTGGTGAAAAAGTTTCTTTATAATCTATGCCTTCACGTTGTGTGAAACCTTTTGCCACTAATCTTGCTCTATATCGCACTGTGTTATTAACATTTAATTTCTTTTTATACACCCACTTGCACTGCACCACCTTAGCATCACTTGGTTTGCTCACTAACTCCCAAGCTTCGTTTTCTTCAAAGGATTTTAGCTCTTCCTCCATGGCACTGCACCACTGCTCTCGTTCAGGTCCACTCATAACCTCCTCATATGTGAAATTGTTCTCATCCAAGCCTTCATCAATTTTACATATATTACCATATCCATACCTGTCTGGTTTTCTTTTTTCTCTCTTCCCAATGTCAGCAAACTCTTGTTCTAAGCTTTCAGCTTCATCACACAGAGACTTGCTATCACAGAATTCTTCCGAGCTAGACGAGCTAGTAGTCGCATATGGTATATATGTATCATCCCGTTCAGAGATTAAGCTATCTTTTTCTGGACTCAAAGTGGTATCATTTTCCACTTCTTTATCTTCAATAATAGGTTCAATGTCTTTATTATCTTTTACCACTGCTTGTACTATATCTGAGTTTGTTTCCTCCATAATGAAAACATCTCTACTAGTAGTAATACTCTTTGACCTTGGATTATATAATCTATAGCCCTTGGTATTTTCTGCGTAACCAATCATGATATATACTTCAGATTTTTTATCCCATTTGGTTCTCTTTGCTTTAGGAACATGGACCATTGCACGACTTCCAAATATCCGAACGTGGCTGAGATCTGGTTTTTTATTACTCCATAACTCATATGGTGTTTTTTGTAGACCCGAAGCTAGCGTTCTATTCCGTAAATAGACAGCAGTATTGACTGCTTCTGCCCAAAATCTTTTATCAAGATTCGCTTCAAACAAAAGACATCGAGCTCTCTCCACAACTGTTCTATTTAGTCGTTCACAAAGACCATTTTGTTCTGGTGTATACGGGTTTGTTGTTTGATGAACTATTCCATTTGTCTTTAAATAGTCATCAAATTCCACAGAACAGAACTCCCTACCATTATCTGTTCTTAAAACTTTCAGTTTATTTCCTGTTTGTGTTTCAACAAGAACTTTAAACTCCTTGAAATACTTTAAAGCTTGATTTTTGGCCTTGAGGAAGTAGACAAAAGCCATTCTACTGAAGTCATCAACAAAAAGCAAAAAATATCTTGCTTGGCCCAAAGAGACCTGTTCCATCGGCCCACAAAGGTCCGCATGAACAATTTCAAGCACATTTTCACACCTCTTGCCTTTGTGTGAAAAAGGTAATCTTGCCTGCTTACCTTCACAGCATGTGATGCAGTTAGATTTATCAATTTCTGCTTTATCAATGTACGAAATTCCTTCTACAGCGCCATTCCTCATAGCATTCAGGTCCTTGCTATTAATGTGTCCCAGTCTACGGTGCCATATCTCACTTGTCATTGTTGTAGCTGAGCATGCCGCCAAACTTCCTGACTTTATATTCAACCTATATACTCCATTCAACAAATTTGCTTTTCCAATCAGTACATTCTGTCTATTGCGTATATAGCAAACTTCTTTTTCAAAATTAACTTTGTTTCCATTTCGAATAAGTTGACTTACCGATAACAAATTGGTTGACAGGTTAGGAACACACAACACATCCTTGACTGTAATGTCGAATTCTGAATTATCAACTATGGTTCTAATCATTGTATTTCCTGAGCATATAACTGGTACTATTTCCTTGTTTGCAACTACTATCTCCTTTACTTTGTGGCCGAGTGTGACATTTTCTAAACAATTCTTATCTGTAATCATATGCGAGCTTGCCCCGGAATCTATATACCAATCAGTTTTTTGAAAAGTACTGTGCATAAATATCGCACTAAAAGCATTTATTTCACTTTTATTATTATTATTCGGGCATTTATTCATATAATGACCGAGTTGTTTACATTTGTAACAGCGTAACGCTTTGACAGATTTCGAAGACGCCATTTTCTTTTTTTGTGTATCTGCTATGTTGGCTTTCTTGCTACAGTGTTGCCAACCTTTCGACAAAAAAGCGTTGTTTGTTA